>OY776124.1:73869521-74469521 GCA_963675135.1 Galeopsis tetrahit
GGTGGTGAATTTGTAGTATTGCATGACTTTTGTAAAAGGCTTGGCATAATCATGAGGCACTCTTGTCCACATACACACCAACAGAATGGCACAGTAGAAAGAAAACATCAGCATATCACTGAAGTAGGGCTTTCTCTTTTGGCTAAGGCTTCTCTTCCCATGTCTTTTTGGTGGGATGCTTTTCACACTGCTGTGTATCTCATCAATCTGTTACCATCCTTCACTCTAAATAATTCCTCTCCATTTTCTTTGCTTCATAAGAAACAGCCTGAATATTCATTTCTTAAAGTGTTTGGTTGTGCATGTTATCCTTTCATCAGACCCTATGCTACCTCTAAACTTCAATTCAGGTCTTCCAAATGCACCTTTATTGGTTACAGTCCTATGCACAAAGGTTATAGATGTCTTGACTCATCTGGCCGCATTTACATCTCTAGGACTGTTGATTTCAATGAATCTGAATTTCCTTTTTCCAAGTCTTCCTCATCTCCTCCTCTCACTACTACCCTCTCATCTCCTCTCACTCATACTCCCATTCCCCACTTTTCAAATACTACTGCTCTCTTCATTCCCCCATTATCTCCTTCTCCTGCTCCTATCACCTCATCTCCTTCATTTCATAATCAGCAAGTTTCTCCTCAATCTCACTCCTCTACTGAAGCTTCACCTCCTCCAGTCTCATCTCCTCTCCCTCTTCCCTCCAATATCCATCAAATGGTTACTAGAGCCAAAGCTGGTATCTTCAAACCCAAAGTTCTTTTGACTAAAACATCTGATGTGCCTCTTGAGCCTGATACTGCAACTCAAGCTCTTCAAACTCCTGAGTGGAAACAAGCAATGAATGATGAATATTCTGCCTTGATGAAGAATCACACTTGGGATCTGGTGCCGTGGTCAGCTGATATGAATATCATTACTACTAAATGGGTGTTCAGAGTTAAGAAGAATAGAGATGGCTCTGTGGAGAGATTTAAGGCCAGACTGGTGGCTAGAGGATTTCAGCAGACTGCTGGGGTGGACTTCTTCCATACATTCAGTCCTGTTCTTAAACCAATTACTTTAAGGATTATGTTCAGCCTTGCTATGGCAAGAGGGTGGCAAGTTCAGCAGGTGGATATTAATAATGCCTTCTTACATGGTGCTCTGAAAGAAACTGTCTACATTGAACAACCTCAAGGTTTTATTGATGATCAGAAGCCTACTCATGTTTGCAAATTGGTGAAGGCCCTTTATGGATTGAAGCAGGCACCGAAGGCATGGTTTGATACTCTTATGGCCTTTCTTTTCAGTCAAGGCTTTCAGCAATCATGTTCGGATCATTGTCTTCTTTTCAGAAATTCTTGTGGAAAAATGCTCATGATCCTAGTATATGTGGATGATATCCTAATCACTGGTGATGATTCAGCTGCCATTCATCTTCTCATTGGTGCACTTCATTCAAAATTCTCATTAAAACACATGGGTGAAGTAAACTATTTTCTGGGCATTGAGGCAAATTTTTCTAACAATCAAGTTCATCTCACTCAATCAAAGTATGCCAAAGAAATCATTCAACGAGCTGATCTTCATGCTTGTAATCCATCTCCCACTCCTTCCTGTCCTAGTCTAAAACTATCCAAATCTGATTCCCCCCTCTTTCATGATCCCTCTCTTTATCGCTCTATTGTTGGAGCTCTTCAATATCTCACCCTCACCAGACCGGATCTTGCCTACTCTGTTAATAAGTTGAGTCAATTCTTGCACACACCCACCACAAATCACTGGAAAGCGTGTAAGAGAGTACTTCGGTATATTAAGGGCACTATTTCTAATGGCATATCCTTTAGTTCTTTTTCTGATTTCAGGTTAGTGGCATTTGCTGATTCTGACTTTGCAGCAAGCTTGGATGATCGAAGAAGTACAAGTGGCTTCTGTATCAAACTTGGTTCTAACATTTTGTCTTGGAGCTCTCGCAAACAGTCGGTTGTTGCCAGAAGTAGCACTGAGGCTGAATACAGAGCACTTGCCTTGGCTGCTGCTGACTTAATCTGGGTTACATCGTTGTTTAAAGAGCTTGGTCTTCCGCTGATTTCGCCTTCTGTGCTCTGGTGTGACAATGAGGGGGCTATCAAACTTGCCTTTAGTCCTGCATTTCATGCTCGTACAAAGCACATTGAAGTAGACGTTCATTTCATTCGTGAGAAAGTTCTTGATCGCACTCTTGATGTTCGATATGTCCCTACTGCTGATCAACAAGCTGACATCTTTACCAAATCCTTATCTCCTCTCCGGTTTCAAAATCTGTGTCGATCTCTTGCTCTTCACCTTCCAGGAGATTCACAGCAAACCGGAGCATGTTAAATTCATCAGCAGGGTTGGCAAAATTCATCAGCAGAGTTGGCAACCTCATCAGCAGAGTTGGGTTCCTCATCAGCAGAGTTGGCAACCTCATCAGTAGAGTTGAGTTCTTCATCAGTAGAGTTGACAAACTCCTCATCAGCAGAGTTGTACTAAGATAACTTGTTTATCAAGATAGTTAGTTAGTTAGAACAGAATTGTTGCTAGATACTTCCATCTATCTGTATATAAAGCCATGAGCTCATTCACAATTCTTTATCAATGAAAACACATTTAGAATTACTCAACTTTCTTAACAGACCAATTCATCATCACAGTTACTACATACCAATTCACCATACCTAATACCTATCGCACAGTTGCCTACATACATACCATTATATATATATATAGATTAATTGATGAGAAATATATATATATTACCTAATCCATCCGTCCAATAAAGATGTATCAATAGTGTAGTAGCATCTAAAAACAATTAGAGAGGTAACAATACAAGCAACATAGACATTGTCAAAACAGAGACTATATTTCCTCGTCAAAATGGTCAATTCAAGAGATTCATGTAACTGTCCATCCATCCTATCTTTGATGCAAGATCAACCACAGCAAGCCGATTTTTGGGCAGCTTGGGCAGCCCCTGCGTTCTGTTCCGGTTGGCTAATCCTTATGGTTTGAGGCTGCACATAATGCCGCATGAAATATATAAATACGAACTGGGGTTGATGATGAGAAAATTACAGAACCATTAACTCAAATTAGAATGGAGAGAAATTATTAAAAAAGGACATTTTATACTTAAATATAAATGAGAACACGTATCCAGACAGAAAAGATCCATATAAGTGACGCCATTATGAGATGAAGACCAAATGAACGCAAAGATATAAATACCTCAGCCCTTGAGTCAGTCTCAGCAAGTCTCTGCTTTATGTCCCTGCCTATTGAGAAGAAAACCTCCTCCACGTTCATGTTCGTCTTAGCACTCTGTTTGATGTTAAGTTATTTAGACTGAATCGTTCAGAATAAAAACGGGTACATAACTAAATAAGTTGCAGGTGTCACTTACTGTCTCGAAGAATTTGATTCCATATTCATCGGCAAGTGCTTGACCCTTAGAGGTCGGAACAGCCTACAAAAGTTAGAGTAAACAATTAACTATTATACACAGAAAGTACATGCTTGCTTGGGGAAGAGAGAGAGAGAGAGAGCAGACCCTTTTGCTTTCATCCATGTCAGCCTTGTTGCCTACCAATATTTTGTTGACATTGTCAGAGGCATGCTGTTCAATGTTTCTGATCCAATTTCTAATATCTACAAAGAGAACATGGTCAACTTTGATCTAATGTCTATAAAAAAGAACGTATCGTACCATGACAATTAGCTGACAATTTAAAACTTAATCGATATTGAATGAAAAATACTGTAGTAAACAGAGATAAATCAAAATCCAAACAATGAAAATAAATTCATCAAGGCTGATTAAAACAATTAGATGAAAGAATCTGAGTGATTACTGTTGAAGGATGACTCATCAGTAACATCATACACCAGCAATATGCCCATTGCTCCACGGTAGTAAGCTGCAAAAGAAATTGTTTTCTTGAGCAAAAAGCCATAACATTGAAGATATAAAAGATATAGGAGTATTGTATTTTAGCTTTGTTAGTGTTTGTGTGTGTGTGTGAAGAAGATCCATAATTGTTGATCAAAATACTAAAAAACCCAAGTGATAAAGGACCTCATAGGAAACAGGTACAGGGATTTCCAAAAATTCTTTCATAGATGGCTAACTATAGAAATGGGAGCTAGGGTTCAAGTTTCAAATTTGGCATGTTAGGAAAAACAACTCAACTATATTATCAGCCATTTGTTGTTAATTTACGCAGAAAAAGAAAGAATCTGATTTAAGATGATACTGTCAGATTGCAAACATATAGAGCTCTAGGGATATAGGTAATGGGTATCACAGTGTCTGAATATGGAAAGGAGACCATTAAGGTATTAAAATCGAGAAATTGAGTTGGGCAATATATCCAATATCAAAGGAAAGATTTAAAGAAACCTAAAAAAGCTTTAATTGAGTAGGACATCAGACGTAAGTCTTAATTTAACTCAAAGATGCAATGCTAAATTAGATCTAATATAAAGAGGATGATCAAATCAGTCGCACGAACACTTGCTGTACAATCTGACTGAGATCTTGAGAGGATGTTAGTGACCTTTTTATTTTCCTTTCCATATATACAGTCAAGTAGAGTGAGGGATATATAGGTCCTTAATATATTCTTCTTCGGATATGTATTGAGGCAATCAACTATCAAGTCAAAAGGTGCTATGAAACTTGCTTTTACTACCTGCAAGAACCTTCATTTGATAGCCCAGGTAAATTCATATTGAGTGATACATACATAAAGAAGACCCAAAAATGAAGCATGACCTATTAAGGTGCAACTGTGCAAGATCTTTCTATTACACGGTCCAATAAAGTAGTCAAAACAAATGTGGATCAAACAACTATGATTTTCTCAATCAATGGCTCAAGGGCTCACTCATTCTCCAATTTCAAGTAGCCCCTGGCCCAACATACTTAATGCATGCTTGTTTTTAAGTCATTCTATAAGACTCGGCATATTTTTACCACCAAAATAAGACAATTAATTATGTTTAACCCTTCATAAATCTTTTTAGAATATTTTTTCTACCTGAAGTAGATGGCTGTTCATGAATAATTTCTTCAAGAAATTTTAAAAAGCAAATAACAAAGGTTCAAGCCAGACATCAAAACCCACTATGAGACTATCTTCAAATACCTAATATAATTCCCCAATAATAAAAAGTAACTTTGAAATATCCTCATGAGTTTAGCTCTACTAGGAACTTATGTTTAAAACAATGTAAATGCACAAGAATCAGAATGCTGCAAACACTACAGGACAAACTAGAAAAATTAAAGAAATAATCACAGACATACCAGTTGTGATGGTTCGGAAACGCTCTTGCCCAGCAGTATCCCAAATTTGCAGTTTGATTCTTTTACCATCGAGCTCTATAGTCCGTATCTTGAAATCAATCCTGCAAAAGAAAACAATGTCAATGAGTCATGCAGAAGAATGATGAAAGCCTAACTCACAGTCTCAGTTATTGAAGGTAACCAACCCAATAGTAGTAATGAAACTGGTAGTGAAAGAACCATCGGAGAATCTTAAGAGAAGGCAACTCTTACCCACACCTGAAGAAAAAGAAATAAAGATAATGATAACTTCGACCCAATCGTGTCAAATTGCAATGTAAAAGAAATACAAGATAATGCATCGCATTTCGCAGTAAGAATGGAATGAAAGAATTGCAAGTGATACTCTTCTTTTCAAAGATGCACTCCATCACAGATCCAATTTTTTATGGCTATGTTTGGGCAGAATTCCCCTTCGAAATCCCAAACCCCTATTTGTTTAAAAGCCTAAATTCTGTCATAATCCAACCCTAACGCTATTAGCAAATAGTAATAAGTAATATACTACTATTAAAGCGGTAAGCCCTAATATTTACTAAGCCATTTTCTTTTTATTTCCCCAATATAAATCATTAATCATTACGCACACCCCTTCTCACAATATAATAATACAACACCACTCACTTTTCAAGCATTGGTGTAACATCTTAGCAATATAATATCACACACTCTACCAAAAAACAAACACAAATTTCAAATAGACTTCGAGAATCTCGCAGCTCTTGACAGCAAAGTCCAGGATTTTCCCATCCTACTTTAGCCCATTCAAACATACCCCAAGGCCCAAGCTAAGATTCATGAGAGGATCACCATCAACTAGTTAATTGACAGCATAGAAGCTAGGATTATCAATGATCATATAGGTTTTATTTCTGACTTAACTAATATATTAGATTATGGAATTAAGGCCTCATTAATTCATCGAGATAAAATAATCAGAAACACATCCTAAATTCATTTGTAACATACTCCTATAATCCAAATTGCACCCTAACAAATAAACTCCAGATAACATCTAGTATCGGTAAATTCTACTACAGTACATTTCCTTTTGCTTAAATGTTACTACTAATTTTCTTTGCCTCAAAATTCTAGATGTATTCTTCCTCAAACCTATCATGGACCAAAAAAGGGCAACAGAATTCTCAGTATTCAACTTGTTCTTAGATGAAAGTCCACTTTCTTATCTGATCCCCAGTAGGTGCAGTATTTAATTGTATAGTTTAATTCAGTCATGTGTGTCTGCAAACACATACATTTAAAAAAAATCCACAAATTACTCGGATACACAAGTATACATATCAGCGCTCATATGAGTATATCTGTTTTCATTGCCCTTATTGAACCACCAATCAAAGAGCATTTTTCAACTAATATAATATATGTCCATGCATATAAATATAAATAGCACCATAAATCATCATCAGTAAATCATGGAGTATATAAAACAATTCGACCTCCATCACGGAAAAGACCCATCAAATGAGCAAACAACAGATCAACATCCCCCAGCAAAATTATCAGAATCACAATGAATGCAGAAACACTCCAACAATTTATCATCAATGCAGCTGACACCGCACAAAAATGCAAAGAATGGTTCACATAATTCACATTTCATAGGCAGAAAAACTCAAAACAAACAAAAAAAATGTGAATTTGAGTGAAAAACACGCACCGCTGTCGCCGATCAAAAGGAGTTTGATGAGATAATCGTAATCAGCTCGAGCTCTGGCGGGTGGAGCAGCCATCTGATTTGCTTCAAATATTTATCGATTTTAGTTCGACAAAGCAAACCCTAGCAACAAAAACAAGCTCCTAATTGTAAAATTATGCCTCGGATTGTCAAACAAATGCGATGAAACCAAAATTTTGAATTTTTTAAAACATTAAAAAAAGATAGAGAAGAAATCTAGAGAGAGAAACGAAAATTTATACCAGATCAAGGGATCTAATAAATGAGGAATGAAGGAAAAGAGGAGGGAAGCGTCTGTTGAATGTCAGCAGCGGTCGGTCATTGAATTCTGTATAATTTTTATTCATATACGTATTTATTTACTTTTTTTTTAATAAATAAATTAATAATTGATTATTTCTTTGAGGGGTGGGGGTGTACACTGTGTTGAATAGTCGAATTTTTTGTTTGAAGCAGTCGCAATAAGGATTTTTTTAGTCAAGTAGTCGCAAAATAATAATTCCAATGTAATGAGAAAAAAGCTGGTGAGGTTTTCTGTCTATATAAGCTTGTCCGTCTATAAGCTTTCCGTTAATTTCTGTCATTGAAAGGATATGAGAGATAGATAGAGAACAAAATAAAATAAAATGAAGTATAAAAATAAAAAATTAAAGGGTGTGTTTCTTGTGCACTCAAGTACATGTTGTACTTGAGTGGACTTTGACTGATCAACGGTTGACCGTTGACCGATCAAACTTTGACATTTTTTTTTTTCGATTTTTTTTTTTGTTATAGAAAATTTACATTTTTCAATGTTATTTTCAGCTATATTAACATACATTTTTCAGTTATAATATCATACACTTTTCATTTATAATACTCCCTCTGTTCCACAGGAATTTGCACACTTTCCATATATGGATGTCCCATACCAATTTGCACACTACATAAAAGGAAATATTTTCACAACCCTCACCCTTGAAATATACTCATATTTACCCATATACCATTACTTTTCCACACTCAATCTACTTTTTACTTTACTTTATTCATAAAAGCTTACAAAATTACCCCTCAAAACATCAATCATTACACTTTTTCTTACACATTTATTAAAATATGTGTCGGTCAAATGGTGCAAGTTCCTCCGGGACGGAGAGAGTAACATACACTTTTCATTAATATATAACTTACATTTTTCATTAATAGAACATATATTTTTCCAGTTATAATCATTAATAAATCATACATTTTTCAGTTATAATAACATTACACTTTTAAGTTATAATAACATACACTTTTCATTAAAAACAATGTTGCATTTTTCAATATAATAACATACACTTTTCATTTAAAAAACAAAGATACACTTTTCAATATACACATACACTTTTCCAAAATAAAAATCGAAAAAAAAAATTAAAAAAAAAAAAGATTGACCGTTGACCGGTCAACTGTTGACTAGTCAAAGTCCACTCAAGTACACCATGTACTTGAGTGTATACAAAACTTTGGCAAAATTAAAAGCATTTATTAAAGAGGGTATAAGAAACCTATAGACGGACATACCAAAATTGTAAAATAGAAAACTTATAGACGAACAGAGTGAGTAATTGTGTGTTTATTTCGTGATTTTGAGTAGAATAAAATGTAATTGCATATCAAATTAATTGCGTTATAGTGAGTGGTGTTGTAATATAATTTTATGTCAAATCAAAAGTGTATATTTTTAGGGGTGAATGT
The DNA here is from genome assembly GCA_963675135.1 of Galeopsis tetrahit. Classification (NCBI taxonomy): domain Eukaryota; kingdom Viridiplantae; phylum Streptophyta; class Magnoliopsida; order Lamiales; family Lamiaceae; genus Galeopsis; species Galeopsis tetrahit. Next base: position 73,878,290 of record OY776124.1, read on the forward strand.
AATTAGATAGTAAAATCTGAATGTTAAAATCATTAAAACAAGACGTGAAACATTAGGTTCGGGACGTGTGCATCTCAAAATTAAACAAATATGAAAAGAAAATGATTTGTACTTTCATGATTTGCATATATTTAATTAATATTAATGTCGATCAACGCGAGGGCTATAGGTGTGGTCAAATATATGTAAAGTTTTTTTTTTACAGAAAAATAGATAGATTAATCAAGGAGTTGGAACCTCAACTGAAACATCCAACTCAACATGAGCTGATACAACCTCTAAGACAAACTCGAACTCACAATAAAAACAATAAAAAGCTATGTGGTGAAATACTCTATTACTCATCCTCCTAGCCCAAGAAAACTATATTGAACTAAACTTCGTACTTATGCTAAGAATGTCTTGAACTAATGACCTCAAGATATGACAAGTTCGGCCTCGGATTAAGCAATGCATTAACCACAATTTGAGAATTCGTTTCCACAATAAGGGTCTCAACTTTCTCTAGCACGCCAACTACACACCTCGTCGAATTGTTGTTGCTTTTGCAACCTCCACCTCTCACTCCTCCGTTAAACAAAACATTAGTGCACTACCACATGCAAATCGCACACGACACCCTAGAGGCCCACACCAAAACCCTGGCGAAGTGACACATCTTTATTCATCTCAAGGATTGAGCCCGCCGGAGGAGCCCATTTGTCCCCATGACGAGTTGGTTGTTAGCCAAAGGCGGACCATCATATATAGTAGCTAGACTGGGCTATAGCCCACCCAGCTTTTATCAACTTTTTGAAAAATTAATTATATATATATATATATATATATACTTATTATCTCCATTTCTAATTAGATAATTAGATTGTTCCCTTTCTATTTCAGTATTGTTCATTTTTAAAAAATGACAATATAGTAGCTTTATTTTTTCAATTATCTCTTTTAAATATTTCAAAATTACAACAAATTTCATTATTTAGACTCACATAAACAATTTTTTTTTAATTGTTCTTCTCAATTGACTAATACACTCATTTTATTTTATCTCTTATAATACTAATAAACAACCCTTAAATTAAATTATGTGTCAAAGTCAAATGAGCAATCGAACGAGGGACGGAGGGAGTAAAAAAAACACTTTACAATCCAACTCAAATCTAATCGAACTTGTGATCTATTTGTACAAAATAAAAAAACACTTTGCCACAAAGCTATACTCATTTTTTTTAATTGTTTGAAAAAATACACATATTTGACTATTTAAAAAATTAAAATTTTAATTATCCTATAAATTCTTAAATAAATTTTCAATTCAAAATTTGAATCGTCGCATGCATAACTTAATTAAAAAAATTATTTTTTTACTGTATTTATTTTAGGTTTGTAGCCCGTCCTGAATTTTAATCCTGGGTCCGCCCTTGTTAGCACTCCACCTTAATCGAAGCACAGTGAAAATCCGTGAGGTAAGCATTCGCCATTTAAATTAAGAGATTATTTACCAATAGAGTCATTATCACCACACGTTCAACAAATTGCAACAGCTACTTAAAAGTTTGTATATTTGCTTCATTTTGGATTCAAAAAATCATAATTACCCTTATTCATTCAAATTGGTTTACATTTTCGAAAAAGCTACTATATCAGATATTTAGTCTTGGCAAAAATTTCGCGTTTCATTTAATTCATCAATATTAGGTTACAAAATTTGATATTAATTCAGATATTTATTATTGCCACAATTATTGCTTTCATTCAATTTCTCAATTCTTTGAATTTCCAATTTTTTATTTCGAAAAGCTTCTGCAGAATCGATCCAAACACGAGTTTCGAAATTAGAAATGCCGCCGAAGTTCGACCCTGATTGAGATGACAACAATGGAGTTCCATTCTTGTTGTTGCTCAACGACTCTGCTTGCGACGACAACAATGGAGTCCCGTATTTCGGCAATTTCGCAAGCATCGGCCTCCGAAAACCTCCCTCCTCTGCCTTCCCAAACAACTGCTTCCTCAAAACTTCGTGTAAATGCCCAAACAGCTCCTTATTCAACGATTCAAATGCCAACTCCAATCTCTCCAATTCCTCCATGGCATTCTTATTATGGATGAAAAGGCCGTAGTACATCGAAACTATCGCTCGATGTATTTTCAACCAGATTCAACAGAGTCTCGTACCCTTTCGTGTTAATCGGGGTACTCTGTAACCTGCAATTTCTCCAGAATCAAATATTGTGAATATGCACCAAATACAACAGTGACATTTATCATGCACTTGCAGTATGTATGCCATATGCGTTCATAACGGCACCAAATATTGTGGTATGTTACCGAGTGTGTATATATATGCCTATTACAATGCATATGTAGTAGGCACCGAGTATGCATATCGTTTACATATTCAACTCCCTATGCATTGTGTGGATTGGGCTACAGAAGTTTGGGGTGATGGAGAACTTCATACAATATTAAGGGTAATGCTATATTTTATTTAGTTTTCTTATGTAAACTTGGATGATGAATTACTGGTCAACCCTTTATTTTCTACCTATCAAATGTACGAACAACGTTCTATGCACATATCCGTGCATATGTAGTGTGCATACGCACAGGCATACCGGATACATATGCAAAACTTCATGCATTGTCCGGATCGTTCTCGAGAAGTTTGGGGTGATGGAGAACTTTATATAAGATTTAGTTAATGCTATATTTTTTTTGAGTATTCTTATGTAAACTTGGATGATTATTTACTTTTTCAACCATTTTGTTTGCTACTTATCAAATGTATGAACAACATGCAGATAATCTCATACCTGATGCGGTGAATCGAAGTACTAGTCGCCGGAAAATGCAGATAACGATGAACAATCGCTGGAACAAAATCAATATTCTGCAGAATTCTCGAAGCTAAGCAAGTGAAACGCATTAATTAGAATACCTACCATTTAGGAATTTTTTTAAAATTTGGAAGGTGTTTAAATCTCGCTTTTTCGAGAATCTCTTAATCTATAATTATGGTAATTAGTTGACCCTGTAATTTGAATTAAATATTTCGAATTGTGTCAAATTAGTAAAAGGGTAAAGTTGTCTAAGATTTTTAATTTTGACTCTATTAGACAAGAATTTATGGTGTAGGTTTTATTAGAAAAAACTAGTAGTGAAATTACCTTATTAGTTTTTTCTACTAGTTTCAGATTAAGGGAGTTTTTTTAAGGGAGATCATATGGCCTAGTGAAATTTAAGGGAGTTTTTTCTATTAGTGGGTGTGGGGGCAGGGGGATTTCAGATTTAAGAAAAAGAAATTAAAACATGTTGGAGAGGGTGGGCATGGATGCTGATTTGATTGGGTGAAAGTGTATTTATTAAAGAGGGTTTTAAAAAGAAAGTAATTTAGATAATTTAGGGGTGCATCTACTAATAGTGTTTTTGAGGGGAGTGCATGTACCTACCCATAAAGGGTAATTAAGGGTATATAACGACGCAACATTTGCCCAATAGGCCCAACACTTAAATCAAAGCCAGTTTAGGAAATGGATATTTGTCCTCTCAAAAAAAAAAAAGGAAATGCATATTTGTCGTTAGCTAATAACCAATAGTCATCGGCCACGTGTATACAAATATCACAGAAAAGGACGAGAGTGAAAAACGTATGATATGTATTCCACTACTATAATCGTCTTTGAATGGCAAACTTTGCACGTATAACAGAGCGGGAAGGCATGCGTCCATAACAAGCTCCCACTGATAGCACTCCTTTACTCAACTTCTCTCTCTCTAGGGTTTTTTCTCTCTCTAATATCATTATTTTTCTTTCAATATCTGTGCTTGCTTTCACTTTACTCTTCGCATTTATTGTTTTGGAGATCTGAGTTCTCTTATTTCCACGCAGGCGCTTCTGTTTGTAGCACTGTTTCACTTCCGCTCGTCATTTCAGGTACGCAGAATGATTAATTTTATTTAACAAAATTGGAGATCCTTAAGCTTTTTTTCTTCTCTGTTATATGCATACTTGATTTTTTGCGTTTTGATTCAGTTATATGTTTATCTAAGTTAATTGTACGGTTATGAGCATGCTTTACTTGATTTTGAAGCGAATGTGTTAGAGATCGTACAGTGCAGAATAATTTTTTGCTTATTTTAGCAAGATATCAACGGTTTGTGTTGTGTTTTGTAACTTTTGTTCATATGCATGTCTGGAATCTGTGGTGTGTGAGCTGCTTGTTTGGTCATTGCTTTAGTGTTTTGTGCGTTTTTGTATGATCTAGATATTTCGGTATTTTAGAGAGTGATTTGCACTTGTAAGGTATTTTGCCTGTTTTTGATGATTGTGATTACAGATTTTTTTCAATAGCAGCGTTTTTAACCAATGAGGATTTTTCGGAAATGTTGTTTACATTCACCGAGCATGTGAACGAGCACTTTGTCTTCTGTATTACCATGAAGTTTGACCTCTTTTGTTCAGCGTACTCCTTTCCATTTCATTTCTAAAACCTTAGATGCATGAATTCCCCTAAACCAGAGCAGAGAGGGATAATCTAGTCGATTCTCTTGAATCTCTTTTCTGTTACAATTTCTTATATTTTCCCTGATTTATTTTCCGATTACCTCATCTGTAATAAGTAAAGTAGTTGATGTCCTGATAAGCTGCCTGCAGTTATGACGACACCTGTCGAAAAATCAAACAAATACGATGGTACACGGACACATCCACCTCTTAACGAGAGGATACTCTCGTCCCTGACTACGAAGTCTGTTGCTGCTCATCCTTGGCATGATCTTGAGATAGGTATTGTGCTTACTGCTATAATGTTCGTATATAAATGGGACTCGGGCATTTGATTTTTTAACTTTCTCAATTCCCAATGCAGGACCAGGAGCGCCAGTAATCTTCAATTGTGTAAGGATGTTTTATCTTATTTAGCCTTTCCATTGCTTGTTAATTTTTTTTATAGACGATTTCAGATGTTAAGTTGGATACTGGACTGAAAATTAGTCAATTTTTAATGTGAGTAACTAATATTCCTATCACAAATGATTCATTTTAGGAACCTGCATTGAAGTGTCAACCAAAGACACAAGTCACATAAGAGGCTGTCATTTCATAATACAAAAACTTCTTCTGATGTCCTTCAAATTTTGTTTCTCCACTTTTCTTTTCTTTTTCAATTTTTGTTCTTTTTCTTTTCCATATTCATTAGTTGTTGTCACATATTAGAAACGCAAGGCACACTAAGGCACAAAGGGGCTGCTGATGCCCTGAGGCAGGAGGCGCACTCCTCTTGATCATGAGGCTCAAATTTATAAAAAAATATATAAGAATTGGACAATCCTTCTTTACCTGAATAAGTTTCCATTTCTGTGTGTGTGTTTTATGGCCTCGTAAACATGGAAGCTCAGTATATATGGACCAGTTGTTTTAATGCTGTCATTTGAACTTTTGCTTCTTTACTGTTTGTTTACTTATTTTCTTTTTCTCCATGACTAATATAATATGCTTGGTTTTATTTATATTAATGGGGATTCTGAAACCAGCTAGCTTAAATTCTGCAGGTGGTTGAAATAAGTAAGGGAGGTAAGGTGAAATACGAACTTGATAAGAACACTGGTCTAATCAAGGTATAAAGTTTATCAATGTTTAGTACATTGTGTTCATATTACAAACTCTTAATTGTGATTGCACATTCAGGTTGATCGTGTTCTTTACTCATCTGTTGTGTACCCTCATAACTATGGTTTCATCCCTCGAACTCTCTGTGAAGACAATGACCCAATGGATGTATTGGTTATCATGCAGGTAAAATATTTCTCTTGAATTTTCTAATGAATACATTGACCACTTATACATTCTCATATAAAAAAAAAAGTGCAATATCTTATTGCTCTCCAGTGAGGTGCCTTTTGATAATCTCTGCTTGGCTTTTCACTTTCGCAACATATTGTGTAAATCATTTTAGGTATTTTAAGATAAATGTTTTTTGGGAACATTTTTTTTCTGTAATTCACTATCTCCAGATGTAATCAGGAACCAGTGCTTCCAGGCTGCTTTCTCAGGGCTAAAGCAATTGGCCTCATGCCCATGATTGATCAGGTATAAATACGTGTGTATATATATATCACTGCAATCTTAAATTTTGAGAAGAATAGGTGACTCATTTTCTGCAACAGGGAGAAAAAGATGACAAGATAATAGCTGTTTGTGCTGATGACCCTGAATATCGCCATTATACTGATATCAAAGAACTTCCACCCCATCGTTTGGCTGAAATACGCCGTTTCTTTGAAGATTGTATCCTTTGTTAAAAAATTAACTAATATTGGTTTTTTACTTTTCTTTCGGAACTTGGCTTGAGCGTCTTTGTCTACTATGATTATATACCTCATCACCTTAACAATAAAAAAGACAAGAAAAATGAGAATAAGGACGTTGAGGTTGATACCTTTCTTCCAGCTACTAAGGCTTATGAAGCAATCCAGGGCTCCATGTAAGTGGCTATCTTCTCCGTCTTAATAACATTGTGACTTATTCTGTTGAAAATTCCTTTAACAGCAGCCAACTAATCTGATTCCTGTGGTCTAAGGTTTTGACAGCTTTTTAGTTTTTTTTTTATATAAAGAACTTGTGTCACATCTGTTAGTAAAATTAAGAATTTGGTTATTACTCTGTTTGCTGTAACAGAATGCTGTGTGGTGGATACACTAGGTTAGACAGAATTTAAAATGAAAGCATTTGAAAGGAAGGGATTGCCATGTTTAAATGTTAATGAATAATGAGTATGTTAGGCTAGATTGGTCTTGCTGGATGCCTGGATATATAATTCATCTAGCTGAACTCACACAGTGGGATGAAGGCTTAGTTTGTTGTTATAGATGGACAGATGGTAACACCTTTTTTTTTTTTTGCGTATAAAAAAAAAGTGCACAAGTATTTTCACAAATAACACTAATATTAAATAATACTATATGTCAGGTTACATGTTAAATAATATATGTCGGGTTACATATTAGTGAAAAATGAGCTTGTATGTTACTGGATACATTATATTGGAAAAGTTTTTCTATTTATCTGTTTTCCTTTCACATTATATTTGGCGTAATTGTCATTTTGTAATAGCCTGGGTATTTCTTACAATTTCACGATCAACATATTAGTCACCCTATATGCCTTTCATCCTTTCATCTGCAACTTGTAATCTTGGTTAGATGAACATTGCTGGTACTTTTCTGAAAATCATTCTTGTACAGGGACCTATATGCAAGCTATATTGTGGAGAACCTTAGGCGCTAGTTTGGGACGAAGAGTGAAAATGCATGCTCTAACATGTTGATTGGTCATATTTTTCCAATCGAAGATGATGGTAAACCAAGAATACACTATGCTATGTAAAAAAGAGATTGCTTGCTAAAACTTGAAACTCAACTGGGTTCACTGTATAATAACCCCAGTTCTTATCGAATTCAGTTCTTTTGGTTAATTGTTCTCATGCCCCTCTTTATTGGGGATGTTTGCGTCAACCTGGCTTCTTAAAATATACAAATCGGCAAAAAGAGACTTAGGATATTGCTTCAAGGGAGTGATATTTTTCATATTATAATAATATGTGTATAAGTGAGAAACATCACTTCATTTTTGTGAAAAGTTAATTTCAAAAAATTGAGTCAATGTTTTTGTAAAGAAAAATAAATACTAGTAAATGTTAGGACCTAGTTTGATCATCTGATAAGTGATGTAACCCGTGCAATAGCTAATGTTGTTTGATGAATTGGAGCATGATCATCTGTTTACCTTTATGAAACTTGGTCAAATAGGAGTGGTGGCGATTGTTAGGAATGATGAGGGTTCCTTTGTAGCTTGTTCAAATTTAGTAGTTGTCATGAGTTTGCACTGGGCTCTTTCGAGTTTAGGGGGGTCAGGTTTGGAGCGCGTTATAATTTGTGATTCAGTCTTCTATGGTGGAGTTGGTCTTTTTGGCAACGGTGTGATGGATTGTAAATGGGCAGTATTGTCAAATCCTCAATTTTGGTATGTATATCTTGTTCACTCTAGTATTATTTTTTTGGCTCATTGCCTTGTCTTGATAGAAGTTTTCAGAAATTTTTGAGCTCTCATCGTTGAGTTCAGCTTTAAAATAACTAGGGTGAGAATTTCAAACACAAAAGTTATGAGTTAGTATTTGATCTTATCCTATTCATCTCTGCAGGTTAATAACAATTCATACATATATTAAGAAAATTTTGATACGAACACAATTATACATGCCTAAAAATAACAATTTCATGTATATTCAAACAAAATGGATGATTTTCTTCTACCCAAATACAACTAATTACATTTTTAGTAAGTTTCAATTAAGACCCAATTTAGTAAGTTTTAAGTATAGAATAAATAACTCAAGATTGATGGATAATTAAACACATAGATATTAAATTAAATCTAAAATAAGATTTATGTAAAAACACCAAATGATTAAAAAACAATATTTACAATACAATTCGAGTCAATCTGAAATATCTGATTTAACCACTAATATTTCAGCACAGTTAACAAATGAGAACACGATACTAACAGAATACAGAGAATTCTTTACACCAAGTAACTAGCAGAAACTTGAAAATATTTTCAATTCAAATCTAAAAAAGGAGAAGGCTTACACAGAGGTTTCATAAGTTATGAATAACCTTTTTCCCTAAATAACAACATAAATTAAAAGTAGATACTACAGAGAACAAAGGCATTTAAGCCTTCTTTGGAGATTTGGTGGCCCTTGGAGATTTGGGGATTTTCTCAGCAGCCGCCGCCTTCTCCGACTTCTTAGGCAGCAGAACTGGGTTGATGTTCGGTAAAACTCCTCCGTGAGCAATGGTTACTCCGGCTAGAAGCTTTCCGAGCTCCTCGTCATTTCTCACAGCAAGAAGAACATGTCTCGGAATGATCCTGTTTTTCTTGTTGTCTCTTGCAGCATTTCCAGCTAATTCAAGAACCTGCCATAATTCAAGCTACAATCAATGCAATGCAGTACTGGTTTTGGAAAATCATTAACAATTCGATCATTAATAAATTCTCAATTGTCCACCCCGGCCCCAATTATGTAAGCAAAATCCTAAGTCCAGTGTAGAATTTGCCCTAATTAAAAGCACTAGTACTGGTGCGTAATTCAAGCCCTAATTTGAAACCCTAAACACCTAATTATCGCACAATCAACAAACACGTCATCAGCTACTCCAAGTAAATTAAATCACCAATCGAAAGAGCTGAGAAAGTAGAATACCTCAGCAGCAAGATACTCGAGCACAGCAGCCATGTAAACCGGTGCACCAGTTCCGACTCGCTGGGAATAGCGTCCTTTCTTCAAATATCGACCGATTCTACCAACCGGAAACTGCAAACCGGCTTTCACGGACCTGGAAACCGGCTTCTTCTTCGGGCCGCCTCCCTTCCTTCCTCCGGCTCCCTTCTTTAATTTTCCACCGGTCTCCATTTCAGAAAATTGATGAGAGAGAGAGAAGAGTGATGAGAGAAGTCGGTTGGTGTTGGTTAAATAAGGGGAGGTTGAAAAGATGGAGCGTTGATTGGATATCATCGACGGGTAAGTGAGTTTGATCCGCGTGATTGGAAACGCACCAATAAAAAGTCTTCTCTTACCAAAACCCTGGAATGGTGGGCCCTGTATGTTATGTATTTCATCAAACTCACACTTTTCTTAAATCCTAAATATTCCATTTTCTTTTATACTCCCGCTCCCGGATAGTACTCCCCATCATTCTTTTTTATTTCTTCAATTTCATTATTTTTTTCTCTCCATCATCGTATATTTAAATTATCATTAATTTTATCTATAAATATTTATTTTATTTATAGGTGAACCTCACAATATCTCCAACAAACTAATTACAACTCTCGTCCAATTTTATTATTTAAACTTTTCTTTTTTTATTGTTCAATTTATTATGGTCATTCTTTTTATTAAATAATACTCCCTCGGTCCTCCTATAAGTTTCTCACTTTCCTTTATTGGATGTCCCACAATAAGTTTCCCATTTCATATTTTTCCATTTTTGGCATATGGTTTTCTCTCTCCCAATCACATCACTTACACTTTATCTATTATTTTATTATACTTCATCTCACACTCATCTATTATTTTCTCTCTCACCATCACATCACTTGTACTACATCTATTATTTAATCATATTTCTTAATCAAAACAACCAAAAGAAAGGGGAAACTTATACCGGGACGGAGGGAGTATTATTCACATTACTTTATCTAAACACTCAAACCTTAAAACAATCACTATATCTATAAACAATCATTTTATTTTTAAGTGGACCACACAATATATTATCAACTTATCTATTTTATACTTAAACTAATTAATATTTATTAAAACTCGTACCCAGAGAAATGAGCATTATGAATTTGAACGAATTGAGTAATATTTAAAGATGTCTATCGAGCTGGTCCTAGCCCTATAGGGTCAGCCCTATAGGGTCACGGGCTAAACGGGCTAGGGCCTTAACTGATTCATACTTAACGGTCCTACAATTATTGTGACTTAACCCTAACTCTAGCGGTCCACAGGCTAAACGGGTTACAATAACTTTTTTTATTTTAAAATTAAAAGTCTCATTTGATTCGTACAACAAACAAATAAATTTTTTTTTTATATAATTAGTTAATGATAAGTAAATGAGAAAACAAAAGTATGATTTTTAAACACAGTTCTAGAACTCATTAATCCTTAATATGACCAAATAAATATCATAATCTACTTAGACCATCTCCATCCGTGCACTATAAATGAAGTTTAGTTTAACTTCATTTATAAAATTTTGCTCCCTCCAATCGTACTCTATTTTGAAGATTTGAAATAGAGTTTTGAATAGTAAACTCTATATATGAAGTTTACTATTCAAAACTCTATATTTTATATCTATTATTTTATTAATATTTACAATTCTGTATTACAATTCTATTGTTATACTAATTTATAATTTAATTTTAATTGTGTAATTTTTTATTTTTTTTGTGTATTATTATTATCTACAAAAAAATAATGTAAAATACAATAAAACATATATTATATATTAAATATGAAATACATTACATATTAAAACGGATATACATGCATTACCTAGCTACATATAACACCGACATATTAAAATAAGTGAACACAAACTGAAAAGAAATACAAACACACATAATAAAAAAACGATACACTAGTACGGCGGAATGTTGGATCCAGATGGAGAAGTTCCGCTAAAAAATGAGTCAACTTGTTAAATCCCGCCCGAGCCATACCCACTCATACTCCTTTTGCGCTAAATTTTGTGTTGCTCTCGAAGAAGGAAAGGTCGAAATGATTCATCAACACTCATAGGATTTTTGAAAGAGAATTTTATTTTCTTCTTTTACAATGATCGCATCAGTCCTTTTATTTTCAACTTGAATCATTTCTTGTCGATCAGAATTTTTCATCATATCCATCATATGTTCACTACAATTTGTCACGCGTGCATGGGCTTTAGAGCTTTCATCATTAGCTTTTCTTTTTGCTTTTGCCTTTTTTATTCAAATTGGTCTAACACAGACAAACCTGGAGACTCGGGGTTTGAGGTTTCTTGAGTGAACAAATCATCTGAGCAGGATGAGTTGAGACTGGTACGTCTTGCTTTCTTACTAGGCATGGAAGCTTGTGATGGCCTAAATTTCTCGTGATCCTTTAGTCTTGACCACGCATGGTTAAACTTCGAAGTTGATATAAACCTTTTATACATCTCTCTTGTTGGAGACTCCTGGAACTGCGAAACTCTGTTGGTTGAGATATTGTTTCATTGTACAATTGTTCAACTCGTGGCCAAAGGGCATCTTCCTTATGAGATACACCAATTATAAGATTTTGGGAGGCCTCAATAAAAAAATCGACTAGTAAATTATCTTCATCTGATGTGAAATCACGTCCACGCTTTGTTGAACTCGTTTTACTGAAAATAATAGATGAGAATGTGTGAAGAGTATATGTTGAATTTACTAGCTTTTATATGCGTAAATTTTTTAGTGGGAGGATAGTCCTATTTATATAACATATTGGCATATTGAAGCTTACTTTGAAGTGTGTGCCAAAGATATGTTGAGGTTTGTAAGAAAGGCCCATATGGGTGCTCAGATATTGATTCAACGGTACATAGCAAAAGCTTATCTGATTATTTATAAGAAAAAGTGAAATAATGAAGTGTGTGAAGAGATAATTTTTATAGTCTTTATGACGAATTTGATGTGTCGTGTAAAAATAGTAGACTGGAGGGCCATGTGGGGGTGCAGAGAGAGTAAGAAAAATTGTTACTCCATCCGTCCCATACTTGAAGACCCAAACTAATTGGACACGAGTTTTAATGAATGAATTGTTTATTAGTATTGTGTAAGATAAAGTGGGGGTAGTAAAGACTTTTCAACTTTATAACTAGTAATAAAGTTACTTTTTAGTGTAATAAAGTTACTTTTTATTGTAATAAAGTAGTAGCATTTGTTGTAATATTGTGATGTTTTAAAAGGAGATTGTTTAAAAGTGTGTTTGCTATCTTAGGTAAGTGTCTTCAAGTATGGGACACCTAAAATGATAAAATGAGTCTTCAAGTATGGGACAGAGTGAGTACTACATATAAAAAAAAACCCATGTGGGTGCTCAGATATTGATTCAACGGTACATAGCAAAAGCTTATCTGATCATTTATAAGAAAAGGTAAAATATTGAAGTGTGTGAAGAGATAATCTTTATAGTCTTTATGACGAATTTGATGTGTCATGTAGAGATAGTAGACTGAAGTGCCATGTGGGGGTGTAGAGAGAGTAAGAAAAATTGTTACTACATATAAAAAAAAAACCATGTAGGTGCTCAAATATTGATTCAACGGTACATAACAAAAGCTTATCTAATCATTTGTAAGAAAAAGTGAAATATTGAAGTGTGTGAAGAGATAATCTTTATAGTCTTTATGACGAATTTGATGTGTCATGTAGAGATAGTAGTCTGAAGGGCCATGTGGGGGTGCAGAGAGAGTAAGAAAAATTGTTACTACATATCAAAAGCTTATCCTTTATATAATTTGATAATACCACATGTTCTGACTTATCCTTTATCCAACAGAACATAGCAAAAACTTATCATCTTCTACATCTACATCTACTCATATTCATTCTTTTTTCTCATAGACATTGAACTCAATATGAATTATCACACGGGAGATCCTTCAAACCATTCTTTCAACTCAACTTGTTCAGAGCGAACCTCTTCAGACGAAGATGATGCGTTTAGTTCCAGAGTAAGAGAGCAACTAGGCATCATTGATCAACAACAACAAATGGTTCTTAACTAATTCCAAATCAATGATGTTGTCGCCAATCACCACTTCCATGAATCTCATAATACACGTCGTGGAGGCTCTGCGCCTGGTCGCATAGAAATCAATCGTGATCGAGTAGCTGCTCATCAACGCTTTTACAACGATTATTTTGCAGATTCTCCTATGTACACTGATTTAATGTTCAAGAGACGTTTCAGAATTTCTCGTCACTTATTTCTAAAAATCATGGAGGGCATTCAAACACACGATGATTATTTTTTACAAAAAACTGATGGCATAGGTCGAGTTGGGTTGTTTCCATACCAGAAAATGTGTGCTGCGCTTCGGATCCTAGCATATGGTGTAGCGGCAGATGCGACAGATGAGTACATCAAGATTGGGGAGTCCACTGCTATTGAAAGCACAAAGAGATTTGTTCGTGCTGTGGTTGAAGTATTTGGTGACGTTTATCTCCGGTCACCTAATGCCAATGACGTTGCAAGACTTCTCCATATTGGAAAAGAACGTGGATTTCCAGGAATGTTAGGAAGTCTCGATTGTATGCATTGGAGGTGGAAAATTTGTCCAACGGCTTGGACAGGACAATATAGTGGCAGAAGCGGAAAACCAACAATTATTTTGGAGGTTGTCGCTGATTACGACCTATGGATATGGCATGCATATTTTGATTTGCCCGGATCGAACAATGACATCAATGTGCTATCAAAATTTAATCTTTTTGCCAACTTAGCTAATGGGGTAGCTCATCCCGCCAATTTCGAGATTCAAGGAAAACAATATTCCATGGGATACTATCTAGCTGATGGTATATATCCAAAGTGGGCCACTTTGGTGCAGACAATTCACAATCCGAGAAGTCCAAAACAACAATATTTTGCAACAAAACAAGAGAGTTGTAGAAAGGATGTAGAACGAGCATTTGGTGTGTTGCAAGCAAAGTGGGCAATAATTGCAGGCCCAACTAGAAATTGGAGTAAACGCGAGTTGCAATATATCATGACGGCATGCATTATAATGCATAATATGATAATTGAGGATGAGCGTGATGATGATGCACCAATTACAAATTACCGTGAAGCACCAGTCCCGGAGGTTGAAATTGCACATGGTGAGCGCGTTGGATTTGAAGAGTTTTTTGCACGTCATTGCCAAATTAAAGATAAGAAGTCTCACTTTGCACTTCGTGATGCTCTTATTGATCATTTGTGGGATGAGTACTCTAATTCATAAGATTGTTAGTGTTATTTAGTCTATTTTAAACGTAATAAGTGTATTGTGTTGTATTAGATTATACTCACATGTATCGTTTTACGTCATTATGTGTTTCGTAATTTTATATTTAAATAAAAGTAATATTTGAAAACTACAAGTTTATTTACATTTTATGATTATGATAAAATTAATAATATTTAATTTATAATTTAATTTACTAATTAAATATTTAATTGTATAAATTAATTTAAATACGAAGATAAATACATTATTTAATGATTGTAATATATTGAAAATGATTAAAATAATAAATAGAGTAAAATATAGAGTTTCATGGTTGGAGAAAGTTTTTAAAATAGAGTATGAAAAAGTGTATTTTGAAGTTTAGAGATCTTCATTCGAGAGAGTTTGTGGTTGGAGATGGCCTTAAAAAAATAAAAAAATAGTAACAATGACTAATGGATGATAATGAACTACTTAATGCTTATAGTTATGGTTATGGGTCAAATGGCCCAAAATCGCGAGTTATTTATTAAAAAAAAAAAAGGGTAACAACCAGGGCTAGCGGGCTGACCCTGTCCGGGTAAAAAAAAAGTCCGAATTTAAACGGGCCTACAATTCATGAACCATAATTCTGTATTTTTTATGGTTAAACGGGCCAGCCCGGTTAGTCCGACCCAAATAAACATCTCTAGTAATATTTATTAAAATTTGTGTCCAAATAAATGGACATAATGAATTTAAATGGGGAAGTATCATTTATTTTAAAAAAATTATATACTAAGTACAATATTTCATAAGTAAGGCATGTTGGACAAAAATTCATATCAACATAGGTCAAAATTAAATGAAACATATTTTTTTACTCTTAGGTCTTGAGTTACTACATCATCAAAATATGTTACTTTTAGAATTTGAAAAAAAAAAAGTGAGAAAACATTTATATATAAAAAAAAAGAAATTTGAACTCCTCACTTTGCAAACACTTCAATAATTGTGTAATGTAATTATTTGTTTCACTATTATTGCTCCGGTAAAGTCTAGTATGCACTCGAGTGCATGCTGTGCACTCTAGTCCATGTGCACTTTTCAGTTTATTGACTTACACTTTTTGGTAAATGGTGTTGCACTTTTCAATTATTACTAAAAATATTATTATATAGTTTAATAATTGAAAAGTGCACCACCATTTACAAAAAGTGTAAGTCAGTAAACTGAAAAGTGAAACATGGACTAGGGTGCACAACATGCACTCGAGTTTATAGCAGACCAACCCTATTGCTCCACTGGATCATTTGCGTATTTTTCGGCCCTGCTGGTCATTCTTCTTCGATTTTATTTTATTGGTAGGACGTGGAGTTTTTATAATATCTAAAATTACATCAAATCTTACTCAAAATTTCAAAACAAACACTCATCTAGTAATACAATAACAAATACTCCCTCCATCCAATTTCATTATTCTCACTTTCCTTTTTTTATTTTCCAATTTTATTATACTCATTCATTTTTGACAAATACTTATGTGTACCAGTTACATACATGTAACTTGTTGGGATATGAATCCTAGAACAAGTCCTAAATAATGATAAAAGATAAAGATGATGTTTTGATAAGCCAAAAGAAGACTTGAATATTTTCTAAGTGTTGACTGATCTAGTCTAGTTAAGAGAAGTCATCTTGTATAGATCAGTAGAGTTCACAAGACAAGTACTAGTTTTAAAAGACAAGTATTATTGAAAGATAAGTACGAATTATAAGTACTTCATATTTGTGTATATTAACTGATTAGTTTGTTATTGAGCTATGATTTAATTACTGTATAGAAGCTCATGATTGTTTTATGTAAAAATATATTGATGTATAGTTTTCTAAGATGACTAAGCTTTGTAACAAGAGCTTAATGTAATGTAATAGTCTTGTTAGGATTAGATGATAGGACTAGATTAGTTCTATATTGTAATCTGAAGAAGTCTACTGCACAAGACAAGTAGAAGAAGAAGTCTACTACTACTAGACAAGACAGGTGCGACTCAACAAGACTCGACAAGACAAGACAAGAAGACTGAAGTTAGTTACAGAAACGCGTATTGAAAATAAAGATTGAAGGAGTTGGTTAAGGAATAACTAATTAACTGAAGAAACGCGTGAAAGGATAAGAAGAATCAGTTACAAGTTAGTTTTCAAGAAAAGTTGGTTACACAACTGAAAGTTCTTGGAATTAGAGTTCTATAAATACCGCAAGGTATTAAAACGATTAAAGACTACTGATTCTACTGCATATTGAAGCATTATTGAAGATTCAAGTGAAGAAATTACTCTCAGAGATTGAAGTTCAGAAAGTGAAGCTACACAAGACAAGTGAAGATCGAAGAAGGCTACTACTGAACGAAGAGAAGTTTTATTTTTGTTTACTGTGTTTCAAGTTGCTAGATACTTGTAAATCACCAGTAAGATCGAAGAAGCACTTGGTAGTGTTGTCGAGAAGATCTAAGTCTTATTTCTTGGGACTTAAAGCTACAAGAACATATTACTCCATTAGACGAGTTAATAAGAATTTCACAACTGGGTTTGTGAGAGTGGATGTAGACAAGTTGTCGAACCACTATAAATCTCGTGTTTGATTTACTTTACTGTTTTGTTTGTTGATTAATTGATTAACTGTTTACTTGTTGAACGTACATAACTGAACAAGACAAGTTGAGTAAACACTAGAACAGAGTTCTCGAAATAAGTTGAGTATAAACTAGAATTGGACTCATTGTTATATTCTGATTTCCGCATCGTACTTTGATATTTCGAAAGATTTTTGAAAAGTCTATTCACCCCCCTCTAGACATTTTCACTAGCTTACTCGTTATTAAACTCAACTTAGGGACCTACATAACTGACTATTTACACTCTTTTTTTAATAAGTCCACACTCATGACTATTTACACTCCTTTTTTTAATAAGTCCACACTCCTTCTTTTAGACACTTATGTGTACAAGTTACATACATGTAACTAAATCTAATTTTTTATTATTAGTTATTTACCTTATTTTTTTTATTAATTTCACCCCCAATTTTTTTAAAAGAAAAATACATGTAAAATACTATATTAACATTTTATCAATTAAATTAAAATATAACTCATTAAAATTATAATTATACACCGACTATCGTGTCACCAATGAATCACCACAAAGTTAAATATTATTTTTTAACTTTCAAAAAATAAATATAAAAGCATAATGAATATAAAAAATATATATGAAACTCAAAAATAAAATTATGAAATAAAAATTTCAGTTTTTTCTTTTAAAATGACCAAAATTTAGAAAAAAAATACAGAAAAAAAAAGCGAAAAAAAAGCTAAACTAAAAATATTCAATTTTTTTTTTCTAATTTGGATATAAATGTATGAATATGACATGCTCACTCTCTAGTTTTAATCTGATTTATAATAACTAAAATTATTTTGTTATGTTTTCATTATTTCTACAATGATATCTAGTTTATTACAAGCTTTTTATAGTTGTAGATTATTTTTTAAAACTACTAATTAATAACATAATCTAATTGAAAAATAAAATTTATATTTAGAAACTTAAATGAGTAGAGAATTGGGGAAGAAACGAGCATAATATTGCACCAGCTTTATTATTTTCTTTGTGGTCATCGTCGTGTTGATGCATTCATACGTTTATTGAGTGTGAACGTATCTATTAATTGAATTGTGTGTTCAGTGTGATTAATTCTCACTTTTGTTCTTTTTACTAGTTACTTAATATCAATATTTTAATATTGATGTATTAATTTGCATGGAATGCCTTGAATTATGAATGTGTTAAGTTATGTATTTTTTATTAAATATAATATTAGTTTAAATACGATATAGTATTAGTACGCTTATGGTATAGTACTAGTTAATATATTATATAGTACTAGAGATTAATGTGGATATACAAATATTATTTAATATATGAACTAATACTATACAATATGTGAATTAATACTATACTATATTTGAATTAGTACCATAGAGTATGTGAACTAATACTATACAATATGTCAACTAATACTATACTATATTTGAACTAGTACCATAGAGTATGTGAACTAATACTATACAATATTTGAACTAATACTATACTATAATTGAACTAGTACTATAAAGTATGTGAACTCGAAAACATTAGAACTTGTACCAATATAAACTAATATTATACTGTATATGAACTAATACGTACAGTACTGCATATTAACTTATAATACTTATCAATTGTTATCATAACACTTATAAAATAAAAATTATTATATATAAAAAACTAAAATAAAGTGATTAAAAAATGAAAGTTCGAATGAAAATAATAATTAAACAATGTAAAACGAAGTAAAATTTGTAAGGAATGAAGAATTTTTTTGAAAGAATAAGATGAATATTATACACCAATTAATTAAAGTAAAATAGTACCTATAGAATTGAACACTTACAGCTAAAAGAGATGAGAGTTTTATTTTTTAAAACAAATTATTATTATACTATTTAATATTTAAAAAAAACAATTAATATTATTTTTAAAATTTTCTTATTAGACTTTAAAATTTTAGAATAATTATTTGTGTTATAAAAAGAAAGTACGTGAAAAAAAATATCATTTGAAACACAAATGATAGGAAGAAAAATAAATTTAAAAAATAATATTAAAAAGAGAAATATAAATATCAAGTAAAATTAAAAAATAAAATGTTAAAAAATTAATTGAGTATTATTTTTTAATTATTAAAAAAATAAAAAATTAATTGAAGTAAAATAGAGTCCCAAAATCTATGTGCTAAATTAATATAGTATATGGTATGATGGTCATGTGTTATTTGTAATGAGTTATTGGATTGTATATAATAAATTGGTCATGTGTTGTTGGATTTGATATAGTAAATGAGTGGGTTATTGAATCCAGTTACATACATGTAACTGGTACATAAGAGTGCAACCCTTCATTTTTTTAATCAAATTGACACTAACTTTATTCATAAACAATCACTTTACCTATAAATGGACCCAACAACATCTCATCATACCCCCAACTTATCTACTTTACACATAAACTAATTAATATTCATTAAAAACCGTGCTCGAAAAAGTTAACACATTAAAATTAGACGAAGGGAGTAATATTCATACAAATTTGTGGAAGAACTTACCTGAGGCTATCTCACCCATGTCCTTGCCCACAATTTGATAAAGGGCCAAGTGTTATTAGGTAAAGGGCTCGCTATTACAACAAGTGTGTAAGAAGCAACATATTGTGCTAGCACCATTTTCATTTCTACACAATTTCAACAAGTGTATAAGAAGCAAAACCTATCCATTTTCACTCAACTGGAATATAAAAATGTAGTGCATTGCTACTACAACATAAGCCAAATATATAATCAACATACTAAAAGCAAAATTGCCTAAAAAAACATCGCCACTTTCTAAAATAAATTTGTTTGCCATTAAAAATGGAAACCGATGAAAATAAGCAAAATCCCATCATGCATGCAGCAAATTAAAAGGATAGCATGCCTGCACAAACTTTCCAATAACATGGGTTTACACCTGAGCGCCCTTTTTTGTCTTAAAAAAGCCGGACGCATCTATCTTGTGAACTTCACGCCTCTCTTGCAATGCTAACCTTGATAATTTTGACATCTTTTCCAGATAATCAAAGCACTTAATCTCCGATTAGGGCACCACCGCAAAGAGTTTTTTAGTAACTGCCTGGAGCAGCTAGGACTCCGACACCAGATGTCCATCCCTTAATCTTGGGCAATGATCAATGGGACCATCTGCCACTAATCTTGTCAAATGATCAGCAGCTACTGTTGTACGTCCTTTTCCAACAAGGATGTCCCCTTGAAGATGGTCAGCTGAAAGTCTCTTGTGTACTTTAACATCTGCCACAGAAAATGCCACATCAATACTCAGAAAATATTAATCAACCAGTTGGAATCACAAATCAGGATTGCGTTTGGATTGAGAGATTTGAAATGGAACTTCAATCCACACGCAAAACCTATAGGAACTTTATCAAGAATTTCCGTTCTTTTCAGAAAACAAGTATAAATCCCAAAACATGGTTGGAAAGAGTACACACTATGGTTGGGGACCTACTTGCTCATTGGTCGTTTTCCTGAAGCCTAGCTTATTTGTCCACATAGGTTCAGCTTCCACAGCAGCAGGGAGTACCAGGTGTTTCACGCTCAAGGATGACAGGAAGCTCTCAATGCAACAAAATAGAGCTTGAAAATATCCCTACAAAACACCAGTTTTTGGTATCAGCACTACTGCTTGCTTTTAAATAAAAGCAAAGCCTGTTAACAAAAGAGTAACACTTCAATGGCGAAAAATTCCTTGAGAATTCTAGTAAAAGGACATTCTATATACCAATAGGGGTGTAGTACTTCCATTAATTAAATCTGACAAATATTCCAACTACTGAACTCGTGTAGGAAAGAGAAGAGCAGGAGCTCTCTCTATTGAGCGTGATTGAGGACCCAATTCACAGCTCAAGGCAAAGAAGAAAGATAACGGATTTACTTTTTGATATCAAGACATTGTCATAATGTTATCCTAGGTGTTAAAGACAACTTGGGCTCTTACTTTTCCTTGATTTTCTCTATTAGTAGCTACCAGAGGAAGTTCAGCAACATCTCTTCCAAATATCCTGAGGAGAGCAGCTGATACAACAACAGACCTGCAATCATGAGGCGATTGAGATTAACTTGGATGATCTACTAATATTTGAAAGAAATTGAAGATGGAGAGAATATAAAGTGACTTACTTAACAAGTAAGACCACACAATGCATTCCACTGAACTCTTGCCCAGAAATGTTCCTTCTGCATACAAATAGTTCAAACATTCTTAGTGGATGAGAATGAAGCAAAAGCACAGAAAATGAAATGCTGCATTTAATACTTATATCATAGTGTAATTCAATCATTACAGAATAACAGAACACTAAAACTTTTCACCCCTAGTAAAATGATCAGGTTTCACGTCATGATCCTAGGAAAAAATGATCTGATTCATCACCACCTAAACCCTTCACTTGTTCTAAAAAAGGAAAAGAAAAACCCTTCACTGCTTGGTAGGAGGCTATTATGGTGCCCTAATTTCCCACTACTTTAGGCCTCCATAATTACAGTTTTAAATTTTAATGATGAGTTATTCAGTTCTTTTTTATCCTGAAGTACCAATCCATGCTATATCTGAAGAAAAAGGAAACCCTTAAGAAAGCAACTGTCATTTACCAGACAAATATATAGAAGGGTTATTGTTGGTACAATCCACATTCAGAACAAGAGCTCTATGAGACATAAAAAATATTGCCCTCGACTCAGGCTGGTCTATGCAACAACTACCAATTTCCCAAAAAACATAAAAATCGATGTGCTACAAACATCCAATAGAAGAGGAAATAACTCACCCGTACACCATAACTGGGATGATATCCCGTCCAGATTTGGCAACAATAGGATCAAAGCGTTCCTTCAAAGACAATAAAAACAGATTAAGACTGCTCTCCAAAAATGAAAGATTTCAATTAAAATATATCACTTCTCATGACTTTTCCTTGGAGTCTTGACCCACAAATCGATCACACAAAAATACTGTATCAAGCTAATTACCTTTTTTTGCAAGATACAACTCAGGAGGATCCTCCACATAGTGATTTCATTTACAAAAGTAAACAATAAAAGTCTAAAGAACTATGTTGCTCAACACCAACAAGTATTCATATGTTCATCATCATATCACAGCTTGCTTCAACAGAAAATATTAAATAAGTAAAAGTAAGATGGAAAATTTTCAACAAAGCAAGATATTATCGTTTAATCTCTTCAATTTCTCTCTTCATCAAACTTAATCAACTGGCATAGGCCTTGTATCATCAGTAGATATCTAAAAGTTATTTAAGTCACAAAGGTGAAAGCAGGAAAACAATATTCCACATCAAACACATCTCACAGCATAGATTAGAATAAAATAGCAACACTTTGAACACTTAGATCTAAGATCTTACACGAAATATTGCTGCAGCTCGAGATAGTAGCACCAGATGCTCAGGAAAACGACTTTTTCCACTTAAAATGCACCATTGGATCTCATCAATAGGACTGTCGTTTAAACCAATTGTTGCCTGCTTCTTATATACCGCAGCTGATGCTGCAGCTGGGATTACCTCAGGTCCACTGCAACCCAAGTTCTGAAGTGCTTCGAAAATCTTATTGCATTCATTACAACAAAACCATTTATCCTCAGGAAGTTCCTAGAACCATATATTGAACATCCATTAATGATTAATGACGAACTGCCAAAAACTCCAGGTATCATATATATAACAATTATGTTAGACTTACTTTCAGATCACACAACTCAGACTCGCGTAGACAACCAACATGATATTCCTTTTCACACTAGATAAAAAGACAAATAAAGTGTCAATAATTAAAATGATATACACAAAAAACAAGCAAATCTAAGGGTATGTTTGTTTATGAATTCCCAAGTGGATTATAATATTTCAAATCCAAATCCTTGTTCGGTTATTTTGGATTTTGATATAGGATTTCAAATCTTCTAAGGTTGTGTTTGGACGAGGGGATTTGATTTGAGGAGGTATTTCAAATGAAAGGATTTAAAAATAGATGGATTTTAAATGACATGGTTTTAGTGAGGATTTAAAATCCTCTCAATTTTAACTAAAAAAAAAATACTAAGTATTTGAAATTCATTCATTTACTTTTTAATCCAAACAAGTGTAGTGGATTTAAATTATGGATTTAAAATCTATACATAAATCCCTCCATCCAAACACAACCTAAAATCCTACTCTATAATACATCTATCTTACTTTTTCAAACACAATTCTTAATACACTAACAATCATCTATCACACACTTTTTAATTATTACAGTACTATCTATCATTTACCCTCCTCTCTCCTTTTACAATAATCCCATTATCATCATTTTTTTCAAAATCTAACCCTATCAAATCCTACAAAATCCATTCTCCCAAATATACATAGTCCATATACACCTTTACTTTATTTCAAATCCACCTTATAGGAATTGAAATCTCCTCAATTCCACAAACAAACACACCCTAAGAAAATCAGAATAAAGGTCCACAAAAGAAGACAAGCAAGCAAGTAATACTTGATCACAGATTATCACTGTCCGGTCATCAAACTTTGCAGCACTAAAGTCCTGTGACCTACAAAACATAAGAAAGAAAATTATATAATAGAATATAAGATAGACTAACAAATGATTTAATTGTTGCCACATCATGGTTTAATTGTTGCTAGAAAATAGACAGATGCATTGAATTGCAAAATTTTAAAAGGTGGTGTATCGAATTGCAAAGAGAAAAAAAAGATATGTTGTGATTGATAAACGCCCTAAAGGTGGTGATTCTTTTGGCAATTAACCCAAACAAAATCTAGTTTCTTCCTTTTCCACGAAAACAGCAAAAGCGCAAACAAGATTAGACTACCACTTCGAGCAACCATTCATTGCATAATTGGCAAGATATCAAGAAAAATATATATGATGTAACATAAGAAAAGAATAGATGCAGGAGACTACTCATGGTTGGAAGCAGAAAATGGCACCAACGGACGAACCAAGAGAAAATGATAAGAGATAAAGACTCTATTAACTTGGTTTAAATGTTAGTGTATTATAAAGATGATCACAAACTGAAAGTTACTCATCCACTTTCTGATGCATATAATTCCCAATCTGGACACAACTAAACATAAAATGACAGAGATTATACAAACAGGCTGCAGCTGCTGAAACAAACCTGCAGATAACACAGCCACCAGGCTCAAATTCCGGTGCCTTAACAACTCTCTTTAGCCTGATGATAATAGGTCTAGTCTCCCCAACTGCTTTTCTACCAGGCCCAAATTTGTCTTTGCAGTGCGGGCAATGCCAATCATTGTCAGGGAGACAATGCAAACCTAAACAACCTGCAAGGACCTCGATGTGAATCATAACTTGAAACTTATTCGCAAGCACGTCACAGATCATATACCGATTTATGGTTCACACAGTGACAGATCATATACCGATTTATGGTTCACAGATCATATACCGATTTATGGAGAACAAAAGAAACAATTTCTCCAACAATCATATACCGATTTATGGTTCACACAGTGGCAGATATCAAGGGAAATGTAAATAGCCTGCTATAGTGATTGAACAACACACAACCTGATACGCCTATTGTTGTGTATAAAAGGCATAATAAGGGAAAGAGTGGGTAGTTAGTATCTTGGGCCTGCCTTAATGGGCTTATGTGTTGGGCTGTGACATTGTATAAATAGTTGTGTAAACATTCTGTTGGAGGTTATGTGAAATATATTCAATTGTTGACCGAAGCGGTTGGCCGGAAGAAGCTTCCGGATTGTGTTCTTGTTAATCTTGTGTGTGATCTTCTTCCTAACTTCATCAATTTGGTCCGACCTGCTACGATGACGCGCAGCGAAGGCAGAATTGACGTCCTTGAGTCTACAGTTCGACGATGGAGAGGAAGTTGGACTCATCTTTGGCGACGATAACTGCTACTCTCGAACAACCTACCACGGCCGTTCAGGGCCTTCAGCGGGGGAAATCCATGGCTGCCGACGTTGCCGAGGGCTCGTCTGATGCGGCGGCGGGTGGGTCTCTTCCCCAGCAGATACCAGGAGCTCTTAAACCCAAATTCGTGAAGTTGGAGCTTCCGGGTTTTTATGGTGATAATCCTTCGGCGTGGATCGCTCGTGCCGAGCAGTTTTTTCGCCTCGATAATACCCCAGAGGATATGCGTTTGGAATACGCTTTGATCGCAATGGAGGGTACGACTCTCCACTGGCTTCAGTGGTTGATGAAAGACTCGCCCACCTTGAGTTGGAGGAAGTTTACGGGGAGGACCCCTGGGCTAACCCCTGTGAGGCACTGGGCCTTACTAGACACTTTCATCTCCCTATTGGCGACTGTTCCCACTCTCGCAAAGTCTGATTCTCTTGGGTTGTTTCTTGAGGGTCTTCGTGAGGACATCCGTATCCGCCTTCGTTCTCGTGATGACGAAGATATTAGTTTAGCGATGCATACTGCTCGTGAAATCGAGAGGGAACTTCTGGGGGTCTGCCCCCATTCAACCGGCCGATCAGCCCAAGCGTCGTCTTCGCCCCCCTTTTCGGTTCGGGCTACTAGCTCGTCCCCGTACACTAGATTGACAGGTGTTGTTGTTCTCCGTTCGCTGCCGCCACCCCCGCCAAGACCACCTGAGGTCTCCCGCCCAGCCTAATCCGCCGCCTCGAGTTCATCGGTGAATCGAGCGCCTCGGCCGCCTCAACAGATGAGTTCTTCGGAGTATCGGGAATTGCGTGCCAAGGGCCTTTATTTTTGTTGCTGCGAGCCTTACAGCCTGTTGCATGTGTGTGCGAACCGTTCCTTGCAGATTTTGATTATGGTCGACGGGGACGACGATCTGGATTTGGAGGAAGCATCGATCGATATCTAGTCATGTTCCCTTTCTGTGTCCACGGAGGCCATCACTACTTTTGCTCTTTCGGTGGATACTTCGACCACCCTTGACCCTTCCGGTCCGCCTTGGGGACGGCAAGGATACGAATACAGCGGGCCTTTGTGACTCAATTCAAATCGGTTTGGGATCAGCCCAGTTTACGGTCACGGCCCTTGTTTTTCCGGTAAGTGGTGTGGACATCATCTTGGGGGTTTCTTGGCTATGGACTTTGGGTGATGTTAAGGCAAACTGGGTTCGTTGACGATGGCATTCAACTACGAGGGTCAGTCCATTTGCCTTCACGGGGAACCCGGGCTGGAATGCCACCAGATCTCATTCCACGCCTTGTCCAAATTAACTGACGAGTCGTCATGGCTCCTTTGCCCTATGCCCTATCCCACGGTCAGGTGGTACCATCAGATTCTATAGCCCCGGATATTCAGGACATTCTCGATGAGTTTCCACAGGTGTTGGATCCCTTGCCCGGACTTTCTCCGCCGCGTGATTGTGATCATCGCATTCCCCTTCAGTAGGGTACTGCTCCTATTTCTGTTCGGCCATACCGATATTCAACTGGCTAGAAAACTGAGATCGAGCGGCTGGTTGGTGAGATGCTCGCCGCGGGTATAATCCAGCCGAGCACGGGTTCGTACTCGAGCCCCGTCCTTCTCATCCACATGAAGGATGGTAGTTGGCGTCTTTGTGTCGATTACCTGGAATTAAACAAGCGAACGATCCCCGACAAGTACCCTATTCCTATGATATAAGAGCTCCTCGACGAATTACACGGCGCTCCGGTTTTCACTTGCTTAGATTTGCGGGCTGGGTACCATCAAATTAAGGTGGCCGCTGATGATATTCCCAAGACCGGGTTCCGCACCCATTCCGGACACTACGAATTCTTGGTCATGACGTTCGGCCTCGTGAACGACACCTTTCGGCCCCTATTGCGACGACACGTCTTGGTCTTTTTTGAAGATATCCTAATCAACAGCCCGGATCGCCCCACTCACTTGGCCCACCTGTGAGAGGTTATGGGAATCTTGGTCGTTTCTTCGTTTGTCGTTAACCCCAAGAAATGTGAGTGGGGTCGTGCCTCGATCGAATATTTGGACCACATTGTCTCGGCTACGGGCGTACATATGGATCCCACCAAGATCATGGTCGTTCTGGAGTGGCCTACCCCCTAGGACTCTTCGCGGCGTGAGAGGTTACCTAGGCCTTACGAGTTATTATCGACGCTTCATCAAGGATTATGGTTGACTAGCCTTGTCCTTGATATCCCTCCTCGAGAAAGAATGCGAGCACAAGTTCCAGTGATCGGCCGATGCTCAGCACGCCTTCGAGGTTCTCCAACGGGCGATCACCACTGCCCCTGTCCTCGCCATCCCAGATCTTACGATCCCCTTTTGTGTGGAATACGATGCCTCGAGTCGTGGACTGGGAGCCATCCTCATGCAAGAGCGCCGACCTGTAGCGTACTACAGTAAGGCCTTGGCCCCCCAAACTGCCCAGAAATCAACCTATGAAAAGGAACTGATGGTTCTTGCCCTTGTCGTGCTTCATTGGCGACCCTATCTCCTCGGCCGCCAGTTTATCGTCTGTACCGACCACTACAGCCTCAAGCACCTGCTACAGCAGGCGGTGGTGTCCTCGTCCCAGCAGTATTAGGTGGCCAAGCTCATCGGGTTCAATTTTGTGGTTGAGTATAAACCGGGTGCAACCAATGTCGCCGCAGACGCACTATCCAAACGCGACATGGATCTGCTCCTCGCACCCATCTCGGTGCCTTTGTGGCTGGAAAGGGACGCCCTTCGCAAGGATGTTCGCCTTGACCCGATTTATGGCCCGCTCATTAAAACCTTGGAATCGGGTGGAAATGTGACTCGGCCATATACATTAGCTAATGACGTTCTGTATTTCAAAAACAGATTAGCTATCCCAGCGGCCTCCCCCAGTCCCCTTGGATCCCAATGTTCTTGGCCGAATATCACGCGACTCCAACAGGTGGACATGCCGGCGCATATTGAACCTTTCACTGCCTTGCCGCCAACCTGTACTGGCCGAGCATGATGAAGACGGTCACGTCATATGTCGCGGCTTACATCACGTGTCAAAAAAGAAATCCGATTCACGCATGTCAGCCGGCCTTCTTCGGCCCATTCCTATTCCTCAGCAAATTTGGGAAGATGTGAGCATGGACTTTATCACCGGGTTGCCGAAATCGCAACAGTGGGACATGATCCTCATCGTTGTAGATCGCCTATCCAAGGCTACACATTTTATGGGATTGTCACATCCGTACGCAGCGCAAACACTAACAGTGGCAGCAGCATTTCACAGGGAGATTGTCCGTTTACATGGGCTTCCGCGATCGATCGTGTAGGATCGGGACCACCTATTTTTTAGTTCCTTTTGGAAGGAATTGTTCGCGGCGTTTAGCACCCGACTGCGTATGAGTACCGTGTATCACCCGGAGACTGATGGACAATCGGAGGTGATGAATCGTTGTTTGGAGACCTACTTGCGCTGCTTTACAGCCGATCGGCCAAGACAGTAGGCCAAGTGGTTAACTTGGGCAGAGTACTGTTTCAACATGAGTTTCCATTCGGTGACGGGCATAACTCCTTTTGAGGTAGTGTACGGAAGGAAACCACCAACGTTGGCGCAGTGGCTACCACAGGAGATTCGGGTTAAGGCAGTAGCTGACGACTTACAGGAACATGACACAATTTTGGCTCAGCTCCGTTTCCATCTGGAACGGGCTCAGCAGAGGATGCGGCGGCAGACGGAAAAACATCGTCGAGAAGTGGAATTTGAGGTGGGGGATCGTGTATTTCGGAAGTTCCGGCCTTATCGGCAGTTATCCTTTTTCAAACGCTTGAACATGAAGTTGGCACCTCGTTATTTTGGACCTTTTGAGGTATTTCAGCGGGTGGGTCCGTGGCCCATCGTCTTCGTCTTCCCGCAGATTCGGTTATTCATCCAGTTTTTCACGTTTCGCAGCTTAAGGGGGCAGTGGGCGACCATGAGGTTCAGTCGGATTTGCCGATGGATTGTTTCAGCGATGACGCTGTGTTTGTGCCTGAGAAGATTCTGCAGCCACGTGCTATTACTCGTGGCCTTGAGCAGTGTTCGCAGGTTTTGGTCGCTTGGCAGGGTCGTTCCGTGGACGAGGCGACCTGGATCGATGAGGCTTATTTTGTGCAGCAATTTCCTTCGTTTCGCCTTTTGGAGGGGGGGGGGGGGAATTGATACGCCTATTATTGTGTATAAAAGGTAAAAGGTGTAATAAGGGAAAGAGTGGGTAGTTAGTATCTTGGGCCTGCCCTTATGTGTTAGGCTGTGACATTGTATAAATAGTTGTGTAAACATTCTGTTGGAGGTTATGTGAAATATATTCAATTGTTGGCCGAAGCGGTTGGCCGGAAGCTACTTCCGGATTGTGTTCTTGTTAATCTTGTGTGTGATCTTCTTCCTAACTTCATCACAACCTTAACTCAAAATAAAAAAGTGAGTAGGTCCCAAATTTCTCCCTTGATTTATTATTACCTTGTTTTTAAGAAAGCCAGAAAGGAACGGTCAAGTAAATTACCTGCATGAAAAACTCGAGGGCATCCATTGCATATGATTAGTTCACCTCCATCTCCACATACAGCACACATATCATCACTTGCACTGGAAGGAAGATGTTGACCACTTGCCAACATCAAGGCTATATCATGAAGTGTCAATCCAGAGGATGTATAAATATTACGATAGCTGTGAAAAAGAGGGAAATCACATTTCTGAGAATCAATAAGTATGTAACGAACTTTCTAGTCTTAAAAAGTTACTCACGGTTGACGTTTAGCTGCCCATCCAGCATGAGACTCAAACTGGGAAGGACTTATCTGTTTGAAATATAAAAATAACAGCATGCATCAGGCAGGTTTGTTGAGGAAGGAACCAGATGAACATATACTGCAAGTTTTATAATAGACATCATGAAACAGAAACTAAAAATGCACTGACACATGTACTTACCTCACAGTTACAACAACTACAGACTATACCATTCCCCTGCTTGTAACCCCCAAGAATTCTCTGCGAAAAGTCAAAGATTGCCAAAGTTATCCACACTGCCAGCTGATAGAAATGAGGAAATCTAAATGAACGGGCTGAAAAACAACCTTCCCTTTAGAGTAATAAGCCAAAGTGGTCCCATCTGGGAGTCCATTTGGCAGGAAAAGCAATTTATGCAAATCGTTGTCCCTATCACACATTAACCATTAATTGTAGGATAAAAGTTTAGACCCCAGAATTGACCAAGAAAAAGCTGTGACCAGAAAAAGGAACAGATGGAAAATGAGAACAAGCTTACCTTTTTTTGTTACCACCTTCCGCAGTTTTCTTATGTTCCCAACATGAGCTAGAATTGTGTCTCGGCCTGCATAATGAAAGTGATTGAGCAACCTGAAAAAAGTTTATATACAAGAGAGATGGAGGACGAGGACGAAATAATACTAACTTCTTGATTGGACGCTTTTGCTCTACTGGCACCTCTATGTAGCCTTGGGGATTGAAGGAAGTCATGTGAGGATACTGATATAAATTAGGATAAGAGCTGTGTCCGGTATAATGACTGGTATCGCTGAAAGTAAATGACAGGCAGTTAGTAATAATATCACTGACAAATCGAAAGATAGAAGAAGCACATCAGTTAGTTGATAAAAGTTTATGTACTACTGCTGCAAGAAAATCACCAATCAATGCAAACCCATCTAATTGACAACAACTAAAGGAAAAATGAGGTGGTCCCTGTGCAGAAACCTCAGTAATGCAATTAAAAACAACCAGACAATTTGACCTGAACTGAGATCACGGCTCTGAAACAGTTTACTTTCAAAATGACCCATGCATATCTATTGCATAACTCATGAGTTTATATCCTTCTTAAAACGAAGTCGATCCAAAATATTAAGAAAGCACTACAGGTATTTTGGTGTCTCAAATAGTGCTTTAAGATGCTCCTCATACGGTAAGTGGTATCCTCTGAATAGACTGGTGCAAATGGTGTTCTAAGAGATGTCTGTGTGTGTGTGTGGTGCCTGTCTGTCTATGATTTTACCTGGTGGGGAAGTGATATGTGCCAAGATGCTTGCTCTGGTGTTCATTATCTGTGTAGGCTACAGCATGGCTATGTTGAAGACTTGCTGCAACAATTCAAGAAAAAAATGTCAGAACTTATTCATCTTTCCAACACACACACAATCAATATAATATATTCCCATACTACCCAACACAATTACAAAATAAAAATAAGCATAGCCTATTTTTTTGTACACAATAAAGAATTCTCAATAGCCATTATCATTCAAATCTAAAACCCTGCTCTCCCAATTTAGTATTTTTGGCAGCAGTCTGCATGAAAAAAGATAAGGTAACTGCTCATGTGCCTAAGAACACCAGTAATTTAATTATCTTCCCAACCATACCATTAACAAGTTGCTTAAGGATTAAGGAATCTACTAGATGTACAACAACGACAGAGAACAACAAATGCAAAATTCTCTACCAAGCAAACTAAAAATTTTATCACACGAGATTTGCCTGAGTTAGTTTCCTTCTAAACTATTATTTGATTCATGATCACAATATCCAATCAGTACAGACAAGAACCCTCAAGCCTCACTTGTGCCTCAAATCCCCAAGCTGGTTTCCAAACCACGCCTATTCTAGAAACATGAGAGACATATCTTATTTATGACTCCTTGCAGCCTAATCACAACAGCCTACTCAGTTACCTATCTAATGTCCAGAGACATACAGGTGAGGTTGCAACACCCTGCCTGGAGATACTAAACAAGAGCAACTCTGAAAATATAATCTTTCAATATCATATAAAGAAACTCATTCCTGTATCCAATACACTCAATTTTATTACAACCTCGACAAAAAAGGCAACAAAATTGGCATATTACCTTTCCAAGCCTGGAGGTACACCTCATTGACAGACGAACCTGCCACAGATCTTATCGCATCATCTATTTTGCTTAGAGGAGCAGATTTCAGTTCTTCAACTATGCTATAAATAGGCTTCCCATTCTCCAAATATATGTGATTATTTGGATGTCTAGACTTGCTACCAGCATGAACTTCGAACTCATATGCACTAAGCACCTGCTTAAACAAATATACATCATAATATACCAAACACCAGACTAGTGAACAGCTCAACTTGCAACGCTACTTACTTTGGAGAAGCTGCAGTTGCAACAACCACACAAGTAACCACAACCTTTGATGATCCCAGGGAGCTCTTTCTGGCAATCATTCAAAAACAAAAGTCAGAATTAAACTAGATAAACATAAATGATTAAACATTACATCAGCAATAAAGGGCAAGCACAACTATACGAAATACATACCTCGCCTGATAGTGTGATATACTTAACTCTGGCTCCTTCCAGAATTCCAGTGGACAAAAGCTTTTTAACATTTGTAGGGTAATTGTCTAGAATAATTTTCTTAGACATCTTCATTTCCATGTTGGGTACACAAGACGAAGGACTTCGTGTGTCTTGACACTCTCCTCCATCCACACTTGTGTTCAGTTTTGCATTTTCCAAAGCATTCCTCTCATGCATAGGAAATCCATTATTAGCTAAACTTTCATCAGCAGGCAGAGATAATTTGTTATCATGGAAATCCTTGTGAATTTTGTCATCAGCCAAGGGCTTAGCAGAAACCGACAGGCCGGTGTCACAATCTTGCTTCCGTTTGCTAAACTTAAATGTGATCTTCCTAATACCAGTAGGCCTAATATGCTTTGGAATTTCAAGCACCACACAAGCCGTGGAGACAGATCCTAGTTTGCACTTACTTTGCTCTTCCTCGCAGAAGCTTCCATCAACAACTGAATCCCAGGAGCAAATGGATGTAATCTCTCCACAACCACCGCGTTCACTACCAAGCACATCAATTGGTTGGCTGCTAATGGTCAAACTTGAGGTAACGTGCTTAGGGGACAGATTTGGATTTGAAACTTCAGAGTGCATATCATCATTGGTTGGCTCTTTCACTTGATCTTTATGACAAGTCTCCAAGTCAATATCATTATTTACCTCTTTCACCTCATTGCTATTAGAAAATTGGTCAAAGTTACCATTGTCAAACAATTTGGTTGCATGATTCACCCCGCAAGGTTCAATTTCACTGGCATTTAGTACTTGAACTTCATTTGGCTCCACTTCGGCATCATTCTGTGCATCCTTTGCCAAGTTTTCCGAGCAATTCTCTTCAGATACTTCATTTTTCTGCTCACCAGAATAGGGTTCTAGCACTGCGCCACTCAAAACTTCCTTTGCACAAGGTCCAGTACAAAGTTCCAATTCAGCATGATCCACAGCTTCTTTCAATTGAATCTCCGCAAAAGATTTTGATTCAGTAGCATCCGCAGCATCCTTCACATGTCTTTCTAGCTGGGGCTGCTGTTCAGTGTTATTTGTCACACCATCAGCAGTACACTTCATTTCCATCTCATCCAAAACTCCATCAATTACGTTTAGTGAAGTATACAACTCAGACGCATTTGCACCATCATTTGCGGCCTCCGTTGCTGCATGAGGTAGCATCTCAATATCATTGCATGGTTCCTTAGCTTCCGCTTCCACCAATGGCTCTGCTTCGGCACCATCTTTCATCTCATGCTGGCCACTCTTTGCCTCAATGCTCAATCCGCTGTTCGTTCCCATTATACTATCGAGCACAAATTCAGCCCCATCCACAAACCTACACACAGAAGAATTCATTAACCAGAACATATTTAAATTCACAGCCTACCACCACCATTTCAAACACAAATAGAAGAAGAAGAATAAGAAGAGGAGGAGGAGGAAAAAATTAAGAAAAATAATACAAATCAAATTCAGCTCCAGCTTCACTCACAATCAGCACTAATTACTAACTCTGGCAATACAGTAGAAAACTGGTGATAATTCAGTTTCATTGTGTAATTGACGTCACATAAAAGGTCATGTTATTGAAAATAAAACCTTCCACCAATCACTAACTAACTTCCCAAGCAATCTGTTCTTCCAATACTCTGAATTCAAAAATGTTAACTGAGTTTACAGAAATACACGTATAACCCACCTCTTCAATCCAGAAAAAACAGAAATCGAATTGGAATCTAATCCCTCATCTGAAAAATGAAATCCGTCAGATCTAATAGCTATGCCAAATGTTCACGTAAGACCTCAATTTTTGTGCGTAATTGCGAGTATAATATTCCAGAAATTACAGATCTAATGACGGAACGAAACAGAGAAGACGATACAATCAATTAGGGTTTTTGGTGCTGGTGAAATTTTCGGTTAAAAAGGAGCGGCAACGAGAGAAACTGAAAAGTTCGATTCGCGGAAAAGAGTATAGAAATAGCAGTTGAAGCTTATTGATTTTTATGTACAAAAACAGCTTTTCTTGTGTTTTAAGTTAAAAGAGAAATGAAAAGAAAAGTCAGTGGAGATATTGGAAGCAACGAGAACAAAGTAGGGGCTAATTTGTAGATAAGGGTAAAATAAAACCTCAATTTTTATTTTTAATAATAAATAAATATTCCCTGAAAATAAATATATAAATCCAGCTATTTTAAATTAACCTCGGACACTTATAGAAATTTATTTTTTACAACCCAACAAATTCTATAAATGCGTAGTTCATATTTTTTTCAACTCGACAAATTCAATAAACGTGTAATTATTCATATTTTTTCTTAAAATATCATTTATATTTCAACTTTAAAATACCCCCTCAGATACTTTGAGGAGTAATTTGTTTTACAACGTGACAAATTTGTAAAGATGTAATTATTATTATTTATTTGAAAATTAATTAATTATCCAACTTTAAAATATCTCCATGCATTTTTAGAAATGTATCGATACATTTTGTAAACGCGTAATTCTTATGATTCTACGCAAAAAATTATTCTATCCGTACCCCAAATTTATGTTTATATTTTTTGACATAAATTTTAATAAATGAATAAAATTAAATAAAATAAGATTGAGTGACAATTTAAATAATTAAGTGTTGATGAAAGGGTGAAGAAAAAGTGGTATTTTCATAAAAATAAAATAAAAAATAAGGCTCCATTTGAATTGAGTGAATTTATCTATGGATTTTAAATCCATCATCTAAATTCACTCCACTTATTTTAATTATTAATAGATTTCAAATACTTAGATTTTTACTCACTCAAATTTTAGTTAAAATTGAAAGAATTTTAAATTATCACTAAAATCATGTCATTTGAAATTCATCTATTTTTAAATAATTTCATTTGAAATATCTTCTCAAATCAAATCCTCACACCCAAACAAAGCCTAACAATACTTTTGATGGACGAAAAAAAAAAAAAAAAAAGATAAGGTTGTGCTTGGATGGAGGGATTTGATTTGAGCAGATATTTCAAATGAAAGAATTTAAAAATAAATGGATTTCAAATGATATGGTTTTAGTATCATCATTTTAACTAAAAAAATATGTTAAGTATTTGAAATTCGTCCTTTTACTTTTTAATTCAAACAAGTGGAGTGAATTTAGATGGTGAATTTAAAATCAATTGACCTAAATCCCTCCTTCCAAATGGAGCCTAAGTGAACATATTTTTGTGAGACAAGGGAGTATAAAATATTTCATATATTAAATATACTTTTGGTTAATTAAAGTAAATTTAAAATAAATTTTTATTGGTCAAATTTGGGTAAACACGTGTCAAACTTAAAATAAATAAAAAATATAGTAATTGCTTTTAAGTATTGTTTCACTATATGACAAAAATTATATTATTATAAAATCAAAGTATTGTACTACTACACATTTAAACTTGTAGAGCTTTTAGAAGAGCTCTCCAAGCCTTAAGCTTGGACAGCTCCCACTTGGAGAGCTATTTTCAAAGCTCTCCAAGCTTAAATGTGTAGTAGCTACAAGATCAAAATTGTACTACAGAATACTATAAATCTAAAAATATTTTGGACATTTAGGTTGTGTTTGGATTGGGACATTTAATTTGAGGAGATATTTCAAATGAAAACATTTAAAATTAGATGTATTTCAAATGACAAATTTTAACTAAAAATGATGCAAAGTATTTGAAATTTATTTACTTTTTAATCCAAATGGAGTGGATTTAGATTATGAATTTAAAATGCATACCTAAATCCCTCCATCCTAACACTAATACAATCTTAAATTTTTTTAGGGAATTTGTCAGAATATTTTTTTACATGATTTTTTACCATATAGTGACAATGTTTTTGTTTTATAGTAACAATATTTTTATCTTGTAATAGTAAAATGATTAGTGATGGGGTTACATACTTTTTTTTTTTTTAATCATTTTACGTTCTTATTCGATTGAGTCACCCATCAATACGAGCATATCTGAAGATACGCTTTTAATGAATGTTAATAATATTAACATTAATACAAGTTCGTTTTTTTCAAAAAAATAACAATATTACCATTAATGATTAATTTGTAGATAATTGTAAAATGAATATTTTTTTAATAATAGTAAGAGTCCGACTCATGTGCGACGTGTGCACCATTCAATTGGATGCAACACATACTAATATAACTGAAATGACAAAGTCGTGTATGTACTCAAATACACGGTGCACTTGAGTAGACTTTGACTAGTCAAATATTGACCGTTAATCGGTTAACGGTAAAATTTTGACATTTTTTTTTTCGATTTTTTTTTTTTTTATAAAAAGTGTATCATTTTTTTTTTAATGAAAAGTGTATGTTATTATATTGAAAAATGCAACATTGTTTTTAATAAAAAGTGTATGTTATTATAACTTAAAAATGTATGATCTATAAATGAAAAATGTAAGTTATATATTAATGAAAAGTGTATCTTATTATATATATTAATGAAAAGTGTATGTTATTATAACTGCAAAGTGTATGATCTATTTAATTAAAGTGTACGTTCTATTAATGAAAAGTGTAAGTTATATTATTAATGAAAAAAATATGTTATTATAATTGAAAAGTGTATGATATTATAACTGAAAAGTGTATGCTAATGATACACCTTTTGGTTATTTGTACTTGCACTTTCATAATCTAGAAAAATTGGTGCTAATTTTTTTTTTTAATTATTATTAATTTTACACGTTTTATTATTTTTTTACTTGCACTTTTGTTACTATTAAACACTTTTTAAATTGACATTTTGGTTATTAGTACTTGTACTTTTATAATATAAATAAATTGTTCTTAATTTTTTTTAAAATTTGTTATTAATTTCACACATTTTATTATTTAATCCTGCAATTTTATGAATATTAAGATACACCCTTTTGTTATTAAAACTTGCACTACGAATACCCGGAAAAGTGATAAAACACAGATACGTTGATTCACACAGAATACCGTAAAAGAGATACTGAGATCAACTCTGGTTTTTTTATTAATCAATTCAACTCCTCTTACAATGCGAAACACCAAAGCTATAAATAAGCAAACTTCAAAACCCTAGTCTTACGGCCCAACACGGTCGTGGGCTTATACAAAAAGGAAAAGGTATTCAAAAGGAAACTATTGCAAAAATTAAAAACTTAACAAAAAATAACATCTAATTAACATTAAAATTGACAACATAATTGCCAATTAATCTGCATCATCTCTCCCGGGGTAGGAAAGATTCGTCCTCGAATCGAAAGTCTGAATAGCACGTCGAGATCGATCGGCAACAACATCTTTAGAATAAACAATATTTAGTTGGTGTATTGGTCTATTCTCTTCAAATAATTAGCATATTGCTTATTAGAAGACACGAACATCAAAGAGAGTCGTGGTGTTAGACGCACATCCACCAATAAAGTAACCATGACGAAAGACACTTTTAGGTGTTCAAAATTTATCGAGACACAAACATTGCATCAACGTTAAAAAGTGAAGAGTCGTCATATTTAACATTGACCTCTTCATAAAAAATTGGAGGACCGTCATAGTCTCCAACCGTAGACATCACGTTTTCAAAATTACCAAAAATATCATTTTTCACGAATAGATCATCCACATCATCATCAAATATTGGTGGACCCTCATAGCCCACATTGATATCATCATATGTATTTGAACAGCTATCAGAAAATAAATTTTGGTTGAGATTGACATCCATAGTAGCTTGATCAATGTGAATCAACATATGAGGAGCGTTGACTGGACTTTGAATACCAACTGATGCAGCGGCGAAAACGTATAAAATTAAAGGGGAAACCACTAGGCTGTAACAACTACTAAGTAAATATGCGTGCAATATTATATTTATGCGCATGTTTGATCGGTTTACAAGTGGACTCAAGTACACCCTGTACTTGAGTACACAGCAGCCCTACCCAACTGAAATGTATAGGTTGATATAATTAAAATGTGTAATCTAGTATATTTGTAATGTGCACTAAATTTGACTGAAAAACGTGAAACTAAAATGTGTATGGCAATATAACTGAATACGCAACGAATGCACTATGCACCAGGTGTATTTGAAATCTTGGGTAGTAATATATAGTATCACCTAAAATAATTTATATTTCAACTTTAAAATTACATCGGGCAATGATGATTTATATTTTACAAACCGACAAATTTTGTAAAACGCATAATTCGTATGTATTTGGTTGATGCTCTCACCAATTCCACACTTTCAATAGAAATGTGCAGTCTAATTAATACGGAGTATATCTCAAATAATGTGCAATAACGCTGTAAAAAAAAAAGTGCAATAAACTTGACTAAAAACGTGATACTAAAACGTGTATGCTAATATGATTAAAATTGGTAGTGAGTGCACCATGTACCAGGTGCATTTGAGACATTGCGTGAAAATGAAATACGAAAAATAATTTATAATCTAATTTTAAAATACCCCAAACACTTTTAGTAATTTATTTTTCTGGAACCCGACAAATTTGTAAACGTAATTCATAGTTATTCAATTACGATAAATACTAAACGTGAAATTTGTATTTATTCGGTTGTCACATTCATCAACCTGGACATCTTTAAAAAATACATTGATAATTTGTAATTATTTACAAGTGACAAGTTTTGTCAACACGAAAATCGCTTTTATTAGATTGACCTACTCATCAATACGAGCATATCTGAAGATATATTTTTACAATAATGATTAATATTTTTATCATTGTAATCTTTTATTTGATTGACTCACCCATCAATACGAGCTTTGATATAAACAACAAAACAAGTGTAACAACATAGTCGAATAGGTAAGTAATAAGGCTTAAAATCATGTCGAGGTCAAGAGCGACCTACCTCAATTGCCAGTTAGAAACGTGATTTGATGACGAATTTTATGATAGTCGTAAAAATCAACGTGCATCCTTATTCATGCTCGACACCTATATGTAAATCCACTTTTAAGTTTTAAGAAATTATATATGCACACACCTTAAACTATACTGACGTCTTAAAAAATTCATATTGCTTGCAAAATACAAAACAAATGCAAAAACTTGATGAATTTGTATTTATTCGGTTGTCACATTCATCAACCTGGACATCTTTAAAAAATACATTGATAATTTGTAATTATTTACAAGTGACAAGTTTTGTTAACACGAAAATCGCTTTTATTAGATTGACCTACTCATCAATACGAGCATATCTGAAGATATATTTTTACAATAATGATTAATATTTTTATCATTGTAATCTTTTATTTGATTGACTCACCCATCAATACGAGCTTTGATATAAACAACAAAACAAGTGTAACAACATAGTCGAATAGGTAAGTAATAAGGCTTAAAATCATGTCGAGGTCAAGAGCGACCTACCTCAATTGCCAGTTAGAAACGTGATTTGATGACGAATTTTATGATAGTCGTAAAAATCAACGTGCATCCTTATTCATGCTCGACACCTATATGTAAATCCACTTTTAAGTTTTAAAAAATTATATATGCACACACCTTAAACTATACTGACGTCTTAAAAAATTCATATTGCTTGCAAAATACAAAACAAATGCAAAAACTTGATGAATTTCAGCAAATTTAGAAAATGACAAGAAAAAACTCAAAATTTAAAAAATGGTATATTCACACACCTTAAACTATACCGTAAACAAGATGAATTTCAACAAATTTAGAAAATGACAAGAAAAAACTAAAAAGTAGCTAGCCGTCGGACTCAAATGTCAGTTAAAAACGTGATTTGATGATAAATTTGATGACTGTCGTAAAAATCAGCGCGCATCCTTATTCATGCTCGACACTATAATAATGATATATACACACACCTTAAACTATACCGTCATAACGTCTTAATTTTTTTTAAAAAAAACCTCAAAAAAGCGCGCATCCTTATTCATGCTCGACACTATAATAATGATATATACACACACCTTAAACTATACCGTCATGACGTCTTAAATTTTTTTAAAAAAAACCTCAAAAAATATATCAGAGCCAGGTTTCGATCCTGGGACCTGTGGGTTATGGGCCCACCACGCTTCCGCTGCGCCACTCTGATTAATTGATTATTTATTTTATGAGAATATATTTATATTTATGTTAGAAACATCTCAATTTTCAACATTCAATTTAACTAAATACCCCTCCGTTCCATAATACTCCACTAACTTTAACAAAAAAAATTTAGATCCCACATTAATTTTCACACTTTTAAAATCTTTTAAAAATTCATGCGTCACAATATTTACAATTTTACTTAAAATATCACTACTTTTGAATCCACACATATATTCAAGTCAATTCATTTATTTACTTTATACACAAAGATTTATAAAATTACTCTTTAAAATTCTACCTATCATTACATTTTCTTAATATGTGTGTCCACCTTTGTATAAAAGTTATTGTGAAACTGAGAAAGTACAAAAACAAATGAAGCCATTTTGTACTAA
Source organism: Galeopsis tetrahit (assembly GCA_963675135.1). NCBI lineage: Eukaryota > Viridiplantae > Streptophyta > Magnoliopsida > Lamiales > Lamiaceae > Galeopsis > Galeopsis tetrahit. The sequence continues at coordinate 73,919,366 of OY776124.1, forward strand.
ATTAGTAATTTGCGACTACATTCACCATTGAAAAAAAAAGTGTAGCGGCTAAAAATCAGCAAAGCGTATTAAATTAAATCGACGTGATTTGCAATTCAAAAATAATTAAGTTTGGCTCTAAATATCGGTAAAAAAGTATTCTACCTTCTCTAATTCATTCCGCACGAGCATGATAAAATCTTGTTCTTCAGTGTTTACTACGTTCGTACGGTTTATTAGAAATTCGTACGGTGAAAGTTTATTTATTTGTTGTAATTTAAAGCTTTTGTAAGTTTTATTGTAAAGATTTTCGACTTAAACACTTGTGTGTAGTTTAAGGTTGCTAAGTTGTAAGTTTTATTTCTAGATCTTGTCATTTGTTGTTCTTACGTGTTAAAGAACAATCAAATCTTCAAGTTTATTTTCTCAGGAAGCTTATTTATTCTTTTTCTAGACTAAGATTAGTACAAACATGTCTAAGAAAATTTCAAATAGGCAGGGTAGTCCACTGAGGCCACAACATGATAGTAACGGGAAAGGTCCCGTTTTTCCAAATCTGAACGGACAACCGTCGGCGCTGGGTACGCCTGTGGCTTTCCAAGCTGGAACTACCATCGAGGTGGCCACTTTACTGAATGATCCCTAGAGGATGAATGATTTTATGAGGTTCCTCACTTTAGAGAAAGAGAAGGGTAACCCAATACCACCTCCAAGGAGGAATGATGATTGTGCCTCACAACAATGGATTGGAGGACAAAATCAAAGATGTTAGTATACACACAAGTGACCTAAATCAAACATTTAATAGTTGTTATGGTTATACTTAGTTATAAAACTAATTTGTAACAACACACTTGTATAAATGTGGTCAATGGTCATTCTTATTCTTTCAATGAAAACTTTATATTTACTCTCACAAAAGATAACAGAATGTTGGCCAAATGGTCGATGATCGCGGATGCGAAAGTTTTGGAGAGGACTCCAATAACTCACACAGATCCCGGCGATCAATTCATGATCGTTTGGTTGACCAACGGAATGCGAGGGCACTTGGTGCCCGAAGAAATTTAAACGAGGCGAGGGATGATCAGACATATCCCCGCCGAACACGATATGCGACCAACTCCGACTAGGAAAAGAGAGCACCATGCTCGCTCAAATGATCGACGATAAATTCATGATATGATTGGTCCGCAACCAGTGGCCTCAAGAATATCCATAAATTCTCGAACGAGGCCCAATATTGTTCGGCGACCGGTCCCGAACCCTAAGCCACTCCTTGTGGTCGCAGTGGCCGAGGACAACCAAATGACAATCATAACGCAGACCCAAGAAAGGCTACAAAGACAAGTTGAAGGGTTAATGATCGAAGTAGAGGCCGATCACAATGCCAACCTCACCACTAATTGTATTGATACTCACCGCACATATCCAAAAAAAGATTCAGGTGACGGCCATCCCGACATACAACGGAGAAATAGATCCGCGTGTACATTTATATAAGTACACGGAGTATATGGCATCGGTGGGTGCGACAGACGCGATCCAATATAGGAATTTCTCGCTTACATTGGGGGATATGGCACATTGTTGGTACTCAATGCTCCCTTTGGGGACAATTGCATCCTTTGTCCATCTGAGGCAAGAATTCTTGACATATTACACTGCAATTGATGCTCGCCCAGCATCAAAGCAGAGACTAGCATACATAAGGCAAGGTTCTGACGAAACCCGAGAAGGACTTTGTTGAAAGATTTGACAAAGTGGCGATGGATGGTGAACCCATCAATGACGACTCCAAAATCATCTCGATTGTTGGAGGTTTAAAGGTAGGATCGAGACTTTGGAAATATTTGAATTTGAGTTTTACAAAGTCGTATGCAGAGTCCAGAAATCGAGCATGCGACATCATTCAGATAGACGAGATGATGCGCGCCCAATTGCCAACTTCCAAGGGAATTAGGTCGAGAGTAGACATGCGCAAAACCGAACCGCCAAACCGGCCAACCGACCAAACCGCCGGTTACGGTTTAAAAACCGAACCGTAACCGGAAAATGACGGTTCGGTTACGGTTTGGCTTTCTCGAAACCGCCAATTTTTCGGTTTTCCGGTTTAACCACCTTTTTTTTTTTAATATTAATAGTAGCCTGCAGGCCCTGCACCCTACGCGCATAAGACTAGTCACGGTCAACAATTATATATTTTTTTTCAGTAAAATGAATTTATAAAATAATAAGTCCTATATGATGGTGGAGTAAGTTTTATGAAAACAATTACTACAGAAAGAAGCAATATACAAGTGCCCTTAAGCTTCTGAATTAATTTTCAAGCATCTGGTAAGAATTTAATTTCCATGTTTTGAACTCCAAGTTTTGTGGTTAGTTTCTTCGAATCTCTTCATCTTTAAAACTCTTTAGCGTATATGTAAATGTAGTTAAATAATGAGGCGTGGAAGCATCTCTATTCTCTACTTCAGGTGGAATATGAGTGAAACTGACTTGGAGTAAAAAGCCATGGTTAAAAAAAAAAAAACCGTCTGAACCGCCGGTTCAAAACCAAACCGGCGGTTCATAAACCGTAACCGTAACCGCGATTTGGCGGTTCGGTTTCGGTTAACGATTTTGCAAAACCGAAACCGCCGGTTTGTAACCGTAACCGGCGGTTTTAGGCGGTTGAACATGTCTAGTCGAGAGTTCAAAGAAAGTATGGCAGAAAGTATGGCAGAACAATGGTGGAAACAATAAAATACAGGGTTAGATCTCAACTATTGATGGAACGGTTAAGAACGAATCGGATAAGACCCTAAACCGTTTAGCCCGTAGCCCTATAGGGCTAAAGCTAGCCCGATAAACATCTAATGATGATGATACTTCGTCTTTGACCAAAGAAGGATCGAATGATGTAGAGACTTAATATAGTGATTATTTTTATTAGATTATGATATTTGTTTAGCTTTTTTGGCAATATTAAATACTAATGAATCTAGAATTTTGTTTAAATCATATTTTTTTTTCTCATTTACTTGATCATTAACTAATTATTTATTATTTATTTTATAAAAAAATTTAATTATTTTTAACCCGTTAGTGGCCCATTTAACCCGTGGTCCACTAGAATTAGGGCTATTAATGATGGACCCGTTAAGAACGATTAACGGACCGGATAAGACCCTAAACCCCCGATAAACATCACTAATTTTTTCTACACACTCCAAAATGCCACGCGCGCTCCCGACCCGGCCCGACGATTTTCTCCACTACAATGATTTTCGCCCCTCCATCTGTGATCCCACGTACTAATCTCTCAACCTGCACCCGGATTCCTCTCCCCTTCTAATATTTTCGTAACACTAGTGTTCAATTCATATAAACTCCCTAAGTTTAGTTTGTTGTTCTCTGTTACAATATATGGTGCTGCTAGATGCAGCTCATACATACTACAATACACACAAGTCACAACCATAATGATTTATAAAAACAACAAATAATACATTAGACAAGAGACGATCGATCGATATTACTGAAAATACAAAACTTTATGATGAATTGAATTTCCAGCAAAATTAGTAAATGACAAAAAAAAAAAACTAGAAGTTTCAGTTTCTGACTCACTCACTCACGCACTAGGAGCAGCATCCTTAACTTTAGTCTGCAAATAACCACCGTACTCTCGCGCATAATCCTTCACGTGACCCGCCGTATCAGCAATCCGAGTTCTAGCGTAATCGAACCGGTCCGAACCGGGCGGGTGGAATCCCCGGAAGTACCTGTAGGTCCACGAAACCGCGGCGGCCGCCACCACACCGAAGCCGAAGAAGGAGAGGAATCCGGCGACGGTGACGAAGATGAGAAAGCCAACGGGAATCCATATGGGGCTCGAAATCAGAATCAAGGGCGCTAAGAAGATGATGCCGAGGACGACGGCGGTTAGGGTTAGGCCGGAGAGGAGGAGCAAAATTCCGCCGGAGATTACGAGAGTGGCGAGGCCGATGAGTTGTGTGGAGTCCGGCGAGTGGTCGCGGAGCTTTTGGAGAATGGAGTTCGTGGTGGTGCCTCTGGTTGCCGTAAATTGCCGATCTGCCATTTTTTATTTTTTGAAGAGAGAGAGAAGGGTTTGTGTGTGTGAGAGAGGGGGAGAGAGAGTTTTGTTGATCGGAGAAGGAGGTGGGGGAGGATGTGGTGACGCGTGTGGGTGTTTATTCCATGCAGGATAACACGTGGTGGAGTGAGTTTCGACTAACGAGCTTGTTTTTCAATATTTTTAATTCTGAGGTATGTTATTCTATAGTTTACTAGTAGTATTATTCCACTTTATGTTTGTAAATGCCAATATTAACAACATATATTTTAATGTTATTTTTAATAGTTAATTACTAATTTCCGTCAAAAAAAAATTAGTTAATTACTAATTAATACTAACAATTAAGATTTTAAATTTATTGATAATCATTAAAATAAATTTGAGAATTTAATAGAAAACTCTTACCTAGCCCATATCAAATGTCAATAAATGGGTTGGGCCTGGCCCTATTAAAAACTCTTATCTAGCCCATATCAAATGTCATCTAATTAAATGGCCCTGCTATATACCCTCCAGCCTTGTTAAATATACTCCCCGGTTTTCATACCCCCTAAAAATGGTAAATGTTAGATGTACTCCCCCCTAAAAAGCGGCTCTGCTTTTTAGGGTTAGGATTAGGGTTTAGGGGACTGAGAGTGTATATATCGTGATATATTTTAGTATAAGGACAAATTTGATATTTTATATGAATATAAAATTAATAAATGTGAAGGGGGAGTATACTTAACAAAGCTGGAGGGGTATATAGTCGGGGCCAATTAAATAATAAATTATTTATCGTGGGTTATATGCCCCACAAATATCCTAAAACCTAATTTTCCCCCTCTTGCTTTCCACTTCATTTTTTCTCCCTTTCTCCCACCCTTCTTCCTCGATCTGGCGCCACCATCAGCCTCAGCGCCGCCCCTCTCTCCCTCATTTTCTTATTCTTTTTGTTAAGATATCTGCAACAGCGGCGCCACGCGCCTCCTCCTCCTGTCGTCGCCTTTCGCCCAAGATCTGTGAAGCGATTTTTTTTTTTTGATAATAGTGGTTGACCAAAAATAGTGTCGACGGGAGTATTTTTGGTCGACCCATACTTATCAAAAATATAAAAAAAAATCAAAATTTTCTTTTGACAAACCAGAGTCGACAAAAAATACACTTGTCGACACTAGTTTGTCGAAATTTTTTTTTTTTTTATTTCTAAAAAAATTATTCGGGGGCAGCAATGACTGACGGAAGTGGGGCGGCGGTGACAATCTCTCATTAGGGTTAAGACTACTTTAAATTTTAGGGGATGTTTCTTTTTGGTTTTAAAAACCAGGTTTTGGATTTCAAGATCCAAAACCCGTTTTACTTCGGGATTTAAAAATCGGTTTTCAAAATCCACTCAAAACCACCCTTATCAAACATATTGATTTGACATAAAGTTATATCTATATAATATTACTCCAATCATTATATTCTTTTTCAACAATAATATAATAATACTATAATAATATAATAATACAATAATATAATACATTTAATCAACTAATCATTATAATCTCACCAAACAATAATATAATAATACAAACTCATTCAATCTTACAACTTGATTTGACATAAAGTTAAATCCCCACTATTCCAAAACCCAAAAGAAACACCCATATTACTATTTATCGGGATTTCAAAAACCAGAATTTTAAAAATCTGGTTTTTAAAACCACCCAAAGCCCAAAAGAAACATCCCCTTAGGGTATTTTGCATAAATATTTTATTAATAAAAGTCAAGGAAGAGTGCATTAAACATAATTGAAGGGGCATATAACCCACGCCTAAATAATTTTTACAATATATTATGCAATATTGATTTAATCTAAACCGATTTATATGGATTAGGGGTGGGCAAAAAATTGAGAAAATCAAAAAATCGAACCGACAATTTTCGGTTTATTTGGTTCGATTTATTCGATTGTTCGATTCGGTTGAATTTTTTTAAAATTTCGGTTTTTTCGGTTCGGTTTATATTTTCCAAAAACCGAATAAACCGAACCGACCGAATTATAAATAAAAATAAATATAATTAATAAATATATATATATATAAATAAAAAAATAAAACCCATCTAATCTAAAAGTGAATAATTAAACATTCATTTTCATTTCCCTCAATGAAGAAACTGTTCTCTCAGAAATTTTGCTCGGGATATTTTTGTTGTTCTTATCTCAAACAGTAGCTTCAGAATATGCCTTTGTGCTCGGGAGGACGAGTGTTTGATGCGGAGTTAATTAAATTCTAAAATAGTGTAGTGTCTCATTTGTCATCAAGATTGATTTCACAAAAAAAAAAAACTTTCCAGAGGTTGAAGAAAGTATGGAGGATATTGAAGAAATTGAAAAAGAAATATATTTATATTTTATTTGTTTATAATTTGTAGAATTTGTTATGTAGAATTCTTTATGATATTGACTGAACTTTTGTTATTATGTATAATTGAATTTCTTAAAATGTTTATTTGTTTAAATATTTTTTTTTTAAATTTTAGACAGGAAAAATTCGGTTTGAATCGAACCGAACCAATCGAATTGTAATTTGGTTCGGTTCGATTTTATATAATTTCGATTCGGTTCATTTTTTTAAAACTTCGATTATTTCGATTCGGTTGATAAAAGGTCAAAACCGAACCGAACCAACCGAATGCCCACCCCTAAATTATGGATTGTACTATTGAAAACGTGAGCGTTGGGTGGAGCATTTTACACATAAAAATGTCTAATTAGGATAGTTTTTAAAATTTTGTTATTTTACATGTATAAAATATTGGGTGAGTCTCTTGTGCACTCAAGTACACGATGTACTTGAGTGGACTTTGACTGGTTAACTGTTGATCGGTCACAGGTCAAACTGTGACTTTTTTTTTTCGATTTTTTTTTTTTTTTTACAGAAAATTTACATTTTTCAATGTTATTTTAAGCTATATTAACATACACTTTTCAGTTATAATATCATACACTTTTCAGTTATAATAACATACACTTTTCATTAATATATAACTTACCATTTTCATTAATAGAACATACACTTTTCAGTTATAATAATATACATTTTTCATTAATAGATCATACACTTTTCAGTTACAATAACATACACTTTTCATTAATAATATTATACACTTTTCAGTTATAATATCATACACTTTTCAGTTATAATAACATACACTTTTCAATTATAATAACATACATTTTCATTAATATAACATACACTTTTCAGTTATAATAACATACACTTTTCAGTTATAAGAACATACACTTTTCATTTAAAATAATGTTGCACTTTTCAATATAGTAACATACACTTTCATTAAAAAATAAAGATACATTTCTCAATATACTAACATACACATTTTAAAAAAAAAATCGAAAAAAAATATTAAAAAAAAAAAAAAAAGTCAAAGGTCAATAGTTGACCAACCAAAGTCCACTCAAATACACCGTGTACTTGAGTGTATATAAGACTTTGACTAAAATATTTTATATATATTTTTGTTTTATAATAAAATGCCAAAATTTCATGTTCACTCAAGTACACAGTATACTTGAGTTGGCCGATCAACGGTCAAACTTTGAAATTTATTTTTTTTTAATTCTTTTTTTTTTTTAAAAAAGTGTATGTTAGTATATTGAAAAGTGCATCTTCGTATAACTGAAAAGTATATGTTCTATTAATGAAAAATATAAGTTATATATTAATGAAGGAAGGAAGTAATAATTAGTTAAATTGAGAGAGAGTTGATTGCTAGGTCGACAACAATATATATTAATCAAATATAGGCTGTCTAGGAGATTAGGGGACGACCATATGATATAGTAAACGGTTTGAAAGTGTTTACGAGTTCACCATCGTATGATGTTAGTGTATTAATTAAATGAGTTAATTAACATGTGTGTTCACCTAAACCTCATAAGAAATCTATCAACACACTTAAGTGATAGCCCTTAGAACACATCAATGTCATGTGATTTAATTTTGTAAATAATTCAAATACCACATAAGAAAGACACCCAATCAATTTCCTTCAATATTTGCACTTTCATCTCGAAAGTTAATTTTAGTGGTTTAATTTACTTATTGATATTTGTTTAATTTCACCGCTTAGCCTTTATAACACTATGACGACGTATAATTTTAAGATTCCACACTCTCTTAAGTTATATGTCGGTACTATTGGGCTGCTAATTGCCATATTATAGTGAATTCATACGATTTTGAGTAAGTTATTTTTGTGATTAAAAGTGCAAAGTCACACGGGTCAACGATTCACAAAATATCATAAATTTACATTCATCCTCCCCAAAGTGTCAAGGACCATGTTGAATTTATATTTCACCCGAGTTGGTAACATGACGAGTTTGAGATGTGTTTGCCCTATTCCAATTCGAAGACCCGCCCCTCCAAAATATTCACGAAATCGGGATCCGCGTCCACATGAGGACCCGACAGGTTCACTCTGCCCTACCTTTCCTAATTTTTCAATTATTTGTATTATACCTCAATATCTTTATTTTGATATTAAATAATTAAAATATATACTCGTTAAAAATAACATTTCATATTCATCTTATGCTAAAAAAGCTACTCAGTATATTTGAAATATTTTTTCGCAAACATATACTCCCCTGTCCCTCTAAAAGTTGTTCCTTTTTTTTTTGCACATTAATTAATGAATATAATATTACTCCAGTGAGTTGTTGAGGACTTGAGGTAGAGAGACATATGGAAATAAAAAATTTAGAGAGAGATAATGAATGTTATTAAAAAAGAAAATGTCTAAAATCATAAAATAAATCATTTTTGAAGAGATTGCGAAAGTATAAATTAATATGCATATAAGTTTATATAAATACACATATATAAAATATGCATAGCGAGTTTTGAGACAATTTGACAGAACGGGTTCAGTAAAAATCACTACTCGTTCTGTACTCAACAATTGTGTTCAAACTCGATCCATACAAAGCGAGTTCTATGTAAAATTCTAAACTTAAACTCGTTTTATTGTCATCCCTGGTAAAACCACCGCTGGAAAGAAAACTTCTCTTCAGGTTAAATTCAGATTTGTGTATTTAAATTAAAAAAGAAAAAAAAAAAAGAATTTGCCAACCAAACAAAATTCGGAAAGTGGGAAGGTCATATCATGATCATCATGATCAAGTAGCGTGGAATTAACGCTGAGAGAATCTCTGGTGGGCCCATCCATTTGTTTGCATTATTATATTCTTATCCCCCTCCCTCTTTTTTATTTTGAACCAATATAAATTGTATTTTCATAAAAAGAATACGTAAATACTAGTAATATTGTAGGGCTTTAAAAAAAAAAAATTCATTTTATCAAGAGAAAAGTTCACACTTAGTGGGTGTTTGCAAACTCTATAAACAGTTTAAAAGCACTTTTGAAAAGTAAAAACTGTGAAAGGGCAACTTTAAAAAAAGTGATTCTGGAAGCTGTTTGTACTGTTTGAAAACACCCCTTAATATCTGTGCGTTAATATTATACCTAGCTATTTAAAAATAAACACGAAATACAAATTAGTTATGCAATAGAACTTATTTATACGACTTTATCATAGGTAGACATTTTAGTATTTTACTACTTTATTTTTTGTCAACAAACATTTTTAATAATTAATTGTAAAAAAAGTGTTGGAGCTCATAATATTTGACCACCGCTTTAACTTATTCAGTTATTCTAGGCCATAAATTTCCATTGACAGATGTCGTTTATGTTATAAAAGTGCAATTATTTATGTTGTAGTTGAGTCGTTTTTAACTTTTAAGAGAAAAATGCACGTAAATTTGCAGTCATAGTTTCCCATTAAAATCTTATTTTTCTGATTCTCACAAAGTTTTACTCGTAAAAAAATGTTTCAGATATTTTAATAATTAGTTGTCAAATATATACATCAATTCTCAATGAATTTTTAAATATGTAAAAATTAACTGTATAATCACTTTCCCCTAAAAAAACACTGTATAATCATTTGATAAAAAAAATCAATTTAAATTGTTGTTTTATATTTATTTGTTTGTGAAAAAATGGTCAAAATTATTAAGTTCAAGCGATGAACAACAATAAAAATATTAATTGCTTATTGAAAATATATTAATATTATTTAGCCCACAAATTAGTGTTTTTATTTTGTTGAACTATTTTTTTATATGGATTAATATTCTCATTACATATTTAAATGTTTTTTTTTTTGAATGAGTTTACTTTATTTAAAATTAAAGTTGCACGTAGAATTTTTTTGTCAATAAATATAAGCAATAAGTTTTGACGTTCTAAAAATAATTCAATAAAGAGTCACATAAATTATAATTTGACCTGATGATTCTATGACGGGTAAAAAAAATTAATTAGATAACTGTGAAATACATATGAGTAAAAAAAAAAAAATCAATTTAATAATAATAATAGTACTATATTAATAATAATAAAATAGTGTAGCCACGTTATTGTAGAAGTATACGCGGCGTCCAACCGCTGTAATCGATTTTCACACACAGTAAAAAGTAAAAAACCCTACTACAATAAAGAAGCCCAAATATCACACGCTATCGCTGCTCTCTCTTTCTATAAAACTCCTCACCTTTCGTTCTTCCGCATAATTATTAGTAGTTGGTAGTCGTGGTGGTAATCCCTGCTTCAAACTTAAGCACGATCGAAAATGGTGAGTCTACGATCCTCTGTTTTTTCAGATTTGCTCTCGCATTGCTTTTGATTATACTGTTTATTCTGTGGTTAAAATGATTACTTCTTTTGATTTTTGTTTGTCTTCTTTCTTCCGTCTAGTTTGAACCAATTGTTTTTGGATTTTTGTCTGTTTAATCTGTTTTACTAATTTGAAGTGATCTGTGATTGATCTGAATTCTACCTTCAGTTTGAAAGTCTGCGATTTCGATCCATTTTTTCTTTCTTTTTTTGTTATATAATTGAGTTAAGGCTGCTCGTAGCCTAACAATTAAGCTCAAGGGTAAGATACCTGATTTTTTTTTGATCTGACATTAGTCGTTGTCTATTGACTATGATTTTGCGAGATTTGAAGAGTATTCATCAGATTTCTGAAGTTTCTTGAGTCCATGTGAATTGATTCATTCTCCATGATGTTTAATAGTTTTTAGCAGTGGAATGAGGTAATGATTTGAGTTTTCATTATGAATGATGATTGCTTCATTGAGTTCTCTCTATAAATTGTGAAGGCAAGCTCCAGTGGATGGTTCTGGTTTGGTTAATTTGTAGCCATCTTAGAGCTTAAATATCATGGGAAATATACATAATAAACTTTACCCAACCTTTTTGTAGCTGTGATTGAAGAACGTTGACTGAAATTTTGGGTTCTTTCTGTTGGGTAGGTTTTAGTTTTGTTGGCTGTTGGGGGTGGTGGTGGGTATGATAGAGCATTCTTGATCTCTCTGTGTTACTTCATTTGTCTTTTTGTTTGTGAGTTATAGATTATTAATTATATCCATGTAGTTCTTTGTATTCTTGTCTTATTCTCCCTCGTTGTTTCCTGCTTGTCTAATTACAAATATGTAAGTAGAATACCTCTCTTATGATCACATTTGTAGGCAAATGCAGTATCTGGTATGGCTGTCCACGACGATTGCAAGCTTCGATTCTTGGAGTTGAAGGCAAAAAGGACTCATCGGTTCATTATCTACAAGATAGAGGAGAAACAGAAGCAGGTTATTGTTGAAAAAGTTGGTGAGCCAGCTCAAACCTATGAGGACTTTACTGCTAGCCTCCCTGTTGATGAATGCCGCTATTGTGTCTTTGATTTTGACTTTGTGACTGCGGAGAACTGCCAGAAAAGCAAGATCTTCTTCATTGCTTGGTATAATCAGCATTCTATAGCTATTGCTTCCCTTAATTTATCATACATCTTGCTGTACTTTATTCTTTAATAAAGTGTATTACCCTAGTAATTGATTGTTTATTACTTTCTTGACCGTGTTTGCATCGTAAGGTCCCCTGACTCGTCAAGGATCAGAAGCAAGATGATTTACGCTAGTACAAAAGAAAGATTCAAGAGAGAGTTGGATGGAATTCAAGTTGAATTACAAGCTACTGATCCAACTGAAATGGACCTCGACGTTATTAAGAGCCGTGCTTATTAAGTGAAAATTTGTAGGCCTTCCATATCTTTACTCAAAAAGGAAAGCCTGTAGTTTGTGGGACGATAAACGCTTCGATATAAGTAGTCGCCATGTTTTTCCTATACTGTTCCTTATATTGTTAATGCAACTTATGTGTGTTTGGTATCTGATGTTTTGGATGCTTGAATTGTACTGTAGCCTTTTATCTACAAGCTGATATGTAACAATCTGGGTGGGTTATTTCTCATAGCCCGTTTTGGTATTATGTGGATATACTTGACCCATTTTTTAATTTTTTTTAGAATTTGGATTGAAACTAACTTTGTTTCTATCTTGTGGTTATGATTTGGATGGGTTTGTGTATATGATGGTACAAACTTACGATATGAATGTCATTTGTTGACTACTGTTCAGTATGATTTGCTGAATGTTGTCTTTGTGGTGCGGTATGGACTTGAACATGTTCTTTGTACATTTGGGAGAAAGACATATAAATAGATAAGATGTGACTTTCATTATTTTTCTCTCTAAATGTATACTAATAAAGTTAGGGGCCTGCCAGCTCAAGTATAGTTGGACTAAGATAGTATGTTTTGAAGAAAGTTTGGTCCATTCTGAGTCGGGCCAAGGATATTAATTGGTTGTGAAAGGGTGGTTTGATAAGGAAAAGTTGATTATACATATTATCAAGAGCAACTGGAGGATGTTGGAAACACTATTTTCAAAATGAATAATCTTGCTCACTCAGTCCATCTTATCTTAAGAGTTTACCAGGGAACATTAGATATTGAGAATCTTTCCTCTCGTACTGGATTTTACATGCAATAATATTCGTGAAGACGTGTTCTTTTAATCTCAAGAGTCGGAAAAATTGTTGGGAAACCAGGAATTAGCAGGGAGTTGGTAGAGTTTGGAGAGGAGTTTAAACACCTCAATCTCCTTAAATGTTGATGTTCTCTCCAATCTCTCTCTATATATCTATGAGAAAGATTGGGCTATTATATATGAAGCTTGGACAAGGGCAATGTCGAATGGATCCATACAACACAACATGAATATTTCTCTGTCATTTGGTCTGCTGTGGTGAACCCATTTTCAGAATATATATATATATACATATGTATCTTCCTGCCTGCTAGGGGATTCAATTCCATGCCAAAGTATGAGGGATATATGAGTAATCGAATTCAAGGTATATGTCACCTAAATAAATAAATTACACACTTGATTATGTGCATAAAAAATGACTGAAAGACATACCATTTGCGATTTAATATGAGTCAATTGAGATATTCGACTTGACTAGATATCTCAATATATCTACCAAACACCCATTGCATTGTTATTCTTCTAGAAAAGCTTTAGTGACACTTTTTCACTTTTTTTTTATACGCTTCCCGTGTTAAAAAACTTGTATGTGGGCAAAGTTCATGTTGGAGATGCATAGATCAAATTACTTGCTGCACTCACTACTACTGCAGATTGTTTTTCTTTTCCTTATTCGATTAATAAATAGTGTGAAAGTTTAATTAGCAATTGGTTTCCTTATCTCTAACTTTCATAGTCTTAGATATGAAGATTGCAAGTATGCTTTTGTGAATATTCATTTTGTTTGTGCAATTACTGGAATTCTTTGACAAAGACTGGGCTAAAAGAGATCTGCAAGTTAGCCGAAAAATGTTGAGCATCCTGAGTGGGTGACGCATGTAAATTGACTCATTGTGTCTATTAACAAATGCCAAATGATTAAATGGAAGTCAATATTATTAATTAAACTCTTCAGGGGTTAATTGTTTGATGGGACAAAGAAACAATTGATGTTCTAATTTGTACCTCATGAGGGAATAGTTGAAGAGTTTATTTAATTTCTTCAGTTAAGAAAAAAGTGTTTGATTGAAAAGTAAAACCTATTTTTTCATATGTAACACAATAACAAATGACATAGGAAAAAAATCGGGGTACCTTTTTTTATACTACAGTATAAATTTGCAATGGGCATTTTTTATTTACCTATTTTAAAAAGAAAAAAAAAAATGACGATGTAAAGAGCAGTTAGAACATGAGTGTGTAACCACCGTAGAAGCATGCACAATTCCTATTCATAAGGAGTCAGTGATCCATCTTCTCCACTGTAACCACTTCAAAATTTTCACTCTACATTATAAATATTCCATGATTTTTCATTTATCAAATGCTATGTTTTCTTCTTCATAATGAGATGATCAGTTTCAGGTTCTTAAATTCATTTTCGGAGTCGCTCTCATCTCCGAGATCCACAATGATGCTCTACGCCGCCGCTTGGACGGCCGTCTTAACGGCGACTGTGGCGGTTGCGTCTTTCGTCCCCGAATGGACATTCGTTTGGGCCATCAGTTCATCTTCGCCCTTGTCTCAGGTGTGCAATAAGGGCACCCTCAGGTTGCCGTTAGATATTCCGTCCGAGGACTTTTGCGTCGCCGCTCGCCTTTTCAAGCGCTCGAGAATAGATGTGCTGGTGCCGCCGGTTTTCGCCGCCGTCATTGTTGCCGGATCGGCTTGCGCGGTTAAAGCTTTGGGGCTGTGGGAGGGTGAAGATGAACGACGGCCGTTTTGAAACACAATTAGGTTAGTCGGAGATCTCAATTCCCCCAAATCAGCATTGCATTCATTTCCAATCGAAGTAGACGACGTCGTTTAGTTATTCCTGCAGATCAGTTACTCTTTTATTGCTGTATATGACAGTACGTTTTTTATTGATAATTATTTTCTAGTGTTAATTGTTAAATCGACCCACATGAGACCTCTATTCGTTATACATCCTGTTAAATTTATGTATATGATTTCACAAATGCACGTTATACATGTATTGAAATGAAATACAAAATTGAAATACTGACGCATAAATTGAAAACAGGAACAAATGTTTAAGAAATTGTTGCTCATATAGTATGGAAAATGAGCAGCCATATGCGAAATGAGGCCCAGATTTGGCATTTGACAGAGAATTCCTTGATGATAAAATCAAACATATCTGATATATTTATTATTTGGAAAATGAAATTTAGTTTACCGTACCTACTTTATATTAGGTTCTTCTACATATAAGTTCTTACAGACCACAAGCCTTTCTGTAGGGAAAGCTAATTAAGTTGAAGGTTTTCTAGCTGCATTAACTAAGTTGCAGCTGAAATCCCAAAGTTTCTTCGCCAAATCCTCGTTTCTTGCAAAACTGCTTAACTCGAGCTCATTACAGTCTGCGTAGTACTTGCCGGACACACCTTTTAGATCGGGGTGAAGTGCAACGTAGCACGTTGTGGCTGCCCCCTGAAAATCAAAATGTTGAACCCTTTAAAAAATCGGCAAGTTGAACCTCATTAAACATGATTTAGTAGTACAGGAAAGATTGATACCTGGGGAACATTCTTCCATAGAAGATAAGTGGCCAGCTGCATAATCTCTGCAGCAATAACATTGCTTGATTAGTGCAAGAAAACAATGATGAAAGAAGCATAATTGAGATTTTTGTAACAAGTTTGGTATTACTTACTGATTAGAAGCCCTGAATATTTAAATAGATTTGTCCTTATCAGTCCTGGGTGAACTGAGTTGATTGTGATATTCACTCCCTCGGCCTAAAAATGAGTGCAAATTCTAACTATTAGTTACACTCTTCTTACATATTACTCCTCTGTTTTACTGAGAAGGGACAGAACAATGTACAAAGAGTACCTGCAAGCGACGAGAGAGCTCGCTTGCGTGCAAGAGGTTGGCTAATTTGGACTGTCCATATGCTCTCTTTTCATCGTAACTGTTACCAACCATTAATATAGATGCAACAATCGAGCAATTACATGCAGATTATATTAGAGTATTTGAGTTTGGTAAGATACCTGTTCTTATCATTAATTTGATCAAATGCAATCCCTTCTGGGTAAGTGTGGACATGAGCTATAGATGATAGATTAACAATTCTACCCTCGACACCAGTAGACTTTGCTGTGGTTTTCATCTTGTCCAGGAGTAGGTTAGTCAAGTAGAAGTGGCCTGGACATATAAGAGAAAGAAATGTAGGAAAATTCACAATGTTTAGGATTTATATATGCAGAGGAATTTATGAGCTTTAGATAATTTTAGTAGTATTTGTTTGTACCTAGATGATTTGTAGCAAACTGCATCTCATGCCCATCTTCAGAGAGCTGAAAAGGACAAAACATGATACCTGCATTGTTTCTGAATAAACCAGACAAGATTGAAGTATTTAAGATAGGTAAATAATTAAGATTGGAAATATTGAATTATTTAAAAGTATATATATGTATGCTTTAATGTTACATTAAGATGTTGAGAGGAAGGTTAAGTGCAATGAAGTTATGAGCAAATTCCTCGACTGATTTGAGCGAAGCAAGGTCGAGTTTTAGGACATCAACTCTAGCTTTGTTATTATCCTCAAGAATCATCTGTTTTGCTTCATTTCCAGCTTCCACATTTCTTGCACCAATGATAACACGCACGTTCCTCAGCGCTAGTACTCTTGCCGTCTCCAACCCAATCCCACTTGCACCACCTAAAATCAAACAGTTTTTGCTTCAAGATTCAGAAATGTACTTTGTTTCCAATAATTTGATTAGGTCTGGCCACGGTTCAAGAGCTCGTTTCCTGGAAACGGGGTCGTGGCTTGGCCTAATCAATCAAATAACTCACAACATGTCAAATTGTAGAAACTACTTAATTATTATTATGGCCATTGATGTCTTTATCAGTTTATCTGGGTGTACAGTCTTTCACTATCAAGGGAGGTCTTCATTATATGTTTCTGTTGTGTCCACTCTTTTATGTGTCATCAATTGTAACAACAACAATAAATTGTGTTGATAGTACCGCTCTAACAACTTAAAGTGATAATGTTTCAAACATGTGTAAATCTTTATTAGGGTTTTCAATGTACTTTGAAGTCTTTTTATTAAATTTTTTGAATTTTATTTAAAAATAGAATTAGTCATTAGTTTCTTTCTAATAGACTAATTAAAAGTTTCCCCTTTTTGTTATGAGTTGGTAAAATAAACTCCTCTTAAGTCACAGTCTCACCCAACTTTTTGTGCTAATGTTGAGATATACTGTTTCAGACATTGATTGTACTTGAGCTGAATGTTGCATTAAAAGTTGGATTTGAAGCCCATGCTTCATGTTTTTTTGTCTTACTTTCTACAGTAGTATTGTTTGCCGTGTTATTATTGTGTAAAATTGTGTTTATATAATGCTTGAATAATTAGGTGACTGAATTAAGTGGTGGAATGTGAAGCTTCTAATTTTTTTTTAATGCTACAGTATCCAGTCCGAGGATCGACTAATTCGGTGGGATTGAGTACTCACTAATCTGGGGATCAATCACATCGTTAGTGTCCCGTTTAAAGTAAGAGTTTTGGGCTCTTTATGGACGTGATCCATAGAAATTGTTTACACATTAGGATCCGGGGATCAATCCCATCGTTGTTAGTGTCCCGTTTTAAAGTAAGAGTTTTGGGTTCTGTATGAACATAATCCATATAAATTATTTACACATTAGGGGTAGGGAGGAGGACTTCTAATTCCCAAGGTACACCACTAGGCCAACTAGTGGTCAACTCTTGGGGGTTGAAACTTCTAATTTAAATTAATCCCAAAACAAATGTGACTGTAAATCCCACCAAAACAAAAGTGACTATAAATCCCATTCAACAAAATCTCTAGTGAAAGAATGTCCGAATCCTAGTGATGATATATATAGATATAAAAGTGAAGAAGTGAAGATACCTGTGATAATGGCAGTAAGAGTGGAATTAGGATGGATTTGGTGAGTAACTTGTTGGGCAGTA
Organism: Galeopsis tetrahit; assembly: GCA_963675135.1. Lineage (NCBI taxonomy): Eukaryota > Viridiplantae > Streptophyta > Magnoliopsida > Lamiales > Lamiaceae > Galeopsis > Galeopsis tetrahit. The sequence continues at coordinate 73,937,375 of OY776124.1, forward strand.
GAAGCTGATCCAAAGCCACTGGGTCCTGGTATTCCTGTAATCAACCTAAACATCTTTCTTTTTTTCTGTATAATCACAAAATTCTAGCTGTAGATTGATTGAGAGAGACAGAGGGTGCATTTTATAGAGAGGGAGGAGGAGGTGAAGTAGTCAGAATTAAACAAGAAGAAAAATGGTTGAGAAGATGAAATTAAATTCTGCCGATTGTTTGTAGGTTTAAATTCGGTGTATGATAATAATTCCACAACTTATGCGCATTTAATGCCTACCTCACACACACTGACACACACATACTTTATCTGTCTCCTTTCAATGCTCCTATATTTTACACCAATATAGAAACTTATTAAATACTCTCTCCTTCCGCCTCTATAAACTTCCTATTTTACCATTTTGGTTCATCCTCTTATAAGTTTTTCATACCTTTTTTGTAAGTATTTTTTCTTACAATTCAGTTTATATCTTACTTTTTCTCTCTATCTCTCTCTTTTTCCCAATTACATCACTTGTACTATATTTATTATTTAATCACTTTTCTTAATCTCTGTGCCAAAAAGTAACGAAAAACTTATAGACGGAGGGAGTATTCATCCCTGTCGGAATTATTTGCATGGTTTGACCGACACAATTTTTAAAAAATACTACTCCCTCCGTCCCACAGAAATTTGCACACTTTCTATAAATGGATGTCCTATATCAATTTGCACACTCCATAAAAGGAAATATCTCCATAACACCCACCCTCAAAATATACTCTTATTTACCCATATGCCATTACTTTTCCAGACTCAATTTATTTTTTACTTTACTTTATTCATAAAACTTTACAAAACTACCCCTCAAAACATCACTCATTACACCTTTTCTTACACATTTCTTAAATTGTGTGCCCAACCAAGTGTGCAAGTTTCTATGGGACGTATGGAGTAAGATTCAGTGGTTGGTGATATAAGATAAAGAAGAAAAAAATATTTTAGATGATTTGATGAGCTATAAAGTGAATTTGACGAGGTGTAAAATAATGTATGTAAAAAATAAGTCACAATTTTAAAAATAAAATGATGTTGAAAAAATATTAATTTTGTAGGATATTTCCATATTAAGAGTGTACAAATAATTTTTTGATGTCCCAATAAAAAAAATGTGCAAATAATTATGGAACGGAGTATACGAGTAATCTAATAATCTAATATTCTTAGCTTTAAGAGTATTTATCTACATTAAATCATTTTAAATGATTTACACTACTTTTACAATAAATCAAATATAATTAATTAAGGTAAATTAAAAGAAAATTTATGGGTTAAATTACACATGTATATGTACATATCGCCAAAATATATTTATAAGTCTAAAATATATCGTTACAATGTTAAAACATACTCCCTCAGTTTCGGACGAACTTGCACCCTTTGACCGGCACACATTTTAAAAAATGTGTAAGAAAAGGTGTAATGATTTATGTTTTGAGAGGTAGTTTTGTAAATTTTTATGAATAAAGTAAAGTAAAAAGTAGATTGAGTGTGGAAAAGTAATGACATATGGGTAAATATGAGTATATTTCAAGGGTGAGGGTTGTGAAGATATTTCCTTTTTTGAAGTGTGTAAATTGGTATGGGACGTTCATATATGGAAAGTGTGCAAATTCTTGTAGAACGGAGGGAGTATTACTAAAATACTCCCTCCGTCCCGGTATAAGTTTCCCCTTTCTTTTGGTTGTTTTGATTAAGAAATATGATTAAATAATAGATGTAGTACAAGTGATGTGATGGTGAGAGAGAAAATAATAGATGAGTGTGAGATGAAGTATGATAAAATAATAGATAAAGTGTAAGTGATGTGATTGGGAGAGAGAAAATCATATGCCAAAAATGGAAAAATGTGAAATGGGAAACTTATTGTGGGACATCCATAAAAGGAAAGTGGGAAACTTATAGGGGGACGGAGGGAGTAAAATTTATGGATCAAGTTACATATGTATATATCTTAATTTGGAGAGAGATGATGGTGGTTGGGATGATTCATTACTATTATGACCCGCTTGAGGCAGGGTGGGTGGGTGAAAGTGAATTCTTAATTTGCTTCTCTTTCAAAGAAGCTTGTTGGTGAGTTAAATGCAGAGCTCTTAGCCTTGATCATCCCCTATCTATGTTCAACATAATTTAGTGTATACCACATTTCTCAGCTTCTCCTAATTATATGTTGAAAACTTTAAGCTGTGATTGGGTAAACTGCAATATCGAATAGTCAGATAACAAACAAGTCGAGTCAAGGGAAAACTTTTTTCTCGCAGAACAGAATACGCCCAGGATAGTGCTCGACTGGTATGACGTTCCGTTCCCAAAGGTAAAACGACTTTTACTTTTTACACAGTAGCACCACTGTATAAGAAGCTTCGGCGAACGTACGTAGTACGAACTGAACACTCTCGGATATAAATCCGACACAAGAAAGAACAGTGTAAGGCTTACGGGAGCTCAATACACTGCGTAGGGACGAGAGGAGAGTAGAGAGAGAGAGGGGCGAATTTCAGCGTAAGTTTGAAATGAGGGAAGAGTCTGTATTTATAGGCACAAGAAACCCTAGGAGGTTGTTGAGAAAATCGTGGGAATATCACGAAAATATCTCTTACGTGGATAAGACTTGAAGACCAAGTTTGAGAATTCTTGAAGTAATTCGAATGGGCTGGACTGGACCCATTCCTGAGTTGGGCTTTCGGAGTTTTTGGGTCTGCAAAAAGATAGGTGGGCCCCAAAGACCAATTGCCAAATTCGAAGCCGAGCCGGCCGGACGGGCGGGCGCGCGCGCGTGTGGCTCTTAGAGGAGTGTACCTCTTATACATAGTTGAACTTCAAAGTTGAAACTCTCAACTTCAACAATTAATTTCTCACTCACCTTAACTCGGTTTTGAGATATTAAATATACCACGTTCATCTACTCCGCGAGTAGATCGACTATGTCACGTTCAATTATTTTATAATTAACGTTTTAGTCCATCTAATTAATTAATTAGATAAGGGTGTCAAAACCCAATTAATCCCATTAATTCCAACATTATATACTTCTTCCATCTCAATTTGTTCACACTAACGAATTGAAAGGAGTATTTCTTGAAATTTACTTACTGTATTACTTTTGGGAAAAAATTGGAAGGCACGAAATGGTCTAGTTTTTAACTAAGAAACCGATGGAAAAAATTACAGACATCGTTAAATTTTGTTCATGAAAATGATTGAAAACACATTTTCTCATAACATTTGGACCGGACCCTCTCTACATGAGTGTGAGTGTTTTTTTTTTCTTTGAATTGTTTTTCAATTTCTCTGTAATTACGACAGCTTTCACATTTACCTTTTAAAAAAATTGTTCACACAATTAAGAAACTTATTGAATAACAATAAATATATATGTATCGTGATATTTTGATTCTTTTATTTACTTACATGATCATTTATTGTAGTATATTATTACAAAAATAAATATAAGGACAACATTAGAATATAAAATATTTTGGAATAAAACTTCTTTTTTAGTAAGATAAACAAAATGAGATAGAGAGTAACATACAGTAAAAAACACTTATGATTAAAAAAAAAAATCTACAAACGGTTCTTTCCACTTTCCATCAATAAATTGGGTAACATTTGTGAGAAATAGAATTCACGCAAACTTCAATTTTCAAAAAAAAAAATGAACAATTTACGTTCACGGGAGTTTTTGCAAAGTTGTACATATGGGGAACCCCATGGTCCTTTCATGTGAGTGTTGTGGCAATAGAATCGCAATTCAGAAGCACGCTACATTGAAACATGAGCATAAAAACAACAGAAGCGTCAAACATAAACATTTATAAATATTCTCCTCTCACATAACAAACAAAACCAACCTAGAGAAACATCATCAAAAGTCAAGAATTCTGATAGATACAGCACAGCACATCCACCCTCACATGATGTTATTCAACCATCAAATCATATGAATTTGATTATCAACTCTCATGTACCCTCCTGGCCCCGCATTCCCACCCACGCCTGCGTACCCGTCTCTTCACATATCCGACTCGTCCGTCTACTGCGATACAGGCCTCACAAAAATTCAATATCAATCTTTGCACAAAGACTTCAGCCTCACTAAATCAGGCCCCACTTTATCACACTGCACTTCTGTAGCAATGATTGGATCGTAAAACAATAAACTCAAATAGAACCGAGCCCTAACGCCTCAGCGTTGGCCTTCAACGATTTCAAGAACTGAATAGCTTCATCAATAACAACAATCGGGTCGTCTTTCCCATTCACATTAGGAACTATGCTTTGCAGAATGCTCACAGTTTCGTGTATTTTCTCTTCCCTCGTTCTCTTTCTGCCAGACCAGGAATCCACTTCGTCCTTACAGCTCGATTCTGCATGACTTTCCAACGCAGAACCGGAACCCGTTTTCAACGACGGTGCATCATAGTCTCCAGACGACAATTTTTGCCTTTTGGGCCGTGTGCAAAAACTGTCAACTTCTTCGCCTACTTCCTCGACCAACTTGGGTATGCCATTGTGGGTCATAGTACTGGGCGAATGCCCGGTGCTCATTTCATCATCGTCTGAAAAATCAGAATCGTCATCAGAGTACAGCAGAGCATCGAGTTCTTCCGTGTTTTCGTGCATCTCGTTTTCTGAGATGACTCTTGAGTAATCTTCTACGTTTGTATCGATTTGTTCTTTCAAATTACGAGTGACAGGAGGAATTGGAACCCTATAAGCTCCATATTGAATGGGAGTATGGGGCCCGGAACTAAATAGGAGGGTCGTCCTATCCGCAGACTGATCAAATACGAGAAATCTCTTCTGAGCAGGTTCTGTTTCGATCAGTGTGTTCCAATTTCGAGAGTCATCTGGTATGTTTGCCTTCAGCCCAGAGACGGGGAAAGATGGAAGATTTCTCGATGTGAAATCGTCATTGGTCCGAGGATTCCTCTGATCAGGATCAATATTCAGATAGCCGTTCGGTAAATTTGGACAGCGTGACAGCATATGCTGATACTGATAGTAATCAAATCCAAAGTTGTTTTCCATTTAAGCACAGGAATGACCTGAATGTAACAAGTCGGAAGTGAGAAAACCAAATGTAAAAACCCTCGACAGAAAACGGGAAAGAGAAAACAGCCTTACCTAAGAATGAATAACTGATTGCTTGTTTGATCTTTGAATGTAAACAAAAATAACGAAAAAAATCCAGCTTAATTTGTATGCGACGAAAAGGAATCAATCTACGTAACAGGTTTAAGCAGATGACGAAAATACTCTGCCTGGAATACACACAAGAATATGGTATTAGTATTATCGTACTGCACGAACAAAAACGAGCACTTAGGGAAGTTTTGCTGACCTGGCAATCTTGTAGAGGTTGAAAGCATGCTATAACTCTAACTATTATGGTGGAAGACCCTGCGATACCATTCTCATGTTTCAATGTCCGAAATCTTGTCTGACCAGCTGCTTGGCACACCATAACTACTTTTCCCAAATCTGTTTAATCGAACTCACACCCGAAGTTCTTTAACAAGTGATGAACTAATCCCACAATTTGAAATTCCTTTTTTCAGAAAATTACAAAATAACTAGTCTAGATATCGAGTTAATTCAATCGAAGGCTTCAGAATAAATCAACGAACTTAACTAAAAGAACTATTCAAGATAGATAGATAGATAGCAAGAGAATTGAAAATGGTGTAGGAGATACGTTCAGCTAATCCAGCGTACGTAGCATGGAATGACGACAAAACGAGTAGATCCCATGGAAATACGAATATTATATTCTAAGACTGACTAACAAGGAAGTTTGAGAGGATTAAGGCTGTAAGAATCGAAACAGGGTTTATAGGATCACGCGGCAATACAAGTTCAAAAAGATGACTTTGCGAAAAACGTCAATGGACAGACTAAACCACCGCATGCTGTTCTTCAACTCGATCAATTGCCACTTTTAACGAACCCCTGCTAAAGTTTAAAACAAGATGCACGTATTCAGAACAAAATCGAGAAAACGAAAGAAAATTTGGTCGTATTTTCTAATTCGACCTTTGTGTATGACAAAGGGATCAATCAAGAGAAACTAAAATTACAGACTACATCAACATTCCATTTACCAACAAAATGGCTCTGTTTCAGTTCCTAAACATTTTAGTAAAATAGACTACATATAAGGCAGATAAAAATTATTTATAATTCGATATAAAAGGTACACATGAAATCACATTTAGAACTTCTATTCAACAAAAGGAAAACTGAATATATCCATATGTGAATCAATTTTGATAATGAATTTGTTTTTTTTCAATTTAATCTCTTTGACAAATTGGGATAATTGAGCTAACTTATACTTTAAGAAGATCCCTCAAACAACTAAGCAGATTAACCATAAGAAATACATTGTCCGTTTGTTACACTCAGCCCATCAATATTTTTCTAATATACTAAATCACAAAATAAACAAACTGAGCACTAAAAATAACATCTACTCGACAGAGAATATAATTATCCAAAATCATAATAATATTATGAATTTCAAGAACCATAAGAAGAAAAACAACCTTCATTATTTCACTTCTAAAGGCCATAAGCAAAGAGATCTAAGAAAACACACTCGATTTTTTTTCTAAAAAATCAAGAAAACAGATCTAACGAAAAGTAGAACAAGATTCAAATCAAACCAACAAACACATTAAACCAAGCATAAGATTGCACAGCAACATTAAACAATTGGGAAAAATGAAACTTACAGCCCAGAAAAACACAGCCAAAATGAAGAAACAGCTTAGATTCTTCAAAGAGTGAGGCGCAATCAAAAACCCAATTGAAAAGCAGAAATCTTTCTAGAGAGAGAGGGAGAGTGTTGTAAAGAGAGTCGGAGGATGAGAATTGCACGGTGGGTAAGACGCTTAAACAAGTGCTGTGTTATATAGGAAACAAAATTGATGGAATGAATTACGTTTACGACTTAAGAATTTGCAATAATTAAAAATTGTATTTGCCATTTTCATGAATTAATGTGCCAAACGTGTGAACAATCATGCTGTAGTTGGCTTTGTGTGCGTGCGTAACTTTGGTGGGGCCTGCCTGGGATGGGTGCATTATGATTCCTCTAAAATTGTTTCATATCATAATCAACCATAATTATATTTTTTTTAATTTTTTCCTTTGGCTTTGTGTTTGGTAATTATGAGTGCGTGTATATGCACCCACATGAACCGTATTTGTGTTCTTTTTTTCTTTTACTCACTTCAATTAGAAAGACTATATAGAGAATATGAGAAATATGATTTTTTGATTAATTGTAAAAGAGATATACAATGGGTATTTATACAAGATATAATTAGGTCTAATCTAATCTTAATGGGCTTTATAAGAGAGCCCATAGGAAACTAAGATGGGCCTATACAATAAATAAGAATGAGAGTATATTTAGTAATATAGGTCTAATATGCCCCCTCAAGATGAAGTACCATAGGATAGTCCAATCTTGGACATAAGAAGTTGGAGGCGAGCACCAGAGAGAGGTTTGGTGAGGGCATCGGCAAGTTGGTCGGCAGTCGAGACGTGCGAGATGCGGAGCCGAGCAGTTTTGACGAGGTCACGAACAAAGTGGAAGTCGATGGCAATATGTTTCTTTCGTGAGTGAAACACGGGGTTTGAGCATAAGTAGGTAGCCCCAATGTTGTCACAGTAGATGACTGGCACCGGGGAGATGGGAAAGTGTAGTTCTTTGAGTAAAGATGTTAGCCATTGTACTTCAGAGGCCGCTGAGGCAATGGCTCTGTATTCGGCTTCAGTTGATGAGCGAGCAACAGACTTCTGCTTCTTGGACGACCATGAGATAGGATTGGCCCCCAAGAAGACGACATAAGCACTTGTGGAAGTGCGATCATCATGGTTGCCTGCCCAGTCGGCATCCGTGAAGCAGTGGAGCGAGGAGGACGAGGACGGGGTAATGTTGACTCCAACATCCCTTGTACCATTGAGGTAGCGTAGTAGTCGCTTAACGGCATTCCAGTGAGTGATGGTGGGGGCATGCATGAACTGGGATAGCTTGTGAACGGCAAAGGCAATATCAGGTCTGGTGAGTTGGAGATACTGAAGGCTGCCGAGCACTTGACGATACTGGGTGGAGTCAGTGGGAGAAGTGCCATCCGAAAGTGTTAGGCGAGCAGATGTGGACAGTGGAGTTTGAACTGGTTTGGAGTCAATCATGTTGTACCGGGCGAGCAGATCCGTGACGTATTTGCGTTGGGAGAGAAGGCATGAGGTTTTAGATCGAAGAACCTCCACTCCCAAAAAATAAGATAGAGGACCAAGATCCTTGACAGAGAATTTGGCACCGAGGTCGGCAGCTACACGGGCGAGCATTGGCGAGGTGTTGCCCGTCAGAATGAGGTCATCGACATAAACAAGGAAGTAGGCGACCACCCCATTGTTGTTGTAGACGAACAGGGACTCGTCAGAGTGAGTGGGGTGAAATCCAATTTCAACAAGGAATGAGCGAAGAGCATAGTACCATGTGCGAGGAGCCTGCTTTAAGCCATAGATGGATTTTCGTAATTTGCAGACATAGGTGGGGAATGTCTTGTCTTTGAAGCCTGGAGGTTGAGCCATGAAGACGGTGTCCGAGAGTTCTCCATGGAGAAAGGCATTGTTGACATCGAACTGTTGGAGGGGCCATTGCCGAGTGACAGCAATGCTGAGAACTGTTCGCACGGTGGCCGGCTTGACAACGGGACTGAAGGTTTCAGTGAAGTCAACACCTGGTCGTTGGTGAAAACCTTTGGCAACTAAGCGAGCTTTGTATTTGTCAAGAGAGCCATCAGAGTTTCGTTTAATGCGGAAGACCCACTTAGAACCGACCACATTCTGAGATGTAGTGGGAGGAACTAGGTCCCACGTGCCATTCCGAAGAAGGGCATCGAATTCAGCAGACATGGCTGCTCGCCAATTTTTGTCCTTGAGTGCCTGCGAGACACAGCTTGGGTCAATGTCAGAAGTGACAACAGAAGTAAGTCCATACCTTGGATTCGGCTTGAACACTTGATTTTGAGACCGAGTGACCATGCGAGGTGCAGGAGGTCGTGGGGGAGCATTGGTCGGCACAGGGATGTCCGGAGGGATAGCGAGCAGTGGGGAGGTAGGTGTGGATGTGTTCGGCTTAGGTATGTCTGGGTGGGCGACCGCTTCGGGATGTTGGGGAATGGTAGTGGTCGGCGCCGGGATGGGGGCAAGGATGGTCGTGGTAGGGTTAGGAAGTGAGGGTTGTAGAAGGATGGGCGAAGAGTTGGAATTGGAGGGAGGTGTTGGCGAGGAGGTAGTGGTCGCCGAAGGAGAGATGGAAAAGGGAAACATGTGTTCAACAAATTGAACATGACGGGAGGTGTAAAGTCGGTTGGTGGAGCGATCAAGGCAGTGATAAGCGCTCTGTGTGGGTGAGTATCCAATGAAGACACATGGAGTAGAGCGAGGATCAAGCTTGTGAGTGGTGTAAGGGCGGAGCAAGGGATAACAGAGACAACCAAATACACGAAGTTTGGATAGGTTGGGAGGGCGAGCAGTGAGTTTTTCATAGGAGGATGTCATGTCAAGGTTAACTTTGGGAAGACGGTTGATGATATAGGCAGCCGAACAGACGGCATAGGGCCAATAGGTGGTGGGCATTGAAGCGTGATGGAGTAGAGCGAGAGCTGTGTCGACCACATGGCGATGACGACGTTCAGACATGCCATTATGTTCGGGAGTGTGAGGAGGGTGGTAAGGTGAGCAATTCCATGGGTTTGGAGGAAGGGGCGAAGAGCAATGAACTCTCCTCCGTTGTCGGAGTAGAAATTTTTGATTGTGCTTTGATAGTTGTTTTCAACAAGAGTTTTGAATGTGATAAAAGTTGATAAAACATCGGATTTGCGTTTTACGGGATAAACCCATATGTATTTGCTGAAGTGATCGACAAATAGCACATAGTATTTAAAGTTATCATGAGATAAGACTGGTGACGACCATACATCAGAAAAGATAACATCAAGTGGTTTAGTAGATGTAATGCTCGAATCATAAAAGGGTAATTTGTGACTCTTGATACATGAGCAGGAGTTACAGTTAAAGTGTTTGGATGGTGCACTGGATAAACTAAGTGTAGAGAGGGTATGAGCAAGGATTTTTGTTGATGGGTGACCAAGATGAGCATGCTAGGTGGTTGTTGTGAGGTGTTGAGTGGTGAAGGCTTGCGGGTGAGAGGCGGACATGTGTGCCGGCCAGACGTACAAGTTATTGATACGACTCCCAACGAGGAGAATGCTCCCCGAGTGACCGTCCCGCACCTGAAAGGAGGAGCGACCAAAGATAATGTTAACATTGGTATCACGACAAAGGCTAGAGACCGAAATTAAGTTTTTCGAAATGAGTGGAACGACCAAGACATTCGAAAAATAGAGAGAATCAAGTTGAGGAAAGCTCATGGAGCCAGTGTGAGATATATGTAAACCTTTACCATCACCAATTTCCACATTGTCAGGTCCATCGAAGGGCGAGTGGAGAGAGAGGTTGGCGAGGTCATTGGTGATGTGGTGCGAGGCACCAGAATCAAGGATCCAGTGCTCGGCCGGATGTGCCGAGGAGGCTGAGTGAGCTGAGTAGGCTGGGCGAGCAGTAGACTGATGGCGGTGAGAGTGTGGTGTGTACTGTCCATATGGTCGTCGAGGACCTGGGGATGGGGCAGAGAATATTTGAGATGGAATCTCGGGGCATGTGCGAGCAGTGTGACCAGGTGCTCGGCAGTATTGGCAGGAGCCAAGATATGGCCTTTGTGAGGATTGACGAGGGCGAGGATCACGAGATTTAGATCTTGAATCAGGTCGCGAGGAGCGATAATAGGCTTTGCCAGCAGTAAGGGCAGAAGCAGGTGTAAAGGTCGCGGATGGTCGCGAGGCGATTTGAACTTCGGCACTCAGGAGTTTGTCACAGAGCTCGGCAAAGGAGATAGGTTGTTCGCGAGCTTGGATGGCATTGGCAATGTCAGTGTAGGACTCATCGAGACCCGTAAGAACCTGTAGGGTGACGTCCTCGGCATCCGAGGCGACGCCGAGGAGAGCAAGTTCGTCGACCACGGAGCGAACATCCATGAGGAAGTCGGAAATTGGGCGAGCACCTTTAGATAGAGAGTGAAACTTGGTTTTGAGGGCAAGAATGCGACCTCTGGAGGGTTTACCATACATGCTCTCAAGCATCGACCATGCTTCGCATGAGGTTTTAGTCGATGCAACAAAGGGGATAAGTTCTGGAGACATGGAGCCAACCATGGCTGAGAAGATAAGGTTGTCCTGACACACCCACAGGTCGTATGCAGGGTTGGTGGTGGTGGTGGTGCCATCAACTGCTGGGATTGTGGGAGGTGGACATGGATGTGTGCCCAAGACATAGCCGAAGAGGTTGTGCCCAGTGAGGAGGAAACAGAGCTGGAAGGACCAAGCACCATAGTTGGTGGAGGTAAGCTTTAAGGACATGTTTGTGAGCCCTTTGAAGGTGATGGGTGATGGCGACTGCGATGGGGTGGCCATTGTAGTGAGTGGAGCAGCGGGGTGAAAAGAGGTGAGCAATCGGGCTTGGCGTCTAAGACGGGCGGCGGCGGCAGTGCTTCAGAAAGGAAGGCAGCGGCAGCACGGGTCTGGTAGCGGCGGCGGCGGCGGCTAGGTTTTGGATCAGGCGTGAGCCAAATGACTCGATGATACCATATAGAGAATATGAGAAATATGATTTCTTGATTAATTGTAAAAGAGATATACAATGGGTATTTATACAAGAGATAATTAGGTCTAACCTAACCCTAATGAGCTTTATAAGAGAGCCCATAGAAAACTAAGATGGGCCTATACAATAAATAAGAATGAGAGTGTATTTAGTAATATAGGTCTCTAAACTCTAAATTTTGCTAATATTTTTTTTTACGTAAATACTCTCTTTGTATTTTATTAAATTGTCTCACCTTAAAAAAGTGTAATGTAAGTAGTATTATAGAGGTAAATAGTTTTTTGTTGAAGATGTATTAGTCTGTTGAAGAGAATTAAACAAATAATAATTTTAAAATTTCTCACCCTTTGTATATGCGTAAATCGAAATCGTAATCGGATGAAATGGACGGTTATATTGATTAAACTGTCGATTACGATTAAAAAATCAAACCGTCGATTACAGTTCAATTTTCGAACCGTCGATTACGGTTCAAAAACTGAACCGTAATCGTAAAATGGCGGTTCGATTACGGTTACGAATTTTCAAAATCGTCGGTTTGTCGGTTTTTTTTAATTTATATACAATTTTTTTTTTAAAAAAATTTTATACAAAATTATTTTATTTTCTAAGTATAAATTTAAGTTGTATAATTTGTATTAAATTCAAGTAATGTATTTTCTAAAAAAAAAAAAATTAAAACGAACAAAAAACGAGAAAAAAAAACTTCCAAACCAGCGATTAAAATCCATAATCGTAACCGGCTCAGTTACGGTTTGGTGTCGTTTAAATTTTTTCCCAAACCATAATCGACAGTTTTTAACCGTTGAGCATGTGTACCCTCATATCATATCTGCTCTATTTATTTATTTTCCAATCATCCTTAAATAAATATTTTCGGGGTCTCACCCTTTAAACTTTAAATTAATTTTACTATTTTGGGTATACACTTTAAAGTTTTATGACACCCTCACTTCAATTCATTACTTTTTTCTTAACGAATTTCTTTATGTGGATTAAGGGTAATTTAGTCATAAATGTTAGAGGATAAAAGAGAATTTTTAAGTTCGGAGGAGTATAAAAAACTAATCTTGATAGTGTTTTTTGTAATAAAAATTTATGTCTCGATATTCAGTCCAAGAATCGACTAATTTGGAGATCAATCATATTGTTTACTTAAATAATAGAAAAGGGGTGGGCAATGAACTCTTCTCTCCTTTTTTTTTTTTTTTTAAATAAAATATATTAACTGAATTATTTTGAAATTTTAAGCAAAGTAATCCACATATATCATGCAGAATTGCAATCCATCATCGGTTAGGTTTCTATCATTTTTTTTCCTTTATATTTCATCATTTTTATTATAAGCCATGTTTGGAGAAGTAACCTTTGGTTATAATCATGCAATAAATAATTTTAGTAATGCTTCTCTTTTCCACACTCTTCGTAGATATTACGTCTCTAAACCAAAATAGGAAAGAAAAAAAAACGTACAATAAAATTTAAATTATATTAGATGGCAAATTGCCTTTATTGAAATGTTTCAAACTCTTAATATAAAAATAAGACACATATAATGATAAAAATTTGTGTAATACTGTAATAGCAATTCTAGAACAAAGAGAGTACAATATTTTTTTCATTTGATAAAATATTTAAAAATTATCAAACTTGTCCCAAATTTATATAACTACAAAAATTGTATATGTAAAAATAATCAAGCTACCTAAACTCAACTATATATATATTAGAATACATTTTGAATTCAGTTCATATAAACGCAACTCAACAAAAAATAAAATATATATTGACTTAAACTTCGACCAATATTAAATCAGAAACGTGTTCGTGCATGTTGGACGGATAAGCCTAAAGTATTAGTTGTGCACTGGTCTACGATGACAATGATCGAACTAAATGAATTGTTTAGAGGTATTTTAGTTAATTTATATTCCCTTCGTCCATCAATTTTATGCTTATACTCTTGGACACAATTTTTTACGATTTAAAATAATAATTTTACGACGTCTTTTATTGTTGTTTTTCAATACTAATTTAGTTTTAACAACTCGACGGTCTCAACTCGACTATAATGCCCTAACCCTATCTTGAAGAAAAGTAAAAGAACCAAAATGATTCAACACACGTAAGGAACAAGATTGAACAATCTAGGGCAATAATAGAAAGGGGAAAGAAGGGTTAGCATCCTATGCTTCATATGAAGACCAAATCATACATTCTTGACCATTCAAACCATTAATCATAAAATCTAAAATTAAAAGAAAGTGAAAAAAGAGTGGCCCCCAATTAACCTTTTTTTTCCGTCTTTTTAATAGTTTGAACAGATTAAATGAATATTATGGTCCATTTTCCAGTCTATTTTCAAAGTTATTGAGGGTATCTTCTTTGAAGCCATGAATACAACTCTCACTTTTAGAGACTCTCAATATTTGGAAAGGGGAAATGAACTAGGGAATACCACTTTTAATTGATGTGATTTATGGCCTTGTTTGAACCATCACTTTGGTGTCCCCAAAAACAATGGGAATGCCAAACTTTATGCATGCTAGTGTATATGGATTGGTTTCAAATGAATGGTGTTAGACTTGTCCGGTATAAAAAAGTTTCGACCTGATTAAGCGAATATTAAATGGACTTTATGTTTTCTTTTTTTTTTATTTTTCTTCTAAAGTACTTGGTGACAGTTTATATATAGTTCTACTAAAAAAATCCAAACAATTGGATAGTATTGGTACTCATTAATTTATTTTAACAGCAACTAATTAAATAATTATATATACTACTAATATATTGGATAGATTGACATCATATACCATCCTCACGCAGTAGAAAATCCCATTAATAATTTCAATAGTAGTGTGTAGACGTTGTCAGCTAATACCAATTTAAAAACAACCATTTGGAGAAGGAATATATTCCTTCCATTTCAATTTTAATTATTTTCTTGATCTGTATTGTATGCTCATATAAGATTCTTATTAGAAAATTAATTAATTCTACACTTCTTTAAGTTCATACTTTAGATGAGACGTGATTCTTTCAATAGATGATGTGGAATTCTTTCGTGTTTTTCATAATTCAATTATTTAATGTATATAGTAATAACAATTCTGTAAATTAATAATACATATATATTGATAAAAAAATATATAAAATAGTGTTACAATCAAAATTCGAATTCATCTACACCAATTTTAATATATATTTTGAAGAATTGTCATAATTTAGTAGGTAAGTTGACAATGATAGTCAAAATTTAAACTTTGACAGACTCCTATATAATATAATACCCAGGTAAGGTCACCAAATGCCAAGTGACAACTATATAAATAATTATTTTAATATATATTTTTCCACAATTAGGTGATGATATGGTGCAATAGTAGTAGTGCAGAGGAAATAGGGTTGAAAAATAATTCTCACATAAAGATTTAAATAAAATTAATGGAGCTAGTGAACCAAATGGGTCATCCATTAGCTAAAGTTTGGAAAAAGAATATTAAACAAAAAATAAAAATAGAAGGACCAATGTTCAAGAAATAAAATAATTGGAAGGACCATGATTCATCACTTCACCTGGCTTGAAAGGAAATCTTTTGTACAGAATAGAAGATCTTGGGGCAGTAATTATAATTATTATATTTGTGAGGGTCTTATAGTTAAAAATGTTGGAGTATAATATTGAGAAATTCACGCCTTGTTGTTTGGAGTGGAGGGAACAGTGCAATCAAGTTCAAAGTCTTGATAAAGTGTTGTAATATACAAATACTTATCTATTTATTTAAGGAAAAGATAAAGGGATTCCTCAAGGCATGTCTTATATATTCAAATTTATCTTAAACAATAACTTATTTAGTCTACATTGGTGGATATACCTTTTAAATATAAAATTAGTGTAGTTGTTTTAGTGAAAAAGAAAGTGTTAGACCAATAAAGAGTAAGCATTGAGCCGAAATAGCAAAACAAAGTATAAGAACTACGAATTTATCTATGATATTACTTTATGTAATAATGCATTATACTATACAACACATTAAAATACAATTGAATAAAACTCTGCACAGTACGTAATATAGAATAAAACGACGATTGTCCGTCACTATTTAAAGCACATCAACAACTCGTGAGGTTAGAGTCATCATTGAGCTCTTGGTTAGTGAGATCAATTTCTTGAGCCCGGATCAGTCTTATACCTATATATGAGATCAAAATCTAGAAAAAATGACACATTTGCACTATGCTTATCTATTCTAATTTTTTAAATACACAATTGGATAAAAAACAGACTTATAAAGAAAATTATAGGCATGTACACATAGAATTAAAATAGTGCGTTTGTTAATTAATCCACCCCTTGATTTATCTTGTAAACATATGTGGTGGCCTAATTATTTATTTTAAGCGATGAATGATCCTATTAAAAGATTAATGGAATTAAGAGGACACTATGAATATTCATTAGTTTTCTTACCAAGAAATTGGTTTTAAAAAAAAAAACATCACACAATAATTAGTTTATACTATTATTTTTTTTTTAAAATGGTTTGATTTCTTCATATAGTTAGCTAATTAATAGGAGTATATTGTGTTGTAAGATGTTGAAAGAGGCAGCCAGCCAATAGATGCGTAGCTTAGGCACCAAGAAGACGTGGCATATGCCATTATTGGTTTCAGTTAACTTTCTTCCTTTTCTCTTTTCTTTTCCTCACATATATGTTTCAACCTTTAAACCCCACAAATTAATTTTACAATTTACTATTTTAAGAAATATAATATTTAATATGTAGTTGAATATTGGGGTGAAAAGATATAAATAAAAAATGTACTCAAATAATAAAAAATAGTAAAAAATGAGATATAGAAAAAGGTAGACAGAGATACTGAAATATTAATAAAAAAAATTAAAAATTAAAAAAAACACCAAAATAATAAAATGAGTAACTTAATCAGGAATCGAGCCAAAGTATATTATTAAGATGATAATATCGTCTAAATATATATATATATATATATATATAAATTGGGATTAAAGAAAATTGTGAACCAAAATCATGTTGGATTAGGTCACATTAATAATATTACTTATTTACCTTAACAATATTATATGGTTGTCCATAAAATATTACGTTAATTTGTAATACGATATAAGACGTGTATTACTAAATCGTTTTAGAAAATTAATAGAAATGAATTAACTTCATGCCTTTTTTTATATGTTTGAACTTTTTAATGAAATGAAATTTGCATTCAAATACTCCTTTCAATTTAATTAAATATTTGTAAGAGTATATATATTCCTATTATCTTCTATATATGCAGATAAAAATTTTGTTGTAAAAACAATCATACAAAATAAAAGATTATTTTATATATGTTTTGGAAACAGCCAAAAAAAATTATTAGGAATATTCTTTTATATTTCATGCCAAATTGGCAAAATACGAGCACGTAAACAAAATTCTGCAATCATTTAATTTGTTTCTGTTTGTTTTCCACTAACATGTACATTACATATAGCCTAACCGATCGAATTAATCATGACTTAGGTGACTCTACTACCTAATTCAATTGATGAAATCTTAATAAGTTATCAACATACAAGTTTCAATTTTTCTCTTTACAAATTTAGTCCATAGAAAATGATGTTTTTTCTTAAAACATACTGTAATTTTGAAGTTTAAAACTATATTTATTACATAAATGTCGTCATCTACGAGCTCTTGAGACTTAATTCAAATATGAGAATTAGAAAACGTCCTAACCGCTCTAACTAGACATTATATTTTTTGTTGATCACATGACTAATCAATTTGACAACTAAACGAAATACAAGGTAACTCTCGTTTACAAAAGATAATACAATTGTCAAGAACAAAATTAAAAGACAAAGTAGAATGTATCGTATCATAAACAATTTTTGCATTTACTTCAAAAATTACCTTTTGTAAATCATGGACGGTAAAAAAGAAAGATACACCGTACTCTTATCTAGACACTCAAAAGAAATTAAAGAGAAAAATTGAAAAACAGATTGTCTTTTCATCTGCAATATTACAACAACATAATGAATATATGATTCGTCTTGTTAAGAAAGTCAATAGTTTGACTCATCGTTTTCTTAGGATGTTTTGAGTTTTTTTTTTTTTTGAAGTTCTCATTATTAAATCGAGCCTCCAAACTAATGTAGATGGCCTTTTTGATATTTTTTGTTCTTACATTAATTAATTTAAATAAAAAAATAGTTAAAAACTTGAATATTTGATTAATAGGAAAAAGAAAAAGGTGTGTGTTAATATATGCACGCGTGGGGGGTGGGGTGTTTGAGTGGAGGAAGCAAATGGAAAAATGGGTTGTTTTGGCAAGAGAAGAAAATTAGTCATGGAGCCACATTGGTTGTGGATTCTCCAACAACTAAAATCCACGCTTGGAAAGTTAATCTAACTATATAATTTTAAATATAAATATAAATTAATATTAATAATAATAGTATATCCACAATGCATGCCTCACTAGAAAGAAACACATTAATACTAGCATTATGCTTTAATTAATTAAGTAATTAAGAATATAGATGTGTGTGTATCCTCAAATCCCACAATTAAAGCACCGCAAAAAGTGGCATTTCATCCGCTGATTGCTTCTTATTTTATTCATTCATACTAGTACTGATTATTTCACCCCCTCCACTCCACTTTCTAAACCATTTTTTTATGCCGTTGAATTCTAATGGAAGTATATTAAACTATTCCTTTATGGGAAAGCATTGCACATTTCTTGAAAATTAATTTTGCACAACTTATTTGTATGCTATGAATTAATTGAAATAACTCAAATTAGTAGACGAATGTAAATTTGGAAAATTATATTTGAACTTCAAATAATCGAGTTCTTTATCATTGACAAAAAGTGTATCAACCCTTGTCATTGGTGTGCATTTTTAGGGAGTATTAGTTGTTTTACTAGAAATATGATAAAGTCTCATATATAAGGTGTACGTATGTAGAATCTATGCACTAGTCAGATTTCACTAAAATCGAAAGTTACATTTCAGTTAATGTTATTGCCGCGTTTTATTTATATGTAATTATTTTATTTTACTAATATTGTTCATTAGATTAACTTACCCATTTCAAATACATTTAGTCAAAGTACACCATATTAAAAGAGTGAATCATTGAGTTGCCTGGGACAGTCTATAGTTGCCAAACCATTCAGATTTTTTTTTTTTATATGTATTTAAAAAATAAGTATGCAATAGTCCACCAAAAAATTGAACCTCACGCTTTGTCTACATAAGATTGACACTATACCATCAAGCTACAAACACATATAGGGTTGATTTTGAATTATTTTTTAAACCAATTTTTAAATTTTGAAGTAAAATCAATGTAAAATTTTAAAACATAAAACACGTTTTTTAAATCCCAAAATAAATATCACCTAAAAAAAATAATAGGATCTAGCTGACTGAAAATATTCGTAGATAACCTCATTCCCAATTTCGTGCATATTAAAAGATGGGCCGAACACAAATTTAAAAGATGGATTGATGCATACACAATTGGGCCTATGATATACAATTAAATGTTGGGTTCGACTATATGCACCTCCATTTCTGAGAGATGCAACTCCCCCTTTCAGTATATTAATAAAGTAATAGGGTAAAAAATAAAAAATATTTTTCATTAAAATACAACATACTAGATGCACCCCCTACTGAACGCACTCCCCTACTGTCATTTCTTTCACCTTCCACCTAAACCACTATTTCTGACCGCCGCCAACACCATTTCCGACGACTATCAAACCAAAAAATATCCATAAATTTCAAAATATACTTTAAAAAATCACAGTTTTTTTTTATAAATTTCGACCAACCAGTGTCGACCATATTTACTCCCGTTGACACATCGTTGTCGACGGGAGTGTATATGGTCGAAAAGATTGGTCGAAAAAAAATAATTTTTTTTTTAAATTCGACCATGTAATGTCGGTCAAATACACCCTCGTCGACAACAATTTGTCCACGAGAGTATATTTGGTCGACATTACATAGTTGAAAAAAAAAGGGTTCTACAAAAGCAGAAAACTCTAACAAACTCCCAAAACGGGGCGGACAAACCTGGACTGGCGCTGTCGGCGACGAATCGGGAGAGAAAAGAGAGTGAGGGGTGACCGCGCTGCCGCTGTAGAACTTTTTTTTTATACAGGTGGGGAGCGGCGGCGGCGGCGCAGCCGAGTGAGGGGCCACTCCGGTGATAAGATGGAGAGAGTGAGGGGGCGGCCGCTGTAGATTTTTTTTTTAAAAATATAGGTGGGGAGCATGGGTAGCGGTGGTGGCGGCGCGACCGAGGGAGGGGCCGCGCCGGCGGCTGGTTTGGGTGGTGGGGGAAATGGAATAGAGAAGATGAAATTAGGTTTGGGAGGGCGTGTGGGCAGTAATAGATATTCTATGGAGAAAATGACATTTATGACAATTTAGGGAGGGTGCATCTATTTTAGACCGATTTTAGGGGGTGCGTCAATCGGGGGAGTGCATCTCTTCAAAATGGAGGTGCATATAGTCAAACCCTTAAATGTTACACATTGAGCTAAATTCTACTCCCTCCTTCCCATACTTGAAGGCACATTTTACCATTTTGGGTGTCCTATAGTTGAAGGCACATTACTTAAAATAACAAAAACACTTTTAAACACTCACCTTAAAATATCACAATATTACAACAAATGTCACTACTTTATTACACTAAAAAATAACTTTATTACTATTTATAAAGTTTAAAAGTCTTTACTACCCCCACTTTATCTTACACAATATTAATAAACAATTCATTCATTAAAACTCGTGCCCAATTGGTTTGAGCCTTCAAGAATGGGATGGAGGGAGTATGATATATATTGAGTATTGACCTTATAATTATATGCCCCCATCATATACTTAGGAGGTATGTTCAATTGAGATTCTATTGGATTCTTTTGAACTTTAAAATGTTCGTGGATTTAGAAAATTCATAAAGTCCATGCAGAGTTTGACTGACTTTTTTTATTGATTTACATAAATTTTCATAGACTTGACAGGATTATGAAATATATATATTGTTTTATTGGTTTACATGGATTTTCATAAACCCCGTTTTTTCATATCATGTTGAATTTATTTAAGTTGTTTCTCACAATTGAAAACAATATTTTTCATTCATATATACATTGAAATCATTCACAATAATATAAATATTTTTCATGTTATATATTATATATATATATATATATATAAATTATTTTACCAATAAAATAAATATATATATATATACTATATAAATTTTATATAATAATTCGGGTTAGGTCGGATGCTCGTGGGTCGGACATAAGACCCAGATCCGATCCATTCACATACAGAACGGGGCAGATCCAACCCGTTCTCAATACAGGACGGATTCGACCTGGTCCAAAGCTCACGGGGCGGGTACCCGCGGGTTGGGTCAATATTGTCATCCCTACTTATGACATTTTGTCTTCAGAGTTCTCTGGGAGAATTCGTTGAAATCTCTTGTTTTTAGAAGAGATTTTGGATATTGTAATTTATTATATTTTTTGGGAGAATCCAACAAAATCCATGGAGTATTAAAATCTATAGATTGTTGAATACCCAAATTTTTTTTAAAATTTTTTAAAATCCGTATTGAATACCTCAGAATTTTTAAATACTTTTGAAAATTCAAATTAAATAGCCCAAACTTTGAAAGTTAAAAAAATTCTACAAAATCCACAATCAATACACCACCGACAATTGATGCACATTAGGCTGATAAAAAAGAAATTACTATTAACTTGTTAGTATTATGTGACATAAAGTGAAATCTACCCCTATTTCTCAATCTTTAATCAAACAGAATTTACACATAATTACTATTCATGGATTATCTAAATTCCAATTCAATCAACCACAATCTCAAACCAAACACCACCTAAGAAATTGTTTTTAACAAAAATAGTTTGGAGATAAATTAAATTAAGCCATTATTACTATATATTTATTACGGAGTACATCCCTTAGAATTCAAAGTCATGCATATTGAAAACAATTAGGAGTATTTTCTACTCCAAAAGACATATAAACGAACTCATTTTTTTTTTAACAGTAAACAATTTGAAGTTTTCATTAAGGCTCAATTTGGAGGGAGGGATTTGATAATCTATGTATTTTAAATTCACTATCTAAACCCACCATCCAAATCCACTTCACTTGTTTGAATTATGAATGGATTTTAAATAGTTAGATTTTTTGTCACACACTTTTTAGTTAAAATTGAGAGAATTTTAAATTCTCACAAAAACATGTCATTTAAAATCTATCTATTTTTAAATTCATTCATTTTCAAATCCTTTGAATTTCAAATGACTCCATCCAAACACAACCTAAGTGTTAAGTACAAGGTGTGCTCAACAAGGAGAAATTACAACTTACAGATATTATCATTAAAAGATGATATAAACTAACTCGTATTATCTATTGTGTTTGTGTGCACTGAATCATTCTACTCCCATACAATAATATCACACAAACTACACGAGAAATGTAACAATTTACACCTCCATTTTAGTTTAGAACACTACCCATATGAGTTTAATAATAAAATAATGATGTAAAAAACTAAAAATACACTTGAAGTTATATTACACTACTAAATACACCCCTATTACTAACTGCACCCCTCCTTCACCTTTAAACCCTAAACCTAAGTTTTATTCGGCTACCACCTCCGCCAGCCGCCGCCACCACCACCACCACAACCTCCGCCCGCCGCCGCCGCCGCCACCACCACAACCTCCGCCCGCCGCCACCACCAAACAACAAAAAAAAAACAATAAATAACAACACAACAACATTTCTCCCCCAAACAAAAAAAATCAAGAACTTAAAAAATTTCAATTCTTTTTTTAAAATTTCGACAAACCAGTGTCGACCATATTCACTATGGTCGACACTGATTTGTCGAAAACAAAAAAAAAAACTTTACAAATTCGATCTTCTTAGGTCGACCATATAAACTCTCGTCGAGAGTGAATATGGTCGACCCACGAAGGTCGAACTTTTAAAAATAAAAAAACTTAAAGTTTTCAACTACGTAATGTCGACCATGTAACCTCTTGTCGACGATATGTTGCCGACGAGAGGTTACATGGTTGACATTACGTAGTCGAAAATTTAAAAAAAAATGGTTTTGCTGCAAACTGCAGAAAACCCTAAAACCTAAAACTTCAAAATTGACGCCGACTGAACTTTACCAGACGGCGGCGACAATACACTTACCTGGGGTGGGGGTGGCCGACATCTTTGACCAGGAGGCGGGGCGGCATCTTCGATCGGGAGCACGATGGGTTGAACACAAAATAAATTGCAGAAAAACAGAGAGAGAGAGAGAGAGGGGTGGAGGGGATGCCGCCGCGGTTGAGGGAGGGAGGGGAAGGCCGTCGCGGCCGCGACTGAGGGAGAAGGAGGCGGCGCGCGGCTGTGGGAGAAGGAGGCGGTCGTCCGTGAAGAGACAGGGAAGAAGGTGGCGGCGGCGACAAGGGGCAGTGGGCAGCGGCAAGAACAAATGGGGAGAGAATTAGGGTTTTGAGGGAGGGCGTGGTAAATAAAGTTGTATTATATAAATAAAATGAGAAAAGAGTAATTAAGACAATTTGAGGGGGTGCATCTCTTTTTACAAATTTCAAGGGGTGCATCAATCGGGGGAGTGTTCTAAACCGAAATGGAGGTGTAAATAGTCAGACTCAGTTTAAAAATGTCCTATGTGGCTATGTAATCCATAAAGTATGCTTGATGGGCTTGGGGATCTATAGCGCAACAGAGCTACTGCCCAACTAATTTTATTTTTTTGGGCACGGTTATTTGCAGACACCTATTTAATTAGTACACCACTCGCTTAGTACACACCTCACATGATTAGAACACACTCGTTGGAAGATTTAAAATATTTTTCACCTTCTAAACCCTATTTTTCCTAACTACATTCCTCCCTATTTTTACCCTCCTTGCCTACAACCCACTCCACCGCCCTCGCATGTGCCCACTCCACCGCTCCCGCTTGTGACATCTTCATCTTCTCCTTACAAATTTGTAATTTTGAGAAAAAATATCTACATGGTAAGCTTCTGTAAGGGAATGGTCTAAGTTGAAGATCCAAACTTTTTTTGTAATTAAATGTTTTTTTTAATTATTTTTACGGAAATTCTTGTTTTTCTTTTCAAATTAATTTTCAAGATTTAAGATTATTTTTCGATTTTTTCCTCTCGAAAATTGATGTTTTTTTCGACACTAGTTAATCGAAGAAAAAATTTAAAAGAAAAAAAATTCAATGAGATTGTAGTCTATGTTTTGAAATGATCTATTTTGATATGGGTGGGGCTATTAACACCCCAACAAATGTTATACAAACCCCAAATGTTATACACACACCCCGTTAAAATTTAAAAATCAAATTTTATTACTAAACATACCCCAAAATTTTCCTATTTACCCTTTATTCTTCAAAATAAATATAAATTGAATAAAAAATTTAAAAATAATATAAAATTCAAATAAATCTTCAAAAGTATATATAAATTAAAAAAAAAAATTGCTTTCTATAATACGAAAAAATGAAATAAAACTTGAAAATATTTTTAAAAATCAACTAAATATTAAAAAACATTTGAATTGAAAAATCAATTAAATCTAAATAAAATCTAAAAAATATTAAATAAATCAAACAAAATTTATAAAATAAATAAATTTAAAATATCAATTAACGTTTCAATTTTAAAAAAATACTAAATAAAATAAAAAGTGAAAGAAAAATTAACTCGATCATAAATAAATATCTAATTAAAAAATTAAATAAAAATTTTTTATTTATTTTTTATTGATTTTTTTAATTTAATTATTTTTGACAATTTATTAAATATTTTATTCATTTAATTCTTTTTTGATGATTTTTTTTTAATTATCTGTTTTATTTTCTCAGAATTTTTTCAAAAAAAAATAATTGATTTACGTAAATTACTTTTTTTAAAGATTTAGTTGATTTTTTAAAAATACTTTTAAATTTTAATTACATTTTTTTTTAATTTTTTTTTAAATTATGTTTTTAATTACTTTACTCACTATTTATGTAAAGGGTTACTTAGTCATTTTATATTGATCTATTTTTATATTTAAAATTATGGGATTTATATAACATTTTATGGGGTGTTATTAGCCCCACCCTTTTGATATTTTGCTTTAATATTATAAGTTCGCAGTTTAAGCTTTAATGTTACAGTTTGCTTGATGGGGTATTTTTTTTATTTTAGTCTATGGCAGAATGAGACATTTTTTTAGATTTTTTTAATTTTTAATTAAGGCCGGGTATAATTGATATTTCACACCTTACTAATTTGTAGAAAGATGTCGGTGATGTTTAACTGCGCCCTTTTATTATATAAACGAGTAACTCGAACCACATACATGCCCAAATAATTTTAGCTACGTATTTATTATGCAGATTAGTGAGCTTAAATACGGTAAAAGACCAATCGAAAAAAATTATATTCAAGCAGACTCACCAAGTTCACTCAACTTAAATAATGGTATACAAAGATTATCCCTATAACAATTTCAATCCGATCCGCCTCCACTCGTGCTATTTAGGTCGTCTCGCCCGAATCCGTAGTAAAATAGGACAAATCTGAATATCACTTTTACCTCATGCTTCGGACCATGATCCATTTCTTATAATATATTTCTATATTTTGCATGCAACACGATTATTAATATAAATAATAATAATAATTCAACTTCACATATATATATTTCAAGTTAATATAAATTGATAAAATATAATATGAATACAACATAATATTTCATCTAAAATTTTATATCAATATCAACCTCCTTGTAATGTGAAAATAAATTTATAAACATACTTCTAACACTATTATATATATATAAATTTTATATTATACAACATCTTTTAAAATATATATTTATTATTTTTAGAATTAAAAAAAATTATATTGAGTTGCCCCGCTCCGTGACCTGAGCGGGTCACCCCATCCTAAACCCGTATTAAAATTGATCGGGTCCGAGTATCTAGGTACCCACGCGGCCACTCCAGCCAAATCCATTGTCATCCCTATCCCTAGACACGGACGGTTTCTAACCGCCGAACCGTCGAACCGCCGAAACCGGAGGTTTCGGTTTTGAAATCGCACCGTAACCGTAATTTCACGGTTCGGTTACGGTTCCCCCAAAGTGGAACCGGCGGTTTCCCGGTTAACCGACGGTTATTTATTTTTCTAAAATTTTTTTAAATATTTTTATATACAAATATTTAAATTTAATACTGAAATTAGATACATATAAATTAAATACTTAACATTTCACTTAAATCTTAACTTAATACACTTAAAAAAAATAACATTTAACATTTAGGTTTAGGACTTTAGGCTAAACTTAAGTCTTAAACTCTTAAAAAACAAACTCAACAAAGTTACAACTTACAAAATACAACTTACAAGATAAAAATAAACTAAAACACTTCAAAGTTCAAATACTTAATTAGTAAAATTACTAATACTTAATTAGTAGAATCGAGGGGGAAGTCCCAATGGACCCAATGCCTCCGGATGAACTTTTTCAATGTGTGACTTGAAAACTCCGTATCCTCCACCGCGCTTAAATTTATATTTTTTTTGGCAATACTTGCAACAAACTTCACGTGAATTGTCTATTGGATTTGTATCACTCACGTGAAAGTGATTTAGCAAATTGGAGTGAGGAGGGTGAAAGTTTGGTTGAATTCGAGGCGGCGGTTGATTGACTTCTTCTTCATCACGTAACTCACGTTGACGTATGTTTGTAACTCCGGATGATCCTTGGATTGCCATTTGAAAGAGAGTCTTGAGACTTGAGAGAATAAGAGAGAAATAGATAATTGATATAAGTTATAACTTATAAGAGAGTTGAGGTGTGAAAAATGAGAAGAGAAAATGAGGTATTTATAGTCATAGTTCGGATGATCCTAGTCATAGTTCTTCTTCTAGTTCTAGTGCTAGTTTTAACGTACAAAATAATGATGACGACATGGATGATGATGATGTTGATAGCTTTCTTTTTCAACGTAATTGTAAAAAATCAAAATTTACTTATACTCAAGAATATGAAAGCTATGAAGCGAATACATCCATGGAAAATATGGAAGGAGACTTTGATATATTAAGGTGTTGGTCGACGGTGACTCAAGTATTTCCGGCAATGTCAATGCTTGCAAGAGAAATTTTAGCGGCTCCCGCCTCAACCGTTGCCGTTGAGCAAGCATTTAGTGTAGGAGGTTATACTTTGGATGCAACAAGATCCAATATGACCGTTGAAAACGTAGAGAACCAATGTTTACTTGATGATTGGATAAGAGTCGAAAAAAGAGCCCAATCGTTAGAAGAAGATAATGAAGAAGACGAGGAATGAACCTCTACGGGCGGAAGTGAAGAATGAAGAACCTCCTTCAAGTTCAACAACAACGAGGTAAGTTGAGGTAAGAGAACTACGTGAACTTTGATTCCAATTTCCGTTGAATTTGGATACGTAGGCAACTTAATTTAAAATTTTTGAACTTAGAATTTCTAAGTTTAATTTTTTAAATTAAGCTCAAGTCCAATTTCTTTTAACCCCTCCCCAAAATTCCAAATTGATTGTAAGTTGTAAGTTGTAATTCTAAAGTTTTTAATTTATATAAGTTTGATTTAGTTTTTTAAGTAATTTTTTTTAACTTGTAACTTGTAAATTTGTAATTGTAAGTTGTAACTTGTAAGTTGTAATTTGTAAGTTTTCTAATGTAAATTATAATTAATTTATTTTTTTAAGAAATAGGCCTAAGTTACATTAAATTTATTCTCTTAATATTTAATAAGTTATAAGTTAAAGTTATAAGAATATAAGTTATCGACTTAAAGTTATAATATAATAATTTATAAAAAAAACGATAAACAAAAGTTAAAACGAGTATAATTTTAATTTTAAGTTGTACAAATAATTTTAACTTAAAACGATCGAAAAAAGAGGCGAAAACGAGCTTAAAAAAAAAAAACAAAAAAAAAAACTAACCGGCGAACCGCCGGTTTCCAAACCGAACCGCCGGTTCAAAAACCGTAACCGTAATCGGCGGTTCGCGGTTCGGTTACGGTTGCCGAAAACCGAAAACCGTAACCGCCGGTTTCTAACCGAAACCGGCGGTTTTCAACCGTTGCCCATGTCTACCTATCCCCTGTACATATGGTCACATTTATTTGTACACATTAAATAATAATTAGTTCATCACAAACAATTTTGACAAAAAAATATATTTAAAAAAGAAATTACTACTCCCTCGATCTTTTATTCAACCGTCCATTTAACTTTAACACAAAATTTAATATGAAAGTTGTTTATTAATACTGTAAAATATAAAAAAAAATTATTGAAGATGTAATAGTGCATTAAGAAGAATGCCACAAGCCCACGAGAAAAGATGAACAATATAATTAGGGACAGATGAAGTGCCATTTTATTAATTTAAAAAAAATTTAATTAAAACAATATAACTCATTCAAACCCTAATTTACCATTTTATTAATTAAAACAATATAACTCATTCAAACCCTAATTTATGCATCTACCAAAGCAGCCCGGGTGACCGGATCCATCTTTCAATCCTTTTAATTGAAAATGTCATAAATTTTTGGGAAAAAAAAAAACTCTTTAGAAGAGTAAGTCTCTCATATTTTGTGTACACACCATTTGCACAAAACGGGTGGCCAACTAAATATACAACATAAAAACTCAATAATTAATAGAGTATGATGGGTCAGACCATAGGCCAATAAAGTTTAGCATCAGGGGCAAGGATGAGATGGCTAAGAGAAGGAGACAACATGTTTTCCTATACGAAAGGTCGTGGACGTTGGAAAATGGATATGAAGAAATGGTGAAGGAGGGGTGGGAAAGAGGAATCATGGAGAAGCTGAAGGAATGTAGCAAGCATATGGCTAAATGGGCTTATGAGGAAGCAGGGGATATAAAGGTAAGATTCAAATCTGCCAGAGTAACTTAAATAACTTGCTAAACCAGGAAGCAGGGGAATTGGACATGGATAGAATAAATGTTCTAGAAAGGAAACTAGAAAAGTTGCAATCCCAGGAAACTATAACGCGGCATCAACGGGCACAAATTTCATGGCTAAAAGATGGGGGATCGTAATACGAAAGTGTTCCACGGGAAGGCCACACAAAGGAAGTGGACGAACTCTCTGCGAGAGCTGGAAGATGAGGAAGGTGTTTGGCATACGACCCAAAAGGGCATCGAGGATACAATCACAAAATACTTTAGAGGGATATTTCAATGGGGCAGCCGGATGTCGAAAGAATTCGGGGAGCTTTGGAACAAGTACAGGTGGTTGTAACAAGGAATATGAATGACTTCATAGAGATGCCTTACACAGGGAAGGAGGTGAAAGAAGCAGTTTTCTAGTTAAACCTTCTAAAAGCTCCGGGGCCAGATGGTTTTTCGGCGGGGTTCTATCAAAAGTCGTAGAATGAGGTGGGGGCAGACATCACTAAGGCGGTTCTGAGAGTGTTGAACGAAAAGGGAGATCTAACATCCTGGAATGAAACATGGGTTACACTAATTCCAAAGAAGAAAGATCTGAAGGTTGTAGCAGATTATCGGCCTATTAGCCTTAGCAATGTGGTGTATAGAATTTTGGCAAGAGTTATAACGAACATGCTAAAGAGGATTATGGGAAGGCTGATAGATGACAATCAAAGTGCTTTCACGCCGGGGAGGTTGATTTCTCACAATATAATTTTGGGATATGAGTGTATCCCATGGGAAGGTGTGGCTGCACTTAAGTTGGATATGAGTAAAGCGTGCGATCGGGTGGAGTGGACGTATCTTGAAGAAATTTTGTTAAGGTTGGGGTTTCGTTCAAGAACAGTTAAGTTGATTATGCACTGTATGACTACGGTTCTTTATGCGTTCAAGGTAAATGGAAAGGTTATGGGACACCTCACTCCAACTCGAGGCCTGAGACAAGGAGACCCCTTGTCTCCCTTTCTATTCGTGTTATGTGCACAAGGCTTATCGGCGATGTTGGAAGCAGAAGCTAGGGGTGGAAGGGTTCATGGTGTTAAAATTGCAAGGGGAGCACCCTCCATTACGCACCTATTTTTCGCGGATGACAGCTTGCTCTTTTTTAAGGCAGGGGGAAAGGAGGGAGAAGTCATCAAAGATGTGCTGCAGAAGTATGAACAGATCTCAGGGCAAATGATTAATTATCAGAAGTCCACCATAACCTTTAGTTCAATGACAAGGATGGATAACAGCAGGGCAGTACGCGAAGCCGGGAATAAGGATGACTAATGGGCATGAATTATACTTGGGTCTGCCAACGTTTTCTATGAAAGCCAAGCGCATCCAGTTCGGTTATTTACGAGATAGGGTGGCGCGGAAGA
The DNA here is from genome assembly GCA_963675135.1 of Galeopsis tetrahit. Classification (NCBI taxonomy): domain Eukaryota; kingdom Viridiplantae; phylum Streptophyta; class Magnoliopsida; order Lamiales; family Lamiaceae; genus Galeopsis; species Galeopsis tetrahit. The sequence continues at coordinate 73,967,656 of OY776124.1, forward strand.
TTGAGGCGTGGAAGGGGGTGATTTCTCGGAAGGGAGCGTGAAGTCCTTATAAAGGAGATCCTCCAGGCGGTGCCAACATATACTATGGCTTGCTTTAGGGTCCCGGCCTCTATATGCAAGGACATCGAGAAATTGGTGGCTGATTTCTGTTGGGGGCTCAAAGAGGACCGGAAAAAGATGCATTGGAAACGTTGGGCTGTGCTGAGTGAGCCTAAGGAGGCTGGGGGACTAGCATTTCGGGATATGGTTACATTTAATAAGGCCCTCCTACCGAAGCAATTATGGAGGATTATTGAGAAGCTAGATTCTTTGATAAGCAAAGTATTAAAGGCAAGATACTTCAAGCACACACATTTGATGAAGGCAGAACTGGGCAGCAACCCGTCTTTTATTTGGAGGTCGCTCCATTGGAGCAAGGAACTATTGGAATCTGGCCTGTTCTGGAGGATCGGGGATGACAATTCTGTGCATATCTTCAGGGACAGATGGGTGACGGACGTTGCAAGTGGTAGAATAATATCAAGGGTTGTGAGTGGGTCTCTAGTTAGCCGATTTATTAAGGAGGATGATGAATGGGATGAGGACCTGGTGAAGGAAGCCTTCTACCCCTTCGGAACTAGGGCAAATCTGAATGTGCCTATATGGGGGAAGGGGGTACGAGACTCTTTGTTCTGGAGAATGGGTAAAAGAGGAGCTTACTCGGTCAGAACCGGCTATTGGAAAGGTAGGGAGGTGGAGGAGCAGAGAAACCATAGAGAGTCGATATCCGATGGGCAGGAACAAAGAGAAATGTGGACAAAAATTTGGAAGCTAAGGGTGCCTTCGAAAGTTAGAATTTTCTAGTTGAAAGTGGTTTGGGATATCCTGGCTACGGAAGGCAATCTAGAAGCACACCACATTCCGGTATCCGGTAGCTGCCCGCTGTATAGAATCCAAACGGCGACGACGACACATGCTATTTTCTTTTGCAGGCCTGTCCGGGCAATCTGGAAAGCGCAGGGGTGGTGGCCAATAGTAAAGGGTGGGGAGATGTTGGATATGGTCGAGAATCTTCGGAAGATATAGGCAGACCTGTAGGTTGGGGGAATCGAGAAATTAGTTATGTTGGCTTGGGGGTGTGGAAAGAACGTTGTACGATTACTCATGGTACTGGGAGGGATGACAGAGGCTGATTCAGGTGGAATTTACACGTTTTAGAGGCACATGTGAAGCGTGTTTTGATGTGGATTTCATTGAATTATGCATTGAATATGATTGTTTAAGCCGAAATGAGAGAAAGGTTGTGTTTTGTCGATTTTGTAGGAAATACGATGGAATTTGGAGCAAAACACCAACCATTCTTTACTAGATCAGGAAGAGGAGTGCACGGTTGGATTCGTCTCGAAAAACGGAGTGGAATAGCCAAAATAATCGAGTCAATCGGACACCCGAGGCGAAAGTTATGCACGAAACGAGAAAGGGGCCGAAATCGATCGAGCGAGCACGGCCGAGCACCATGCTCGAGATGGCCGTGCTCGAAACAACAATTTTGGGCCGAGAAAGGGCACGGCCGAGCACCCCTCTCGGCCGAGCTCGAGCTACCCCATTGCCCACATGCCACGGCCGAGCACCTGTCCGTCCCTGTTCCGCGCACCTCGGCCGAGCACTCCCCATCACGCCAACATGCCGAGCACGACCGAGCTCCCAGCTGGGCCGAGCACCTGCTCGCCCCCAATGCCATTTTGCACGGCCGTGCTCCGTGCACGACCGTGCTATCCCCATTTTCGGTGCATTTTCCACATTTTGACCATTTTTGAGGGACCAACTTACAATTTTGGCATCCAAACCCTACCCCAACACTATATAAGCCCCATTTCTTGAAATCCAAGACATCCTTCCCCAATTCCTCAAAATCCACACATAGTTACACATACTTGGAGGTGTTTTGGCCATATCTTCATCAATTCTTCATCAAATCACTCAAGGAAGGATGCAATAGCTTGTAAATTCAATTTCCTACCACATTCTAGACTAAGCTTCCTTATTCTCTTTCTTTTTATTTAGTATTTCATTTGGATTTTGTAATTTCATTATGCTAGTTGTTGGCTAACAATTTGTGGTTCTAAGGCATTGTAGAGATTTGGATTAATGTTTATGAATAATTTCTTGCTTTAATTGGTGTTTATCTCTTATTTGCATGTTTAATTATCCATTGTAAAGCATGTTGTTAATGGCCATGATGATTTGCTTGATCCATTGTTAATTGGGGTAAGATCGAGAGATTTATTCCATTTAATCGTATGCAAGCATGCAACCCGGTATTATTATGAGCTCGAGAGAGGATTAATTATCGGAGAGGGATTTGAATGATCTTAGGAGCTATTTTAGGTGGTGTAACATTTGTGAGGTAGAGATACGAGCCTATGTTGCATTGCGCATTTGGTTAATTAGATCGAGAGATTAATTAATTCTTCTTGTGTGATCACCCTATATGAGATAACCTTAATGGCCATTTAAACGAGATAACTTTCATAAACGGACGTCTAAATACTACAAGTGCCTTGGAACCCACTTTCTTTCTTTGAGTTACATCCATTTCACTTTCGTTTTCTTGATTTATATGGTATTTGATCGATTTCGTCTTTGCTCTTTATTACTTATTTGTGACACTTGGTAGGTAATTTTAGAGTGAATTATCATATTCAAATTATCGATCACGTCTACTTAGAACTCGACTAGCAAACTACCACTTTTACGCTTAGCCTTCTCGTGGGATCGACCTCGTGCTTATCACGCTACAATAGACACCGTACACTCGCGGTTGTTTATTTTGTGTTGCATAACACGTGAATCAAGTTTATGGCGCCGCTGCCGGGGAGGTTTTTATAAGCTCTAGAGTGTAGGCTAAGAGAGTTTTAGTTTAGACATTTACTTGCTTTCTTTATTTGCAAAAGTCCAAAAAAAAAATATTTGTGTTTGTTATCTTGATCTTATTTGTAATTCTCACTCTTGTTTGCTGTTTTGATAGACATGGTTTATGATCACACGATCTAGGAGGAACCACCAAGAAGTGCTATCTTTAGATCCAGAGATTGAAGCCAATTGTCGAAGAAGGAACGCCGAAAGGAGAAGACTAGAGTTGGAAAGAATGAATCAACGGGAAAATCCGGTTGAAGAAGAGGAGGAATTTGAGAATCACGGTGTAGAAGGAGTTGAGGAACCAAACGGGAATGGAGGTAACCGACCTCAAGGAGTACTAAGGGACAATTTTCGTCGGAGAGGTGAAGAGAATATTGGTATGGAGAGAAATGGAGAGCAAAGGGAGGAAAAAGGGAATCAACGAGTCTTGAGAGACCACTTCCGCCCTATCCCTAGACCATATGGAGGAGCGGGTAGGGAACCCATTGATGCTCATAACTTTGAGCTCAAACCGGCGCTAATCATGATGGTCCAAAACAACCAATTTGGAGGGTTGTCGAAGGAGGATCCTAACCTCCATTTATCTCAATTCTTAGAGATAAGTGGAACGGTTAAGATCAACCGTGTCCCTCAAGATTACATCCGTCTCCAATTGTTCCCATTTTCCCTCCGTGATCGTGCAAAACAATGGTACATGTCTCTTGATCTAAGGACGATCGAAAATTGGGCCGACCTTGTAGATGCCTTTCTTATGAAATACTTTCCTCCAAGCAAGACCATCAAGATACGAGGAGAGATTTCATCATTTATGCAAGATGAGGATGAGTCCCTAGCCGAAGCATGGGAGCGCTTCAAAGATTTGATTAGAAGTTGCCCACAACATGGTTTCTCACGAGACCAACTCATTTGCTACTTCTACAATGGAATGGACCACCGAACAAGAGGAATGGTGGATGCTTCGGCGGGTGGAGGTTCTTTGTTGGGAAAGACAACGGAAGAGGGCTATGTGCTATTAGAGGATATGGTTAAGAATGGCAATCAATGGCCATCCGAACGAAGGCAAAATCGAAGGGTAGCGTCCACTCAAAATTCGGAAGAAAGTGCCAACTTATCCAACAAAGTGGATAAGCTAATCTCTTTGATGACGGCCAAAGCACTAGTGGAGCCAAGTGATGCACAATACGAGGAGGCCCACTATATGAACAACCAAAGAGATCGAAATTTTAGAGAAAGAGGTTGGGGAGAAAGACAAGCTCATGGGAACTATCACCCCTCTAATCCGAACCAATACCATCCCGGCTTGAGAAACCATGAAAATTTCTCATATGCTAACCCACACAATGCCATTCAACCACCGTCGAACTTCAATGTACGAGATGGTGTGAGAGAAGAATCTTCGTCAAAACTCACTATGGAAGAAATGTTCATAACATTTATGGGAGAAACTAAGAAGTTCATGGGAGAGACGAAGAGTTTCATGACAAAGACTTGGCAAAAGTTTGAGAGTCAAGATGAGAAAATTGGTCAATTGACAAATGAAGTGATGGGAATCAAGAATGATGTGAAAGCCATTGAGATTCAAGTGGGCCAAATTGCTAACATGGTTGGAAACCAACACAAGCCGGATCGATTCCCCTTAACCACAGAATTGAACCCCAAAGAGCAATGCAAGTCAATTAAGTTGAGGAGTGGTACAAGCTACGAAGGGCCCAAGATGCCGTTAGAGGAGGAAGTGGTAATGGCACCCGAAGGTGTTGACAAAGATGATGGCTTAGTGAAAGAGAAAGAAGGGGAGAAGAAGAGTGGGGAGGCAATCCCTCATTTGTTTGTCAAGAATGTAGTGCCCCTCCCATATCCTCAAAGGATGAAGAAGAAGAACTTGGATAGCAAGTTTGTCAAGTTTGCGGAGATGTTCAATAAACTCCAAATCAACATCCCTTTCGCCGAAACTCTTGAACAAATACCACATTACTTCAAATTCTTGAAGGAGATAATGTCAAGCAAGAGGGAAATGGAGGCATATGAGATGGTGCACTTAGCCGAACATTGTAGCTCCATAATTCAAGCTAAGCTACCTCCAAAGCTTAGGGATCCCGGATCCTTCACTTTATCATGCACTATTGGAGATGGAGGTACATTAAGAGCTCTATGTGATTCGGGAGCAAGCATCAACCTCATGCCATTGTCACTCTTCAAGTCACTTGGTTTAGGAGAGCTCACACCAACCATAATGAGTCTCCAATTGGCGGATAGGTCTATGACATACCCTTTGGGTATAGCGGAAGATGTATTGGTCAAAATCGGCAAGCTTCTCTTTCCGGTAGACTTTGTGGTGTTGGATATGGAGGAAGACAAAAACATTCCATTGATATTGGGAAGGCCATTTTTGGCAACCGGAGGGGCTATTCTTGATATGAGGAATGGAGAGTTGGAGCTTCGAATGAACCAAGAGATAGTTACGATTGACATGTTTAGAACTATCAAACTCCGAAATGATGAGAGTGGAGAGTATGGGTTTCCCAAGGGAGAGTACCCCCCAATACCCATGAGAAAAGAGGTGGAAGAAGAGCCCAAGATAAATATTATGGAGGAGAACCCCAAGGTGGAAGACAAAGAGTTAGAGATGGGCAAGAAGGCTAAGTTTGGGGGAGTTTTCTTCAAAAACTCCCCCAAATCAAGAAAAGCTACTTGTGCAAGCTTGGGGATGAATGAGGCATCAACTTCTTATGACATGGTTGAAGAGCCGGATGGGCTAGCTAGTGGATGCTTCAATTGGCTTAAGAAAGTCGTATGGGCAAGGAAGGTCAAGAACAAGGATGACAAGGGGGTGACTTGATATCCCCCTCAAGGAAGAACCGTCCGGCATAGGACGTTAAAAATAGCGCTTCTTGGGAGGCAACCCAAGGTTTTATTGCTTTCATGTTTTTATTGCTTTGATAGTTTGATAGCTTGGTTTATTTTGTAGGTATGGATGAGAAGCATTTTTGATGTCATAGCTTGAAGAATGAAGAAGAAAGCAAAACCAACTTTGGAGAGGGGAAGAAGTAGTGCAATGGTGATCTTTGAAGAGCTTTGGATGTGCAAGGAGGGAGGTAATAACTTGTAACCCCAAACTTAGAATTTATACATAGTAAAATTCTAAGTTTGGGGGAGTTATTTTTTCTTTTATTTTTCTACTAGTTGTTACCCTTGCACCGGTTCGTCATTCTACTTGTGTTACATTTTGCACCGGCGCACACTTTGCTTTCATATGCTTATTGTTGTTTAAGTTGGTTTTGATTATATGTTGGGTAGTGGATCTTTGGTGAAATGTGAGCATGAATAATCATTAGAATCCATGGTTGAGTAGTTGTGGTGATGTCTATTTGCTTTAAATGTATGCATGATTGGTGTTGGAGAATAGTATCATGTTGTACTCATATTTATTGATCTTTGATAGCATAGATGCATGATGTGTTGTTGTTTGGGAACATTTGATGAATGTGAGAGTCCTATTGAATAAACCGGTGAGAATTGAGCCATAAATCGAGCATGTAATCCGGTTTAGTTCATTTGAGAGTGGACTAAGTTATTGCTAGTGATCTTAGAACTTGCCTAAGTTCTTGTTTGAAAGCATGATTGTGTGAAACTTTGTGATGTGATATAGGCCATCTTGTTCTAAAAGAGTCACTTAGCCAAAATTTCCTAAAACCGAAGTAATCTTCCGTAGTTAGCCCTTTGAGCTTAATTCCTCATTTTCTTGGCAAACTACAATGTTAACCACTTAGCCTTTTTTTTTAGCCTTTGATACCTACATCTAGTGGAGGATAAAAAGACAAAGTGGAGAAACATGTGCTTGAATGTCTTTGGTGAAAGGAGAAATTGGAAAAGTTGAAAGAAAAAAAAAAAGATGAAAAGAAAATCAAAGGAAAAGAAAAGAGGGACAAAGAGCCCCAAAAGCTTGAAAAGAGAAAAACGGTTCAAAAGATGAGGTGATGATTGCTTGAAAAAGAAAGGAAAATGAAGTGTGAGGATGGAGTTTGTAAGCTTTGAAAGTGAAAAGCACACATTGTAAAACAACAAGCTTTGTCCTCCACTAGAAGAGTCACAATTCCCAAATTCATCCCACCTTGTCCAAAGAGCCAATGTTACATCCTTGATAAAGTCCTATTGATCACATTGTTGAGCATTTGAGTGTTGTAGAAAGTAGAAGTTGGGCAAGCATATAGTGATTGCATAGCATAACTTGGGTGATGAGTGCATTAATGTCCTCAATTTGTTTGTGTGTTTGAGAGAAACACTTTGTCATGTGAGTAGAGCACTTGAGCATTTGGATTATGTTTCCCATTCACAATGTGTTGTGTATTTGTGCATTCTTTGATTCATGAATGTGATTTGCAATAATGAGCCTATGATCTTCATTGAGAAATGCACTTTGAGAAATAGATATCACTACATTCTTACTTTGCATGTGTGATTGTTATGGGCTCATTGTCGGAGGATAAGCTTGGAGAGGTAGAAAGTACAAAATTGTTCAGAAGCTTTTGTCCTGGAGAAGAAGGGGCGATTGACTCGTGCAGAATGGACCAAAGTGATGAATGATTGGATAAGGAATGCAAGTTGGGCTATGAAGCATATATACTGGGCCGAGATGTATGGGCTTAATTAATTAATTAGTTTTGACTTGCAATTTACCTATTTAGCATTTACGTAAGAGTTTTTTTCATTTAATTGTAAAAGTGGGCTTGTGGTCCCAAGTACTAGTATTACTGTTGGTCCCAAAGTTGAGTTAATAATATTGAGTAAGCTAGTGAAAATGTCTAGAGGGGAGGGGTGAATAGACTTTTCAAAAATCTTTCAATATATCAGAATACACAATGCGGAATAATCAGATTACTAATGAGCCCAATCAAGTTTATACTCAACTTTTCTATAGATCTTTATCTTGGTTAATTCTTAATGTTCTTGATTAAACAATTCAAACAAATATCAAACAGTAAATGTAAAGAACACAGAATTTTATAGTGGTTCGACAAATGTCTACATCCACTCTCACAACTCCAGTTGTGAAGTTTTATTACTCTTCTTGAGCTTCTTGTGGCTTAGAGTCCCAAGATTAAGACTTTGATCTTTTCGATTATACCTCCAGGTATATCTTCGATCTACTAGTAATTCTACAAGTAACTAGCACACTTGTTTTACAAAATACAAACTTAAACTTGAAAAGTAAAACTTCTCTGTGAATAGCCTTTGATTCTTCTCTTCAATTCAGTGGCTTCTTCTTCTTCAATCTCCTTCAACTCTGTGAGTTCTTGCTTGTAGAATTGCTCTTTGAATTCTCTAAGATCAGTAATTTCTCAGTAGTCTTCAGCAGTAGGAGATCATACAGTATTTATAGAACTTAGTATGACAGTTAGCAGTTTGTGAACTAACTTTCAACTAACTCTAAAACTGTTTTTGTAACTTCTTCTTGTAACCGACTTTGTAACTTCCTTTTAAGTCAGCATATCTTCAATAAATCTCCAGTTACACCTTAAATAAGCTTTCCAAACTTATTCTTTAATTTCAACAAATCAGCACAGTAACTTACTGTTCTGATTTTTACTCTTCGGATTTTACTCTGCTGATTTTTACTCTTCTGATTCAATCAGCACAGTAACCAAAAACTTTCCAAAACTTCTCCAGATTTCTTCTCAGCTTATCTTCAATTCTTCTTTGAAGTCTTCTTATTCTGAAGTAGTCCTCTGAGTCTTCTTTAGTCTTCTGATCTTCTTCTAATCTATTCCTAATCTAGTGTTCTGATTTTACTGTTCTGAGCTTTACAATACTGAATACAATAAAATACAACTTTACATATATAAAACCTATCTATACATCAACTGAACTATATACAGATGAGTATTTCTAAGTCCTACACTATAAGCTGTCTATACAATACAAAACATCAGCTTAGTTCCTAACAGTTCTTATATCAGATCAGTAACCAATAAGATCAGTAACTCATGTAAGTTCAATAACTTCCATATAAGATCAGTAAATATCTAAGATCAGTAAACACTTAAGATCAGTAACTTACATATCAGATCAGTAAACATATCAGATCAGTAAGTACATCAGATCAGTAACTCAGATTTTCAAATATCTCATATAAGATCACTAAAAATATTCTCAGTTTCCACACTAAGATCAGTAATCTTATTTCACATAACTCAGTTAAGATCAGTAACTTTATTCTTAATATTACTCAATAAGATCAGTAAACTTACTTCAGTTAGCATTAAGATCAGTAAACTCAATCTTAAGTTTCTCATCAGATTAGTAAGCTTATATTCAGATGACTTAGTTAAGATGACTTAGAACCACATATATCACTAACTTTAAGTTGCTTTTGGCCATCAAAACATACTTTCATCAACTAGAACATTGTTTATAGGATTCATATCCCAACAATTTCCCCCTTTTTGATGAAGCCAAAACTACTTAAATGTTAATAAATCAGTAGTTAAGTATGTAGTCAATCATAACAGTTCATCAATTCAGAAATCCAGATTCATATTCAAATAAGATCAAATATTACAAATAATCACAGAATATGAAACAAAAAAATATAGAAATAAAGATTAAGGATAGAAATGTTATCTTCTGAGCTTGTCCTTCATCTTCATTCTGCATCTTTAAATTCTGAATGCAACATACATCCTTGCCTTGATATCCATCATGTGTTGATGATCAGTAATTCCTTCTTCCTTGATAATCTCAGCAATAATGTTGTTGATCTCCTTGTAATCAGGTTCTCCACTTTCCAGTCTTGGAGGTTCCCAATTAGGTTCTTCAGGGCACAAAATCTTTGTTCCAGCACGATTAGCAACCTGTGCTATGTCTTCCCAGAATTCTTGATCAATGTTCAGCATAAATTCTTCAAAATCAATAAATTCTGCTTCCTTGCTAGAATGATCACCAAACTTCTTCACAATGAAGTTAGCAATCTGCCACTTCTTCTTCAAATTTTTCCAGTATTCCATATGTTCAGTCAACACAATGAAATCCACAAAGTTTTCATCTTGAAAATCTTTGTCAAACTGTTTTCCTTCAGCTTTCTTTTGAGTATTCATCTTTTTCTTCAAAGCTGTAACTCGATTATCAAATCTTGTCTTCAAGAACTTGACATCCTTTTCTTTCTTCTTTTTCAAGTTTTCTTCTTCACTTGTCATAACAGCTTTCATTTTGCTCTTTGATCTAGTCATTCTTTCAGCTTCTTCCTCTTGTTGTTCTTCATCAGACAAAACTAACTTCCTCTTCCTCTGACTTGAACTTCCAGCAATTTCAGGTCTTTTCTCAACAATCTCTTGACCTTGTTGCTTCTGTTGCTTTCTTTGCTTCAGCTTTTCATTCAACATATGAATTTCAGCTCTTAATTCATCTTGACTTACAACCAGCTGAGCTTGTTGTGACTGTGTTTGTTCCATTACTTGTCTTGTCCTGTCTTCCCCCTTTTTGGCTTCATCATGCCACTCTTTCAAGGAAGATATGTGTTGTTCCAGCTTTTTATGCAACACTTGAGACAAATTCTTCTCTTGTACTCTATGAAGGTCAAAAATCTTGGACATTGTATGCTCCATGACCTTTTCATAAGAGTGTTCAGAATGCATCTTGTTCATCCTTTCAGTAGCTTCTTGAAACATTTGAACAGCAGCCTCCAACTTAGCTTGAAGTTCAGCATTCTGCTTTTTCAGCATTTCAAACTCAGAAATCTCAGAATCCTTCTCAACATGACCTGTTCTGATCTGTTCTTGCACATCCTCAATAGGATCAGTAGAGTGAATAGGAATGCTTTCCAATTCTTCAGCATTTACATCCTGAGTGTCAACAACATCAGTTTCCTCAATCACAACAGTTTCTTCAAGTACAACAGTGTTCTCAAACACCTCTGTTGCATTGACAATGTCTTCATCTATTTCCATAAAATCTTCTTCAGCAGCAGTTTCATCAACACCCTTCTCTTCACTGAACAAATCTTCATCAGAGACAGGAGTTGCAATCTTCTCAACAGTGTACTTGATCCCTGTTAGTCTCTCAACAAGAAGTACAACAGATTCTGGAGTGACTAACTCAAGAAAAGAGTTAACACCAGCTGCTTGCATTTGTTCTGCTTCCCAATCATCAAAGATTGAAGCACCTCCCATTCCTTCCATGATGGCTAAATTTTCCTTCAAAGTACTCCTCTTAAGATACACCCAAGTGCCTATCCTAAGGAGCTTCTCAAACTCAACAGAGCTCTCATCCAGTCCAGGAAATTGTTTCAACAGTGCTATCCTTAAATCAATCCTGATTCTATCTTCTTTGTCACAGATAGTATACTCCATCAAATCAGCAGGTTTAGGAGCAATAAATTCAGGTTCAGGAGAAGATGAAATATCAATTGGTTCAGTAGAAGGCTCAAATTCATGTTCAGTAGAGTGAGCATGAACCTGTATTGGGGATTGATATGGTGAAGGTTGATGTGAAGTTTGATGTTGAGGGGTAGGAATTGAAGTAGGCTCAAAGTTAGTGAGCTGAGGTGATGAATGGGGAGTGTTCTGAGTCTCAGAAAAGTAGTGATCTGATCCTCCAGAACATGAAGGTTGAGGATTTTGGGGTTCAGGTTGGCTTGGTTCAGAATCAGAAGGGGTAGGGGAGACAACAACCAACTTCCTCCTAACACTCCTTGACTTAGTCCTCTTATGAGTAGCAACAGGACTAGGAACACTAACCTCTTGCTCATCTGAGCTTGACTGCACCACAGTTTCCACAAAACGAACTGTTGATTCCGAGGCAGCAGTAGCAGACCTTCCTCTTCTTAAAGTAGTACTGCTCGGATCATGCTTAGATTTTGATCGAACCTCAGTTTGATCATCCTCCGATTGGTACATTGAAGCTCCAGACTCCTCTGCTTCAATTTCTTGAGAGTGTTCCAAGGGGTTCTCTTGTTCAAATTGAACAGACTCCTTCTTCATCAAGAACTTCCCATGATGGAATTTCTTGGGATTACTCCAATAAGGTTTCTTCACCAGCTGAGGCAGCAAGAAACTCAGCTTGTTTCCAAACCCTAACTTTGATTTCAGTGAGAATTCCAAAGTGTCCTCATCAAATAAAACCTTTTCCTTTTCAGTCAATAACCTTTCCAGGAAGAATCCTTGCCAATCACCTTCCACTCTGTCAATGATCGCAGCCATAATTCTAATTTTAAAACTCGATAAGGCATCCTGGCTATGATGTTGCCCTAACAAGCATTTTCCTGCAATATCCATCAAGAACTGCAACCCAGTAGGAAGTACATCCTTCTTCAAATTTGTCAAGGTCTCTGTCTCAACACCTGACCATTTTCCCACGCACTCCTTTTCTTCTCCAGCTTTGTAGGTCATAATATCTACTGGACCTTGCGGTAAGTCCAACATTACTTCGAGAATGTCCCTCGTAATGGTGACTTTGTGTCCAGCAAGCATGGAGTGAACACCATTTTTATCTCCTTGGAGTTGTAAATAGAATTCCACAACTTCCGGCTCGTAGACATTCACGGGAAATGACTCCAGAAACTTCCGTAGTCCGCATTCTTCACACATAGTTAAGATAGCTTGATTTTCAGCATTGTGTCTGCCATTGAAGTAGACAGCGTTTTCCACGAAAATTCCTTTCTTGCGCATCCATAAATTCGAATCAAAAGTTCCTGCTACTTGGTTAGCTTCATTGATAATATTGATAGTTGCCATTTGAGAATTTTGTAGAAATCAAATTTTGCAGAAGTTAAGAGGTTAAGATATTTCCAGAAAAGAACTCGTAAGAACGAAGAAGATGAGGTGTGATTGTGTTTATCAAATTCAAAACCAATCTAGGGCTAGGATTGAATTAGATTATTACAAAGAATGGTTGGGATTAAATCTCGAAATTCGAGTTAAACAATAACTGTTCACATTCTAGTAACATTCTTTAATTTTTGGAGCCAACTAGTGTTTGATAAATACACCACAATTTTTAGGTTAGAAATAGAAGAGTGTATTAATCTTCTCTATTAGTAATCTAAAAATTTGAACAATTTTTGACTTAGAGTAATCTAAACCAAAAGACTGTTCTGATGCATATCAGCACAGTAGTTTCCAAAACAATTTCACTTCATTTTCTTACTTGTCTATAAAGAAAATTTCACTTATCTGGATCAGCTGAGTACTGTGATCAGCTGAGTAACCTTTTTAGAAATCAGATCAGTAGATGAATCAGCACAGTAGATTTCAGATCAGTAGATGGGTCAGCACAGTAATCCTCAGATCAGTACCCAAATTCCCTGATTTCATCTTTTTGATATCAGCACAGTAATCCTCAGATCAGTACTGTGTCAGATCAGTAGATTTCTTGTAGACAGATTTCTACAAACAAGTCTTTCTGTAGACAGATTAGTCAGTAATCAGATTAGTTCTGTAGAATAACTGAATTGTAATCAGATCAGTACTGTAGACAAAGAAACTTTGTAATCAGCACAGTTCTGTAGACAAGTCAATGTATTAATCAGAATATATCTGTAGACTGATATAGCCTGTAATCAGATCAGATTAGTAGACTATTTAAAAACTGTAATCAGATCAGTTCCCCCTTCAATGGAGAATTTCTCTTCTGTGCCTGTTTCACCTTGGTAGAAGTGTTAGTTCATGAGATATAAGTGTAAAACAGTACAGATTAGTAACAATATGTATAATTTAATGATCACATCAAGGTTTATGCTAAAGTGACTTAGTGATCTGAGTCAACAAAAGGATCTTTAAGAAATCACAGATTCCCCCTTAATGTATGTTCTCAGTGTCCCTCAGCTTTTACCAACTTCCTCATTGGGATTAAGGTCACTTCAGTAACCTTGTTACCTGTTTTAGTGATCTGACATAGGATTGTCTCTTCTGACTGTTGAATTTTGATGTACTGCTCTTACTTTTATGCTTTATCTTCCTCTTGATATAAGATCAGTACCTGAAATGTTAGCACAGTTCTATATACAAACAGAATCCATATCTATCAATCCTAAACTAATGCACAATTCTCTGAATCTCACTTCAGCCAATGGTTTTGTAAAAATGTCAGCTCTTTGAATATCAGTATGAATCTTTTCCATTCTAATATTCTTCTTTTCAACATGATCCCTAATAAAATGATGCCTAATATCAACATGTTTGCATCTAGTATGTAAAACAGGATTTTGAGTGATGGCAATGGCACTATTACTGTCACAATATATAGGTACATTAGATTCTACAACATTGTAGTCTCTGAGTTGTTGTATTAGCCAAAGAAGCTGACTACAACAACTACCTGCAGCCATATATTCTGCTTCAGTAGTAGAAGTTGCCACACTTGTTTGTTTCTTTGAAAACCATGAAATGAGTTTAGTTCCTAAGAATTGACATGAACCTGAAGTAGATTTTCTATCTATTTTGCAACCTCCAAAGTCCGAATCTGAATAACCACTTAAAGATATATCATCATCTGCAGGATACCATAATCCTCGATTAATGGTCCCCTTTAGATATTTCAATATCCTTTTAGCAGCTTCCAGATGACTTTCCTTGGGGTTTGCTTGAAATCTTGCACATACTCCAACAGAAAAAGCAATATCAGGTCTGCTGGCAGTTAGATAGAGTAGAGAGCCAATTAAAGCACGATAGTGAGGTTGGTCAGAAGACTTACCTCCTTCATCAGGATCCATTCTGTATGTAGGTTGCATGGGCACACCAACTGTCTTACAGGTTTTAATACCAAATTTATCTAGCAAATTCTTAGTGTACTTTGCTTGATTTATAAAGATACCTTCTGAAGTTTGTTTTACTTGAAGACCAAGAAAATATGTCATTTCTCCCATCATAGACATTTCAAATTTACTTTGCATGAGTGTAGAAAAGCTTTCACTCAAGTTTTTGTTGGGTGATCCAAAGATAATATCATCCACATAAATTTGAACAAGTAATATATCATTACCTTCTTGTCTTCTAAACAAAGTTCTATCCACTTTGCCTTTTGTAAAACCATTTTCAAGTAAGAATAGAGAAAGAGTATCATACCATGCTCTTGGAGCTTGTTTCAATCCATAGAGTGCTTTCTTTAACCTGTATACTTGGTGGCTATTCACTTCAAAACCAGGTGGTTGTTCTACATAAACTTCTTCAGCAAGTATACCATTCAAAAATGCACTTTTCACATCCATTTGATACACAGTAAATTTCATATGTGCAGCATAAGCAAGGAACAGTCTTATAGCTTCTAGTCTAGCTACAGGGGCAAAAGTTTCATCATAATCAATACCCTCAGCTTGAGAGTAGCCCTGAGCAACTAATCTAGCTTTGTTTCTAACTACAAGATCATTTTCATCCCTTTTGTTTTTGAAAATCCACTTAGTGCCTACAACATTATGATTACTAGGTCTATCAACAAGTTCCCAGACTTCATTTCTAGTGAACTGATTAAGTTCTTCTTGCATGGCTATAATCCAGTTACTATCACTTAAAGCTTCACTCACAGTTTTAGGCTCAATGGATGATAGAAAACAACACCAGCAAAATAGAGACTTACTAGGTTCTTCCTTTGAATCAAACAATTGTCTTCTAGTTTTAACACCTATACTAGAATCACCTAGAATCAGATCAGTAGAATGAGCAGACTTCCATGTCCTTCTATTCTTAACAGTATCATCATTTACATCATGCAAATCATCATGCAGATCAGTATCATTTATATCAGCAGTTTTGTTCACAGGAGAGCAGTCATTCAATTCTTTTATTTCAGAAGTTTTGGATGACTCACCTTTGTCTTTTACCTTTTCTTTATCAGAATCTTGATCTAGAACATTCAGGAAAGGATTATAAGCTTGTACAGATTCATATATTCCTGTATCATCATCTTCATTGTTGATCTGAAGCTGTAGTTTGTCAACTTTCTTACTGAGCTGATGATCAGCAGAGTCCTGTACATTCTCATCAAAGACAACATGGGGTGTTTCTTCCACACATAGGGTAGAGTAATTAAACACTCTAAATGCTTTGCTTACAGAAGAGTATCCTAAGAATATCCCTTCATCAGCTTTTGCATCAAAAGCATTTAATTTACTTTTGCCATTGTTATGTATGAAACACTTACAACCAAAAATATGAAAATAAGAAACTCTTGGTTTTCTACCTTTCCATACCTCATAAGGTGTTTTACCATGCACCTTATTAAGAGCACTTCGATTTTGAGAGTGGCAAGCTGTGTTAATAGCTTCTGCCCAAAATTTCTGAGGTGTGTTGAATTCTGCAATCATGGCTCTGCAAGCTTCTTTTAGTGTTCTGTTTCTCCTTTCTGCAACACCATTTTGTTGAGGGGTTCTGGCTGCACTTGTCAAATGCTGTATGCCAGACTTAGAACAATAGTCAGAAATGTAACAATTAATAAATTCAGTCCCCTTGTCACTCCTAATCTTGACAATGGGATGACCTTTTTCAACCTGCAATTTCTTCAATAGATCTGGAAGTAGTATTTGTGTATCACTCTTTTTGTGTAGAAAGACTACCCAAGTAAACTTAGAATAATCATCTACAACAACTAGAGTATACCTTCTTCCATTCAATGTAGGAGGTGTGATAGGACCATGAAGATCCATATGCAAGAGTTCTAAAACTCTGCTTGTTGAAAGAGTTGGAATGGACTTAAATGAAACCTTTACCTGTTTACCTTTTTGACAGGAATCACATACTTGTGACTTGGAATAGATTTCATTAGGAATGCCCTCAACAAGATGTTCTCTAGCAATCTTGTTGATTATCTTAAAGTTTAGATGGCAGAGGCGTTTATGCCAGAGCCAACTGTTTTCTTTAGGACTCTTAGTAATAAGACAGGCATTCTTAGGACAACTATTCCAGTTCACAATGTATATACTTCCTTGTCTTGTGCCAACAAGTAGAACATTGTGAGTCCTTTTATCAATTATTTCACATTTTCTGGTCTTGAACTGAACCTTGTATCCCCTGTCACAAAATTGAGATACAGATAACAAATTATACTTCAAACCTTCAACATAGGATACATCTTGGATTTCAACATCTCCATTCTTGATGAATCCAAATCCTTTTGTGATTGCTATTGAGCTATCACCAAAGATGACTTTTGGTCCTTCCTTCTCTTGATAGTCAGTAAGTAAGGCCTTGGTACCAGTCATGTGGTGTGAGCACCCACTGTCTATGTACCAGGTCTCACCAACTGAACCACCTTTCTTGTATAAGTCCAGTCGATCCTGCAAAGTAGTGATCTTAATAATTTAGGTACCCTAGTTTATTGGGGTCCTTGGGGGTTAGTAGCAAGAGGTACCCAAATGAACATTGAGGATTTGAATAAGTGGGACCTCTTCAGTTTCCTTCCAAATTTATCACAGAACAGTACTTTATTAACCAGTTCAGAATTATCAGCAGACTTAGGATCTATTTTTCTGAGATAGCCTTTCCTTGGTTCTATCCCTTTTTCAGTAAGATCAGTATGTCTGTAATAGTTTGAATATGGTCTAAAAGCATGTGGACCATAAGGCTTATAAGTTTGCTTTGGTCTTTTCTCTCCATAGAAATCATAAGATAAAGGAGGAGGATAAAGAACAGGTTTGTTATGATAATGAGGCACAAATCTCCTAGGTTTAGTTGAATACAGCTGAGACTGCCTTATGAAAGGAGGTCTAGGCTGTTCCCAACTTGCCTGTGCTTGTCTTGACCTACTGTTCTGAGTTTGTCTCTTCTGATTCCAGTACTGATCTGATCTGGTCAGAGGAGTATAGCTCTTCTGGTATGGTCTTGACTGTACTGGTCTTAATACATTCTTCATTTTACCATTCTTGGTAGTAGGAGGGATGTATTTAGACTGTACTTTGAGTTTTGGATCATCATCATAAGTCATAGGTTCTTTTCCTTTATCTAGTTGCAAAGAACTTGTACTAGCTCCATTAGTGTTCTTAAATTCTGAAGTAGATGGACTAGGCAGATCAGTACCTATTCCTCTTTTATCATTTGGAGCTCTATATCTGTCTGAGATTGTTTGATTAATCTTAGTAGAGTTAATCATCCCAGATAGCTTTCGATCTAGGCTCACTACTTCAGATTCTAAGAATCTATTGCGCTCTTCAAGTTTTTCACATTTGATCTTTAAATCATTGAATTCATTAGTCTCTTTGGCTTGAGTTTTAAGCATACCCTGATATAGTTTGTCAATGGATGCATACTTTTCTTGAAGTTGAGACAACTCTTCTGATAGCCTTGCATTTATGATAGCTATATTCAGATCTACTTTTGACTGAGCTTCTTTTAGCCTAATGATTTCTTGCTTTAAAGATATATTCTCATCACTAATTTCAATGAATGCTTTGTTAGCTTGTAGAAGGTCTTCTTCAGTCACTCCATGGGAATGATGAAGACTACTTCCTACACTGCTAACAGCAGCATCACTTTCATCAGTGTCAGAATTGTCACAGGATTGAAATGAGTTAACAGATGATACCTCATCATTTATTTTGGCCATCATTGCCAGTCCATCATCTGCTATGAAAGCTTCATCTTCATTGCTAGAGGGGTAGTCAGATGAAGTCGATGGTAACTCTTCTGATTCCGAATCAGAGTCATTGTAAGCCATCATTGCCTTCTTACCCTTAGCATATTTTCGATCTCTTCTGGCTTTCCTTTCTTCTCGATCTTCAGAACTCAGATCAGGACATTCATATGCATAATGACCTGGCTTATCACAATTATAGCAAACAGGATTGTTAGAAGTTCTTTTAGGAGGAGAATGCTTTCTGTTCCTGTCATGCTTGTCAATTGAGTTCCTGTCTTTCTTATCAGAATACTTTCTGTCTCTCTTTTCAGATGAGTTCCTGTCTCTCCTGTTTTCATTAGAGATCTCATCCCTTCTTTCAGAAGAGTTTTGATCCCTTCTGTTCACAGAAGAGTCCCTGTTATTAGAACCCTTAGATTCCTTATAGAATCTTTTGTACCTGCCATACCTCTTGTTCAGTTTATCAAATCTTTTGATCATAAGGCTCATCTGATCTTTCAGACTTAGATCAGAACCATCTAGTTCATCTTTTATGCTTGAAGCCTTAGTCTTAGATGATCTAGACCCCTTTGAAGTAGAGGCTTTGAAAGCTATGTCCTTAGAGACATCCTTATCCTTATGGATCACAGAAATGGGATCTTCTTCATCTAACTCAAACTCATGTGCCTTAAGTGTTTGAAACATAGTTTCTGCTGGCCAAGAATCAATGTCTTGTGTGGTTTTAATGATCATCTTGACCATTTTCCACCTTTCATCCAATGCTTTCAAGATTCTCAGGTTAATCTCTCTTTCAGTATAAGTTTTTCCCAATACATCAAGATCATTCATAATTTTGGTAAATCGAGTATCTAACTCATCAATTGATTCTCCTGGCTTCATTTTAAATGATTCAAACTTTTGGACAGCAGTGGATAACTTGCTTTCCTTGATCAGTGTAGTACCTTCACAAAGAATAGCCAGTTTGTCCCACATCTGTTTTGCAGTCTTACATTTTAATACTTTACCAAGATACTCATTTGGTAAGGTATGTAAAATATAGTTCTTGGCAAGACTATCCAAATTGTTTTGTTTCATTTCTTCTGAAGTCAGTTCTGACCTGGGTTTGGGGACCAGTGCACCAACTGGTTTAGATGGATCCAGAACAGCAGTGTTTTCCACCATGATGACAATTGGTCCTTCAGTCACCACATACACCATCAGATCATGGGTTGAGCTAAAGATGGCCTCCATCCTAAGCTTCCAGTAGTCATAATCTGCAATCTTGAACTTAGGCAGCTTGTTCACATTAGTGTCATCCATGTTTGTTTAGACAAATAGGATCAGTAGTATAGCAGATAGATTTCAAGTATTCAGATAGTAACAAGTATCAAGAAATAACAGTAAGATCAGTAAAATATCCCTCAAGATCTGTAAGGTTATCAAGAAACAGCAGTCCAATGAACTACTGCTCTGATACCACTTGTTGGTCCCAAAGTTGAGTTAATAATATTGAGTAAGCTAGTGAAAATGTCTAGAGGGGAGGGGTGAATAGACTTTTCAAAAATCTTTCAATATATCAGAATACACAATGCGGAATAATCAGATTACTAATGAGCCCAATCAAGTTTATACTCAACTTTTCTATAGATCTTTATCTTGGTTAATTCTTAATGTTCTTGATTAAACAATTCAAACAAATATCAAACAGTAAATGTAAAGAACACATAATTTTATAGTGGTTCGACAAATGTCTACATCCACTCTCACAACTCCAGTTGTGAAGTTTTATTACTCTTCTTGAGCTTCTTGTGGCTTAGAGTCCCAAGATTAAGACTTTGATCTTTTCGATTATACCTCCAGGTATATCTTCGATCTACTAGTAATTCTACAAGTAACTAGCACACTTGTTTTACAAAATACAAACTTAAACTTGAAAAGTAAAACTTCTCTGTGAATAGCCTTTGATTCTTCTCTTCAATTCAGTGGCTTCTTCTTCTTCAATCTCCTTCAACTCTGTGAGTTCTTGCTTGTAGACTTGCTCTTTGAATTCTCTAAGATCAGTAATTTCTCAGTAGTCTTCAGCAGTAGGAGATCATACAGTATTTATAGAACTTAGTATGACAGTTAGCAGTTTGTGAACTAACTTTCAACTAACTCTAAAACTGTTTTTGTAACTTCTTCTTGTAACCGACTTTGTAACTTCCTTTTAAGTCAGCATATCTTCAATAAATCTCAAGTTACACCTTAAATAAGCTTTCCAAACTTATTCTTTAATTTCAACAAATCAGCACAGTAACTTACTGTTCTGATTTTTACTCTTCGGATTTTACTCTGCTGATTTTTACTCTTCTGATTCAATCAGCACAGTAACCAAAAACTTTCCAAAACTTCTCCAGCTTTCTTCTCAGCTTATCTTCAATTCTTCTTTGAAGTCTTCTTATTCTGAAGTAGTCCTCTGAGTCTTCTTTAGTCTTCTGATCTTCTTCTAATCTATTCCTAATCTAGTGTTCTGATTTTACTGTTCTGAGCTTTACAATACTGAATACAATAAAATACAACTTTACATATATAAAACCTATCTATACAACAACTGAACTATATACAGATGAGTATTTCTAAGTCCTACACTATAAGCTGTCTATACAATACAAAACATCAGCTTAGTTCCTAACAGTTCTTATATCAGATCAGTAACCAATAAGATCAGTAACTCATGTAAGTTCAATAACTTCCATATAAGATCAGTAAATATCTAAGATCAGTAAACACTTAAGATCAGTAACTTACATATCAGATCAGTAAACATATCAGATCAGTAAGTACATCAGATCAGTAACTCAGATTTTCAAATATCTCATATAAGATCACTAAAAATATTCTCAGTTTCCACACTAAGATCAGTAATCTTATTTCACATAACTCAGTTAAGATCAATAACTTTATTCTTAATATTACTCAATAAGATCAGTAAACTTACTTCAGTTAGCATTAAGATCAGTAAACTCAATCTTAAGTTTCTCATCAGATTAGTAAGCTTATATTCAGATGACTTAGTTAAGATGACTTAGAACCACATATATCACTAACTTTAAGTTGCTTTTGGCCATCAAAACATACTTTCATCAACTAGAACATTGTTTATAGGATTCATATCCCAACAATTACTTATGCCAATTTTGGCCATTAGAGGATATCATAAGAAAAACCAACAAACTCTCATCTCTCTCTAAATTCTATCTCTAAATTCTCTCTCCTTTCTGTTATCAATCTTCAAACATTCAAACACTATTCATACTATTCCCAGAAAAATACAAAAAAATATTTTACAATATCTCCAAAATACCAAGAATCTAACATTTGGTATCTCAGAGCCTAATCTTGGGCATGGCTGAATCCACTCATTTCAAAGACCTGCAAGAGTCACAAAAGAAGTTAGAACAACTAATACAAACAGAAGCAATAAAATGGGAAGCCACAGAAGCTAAAATCAAAGAGACAGTGCATGAAATCTCATCAAGGATGGATTATCAAATTGGTGGATTAAGTGGGAAGCTAGAGCATGTTACTAACACATTGGCTGCTCTTCAGCTGCAGCTACTCAACATTGACAAAAACAAGGGGCAACAAGATAAGGAAGCCCTTTTGGGTAGCCCAAGTGGGGGCTCATCAAGTGCTTTTCCTATTAATCAATATCGGGAATCACCAGGGGTCAAACTACTTACTGATGGTACCAAGTTTCACAATCTAGTCCCAAAGGTGAAGTTTCCAAAGTTTGATGGATCTAACCCTAGATCCTGGATTCTAAAATGCCAAGGATACTTTAATCTGATGCCTAGCATGACTGATGCACAAAAGGTAACCCTAGCCTCTATTCATTTTGATGGTAAGGCTGCCTTATGGTTTCAAAATTACAACAAAAGAAACCTTGATCTTACTTGGGATCAATTTATTGAAGTTATATCTATCAGATTTGAAGAAATGAAAGAATACACTGTAGTGGCAGATTTTAAGAAACTGAAACAAACTGGTTCTTATGATGATTATGTTGATAAGTTTGAAGAATTAAAGGCATGCTTACTGATGTTTAGCAAAAATGAATTCTCTGAATCACACTTTGTTGCCAGTTTCATTAGTGGGTTGAGTGAAGAATTTCAATCTTTCATGTCTATGTTTGAGCCTAAAACTTTACAACATGCTATCAAATTGGGAAAGAATCAAGAACAAACATTATAAGCTATGTCAAAGAGGATTAAACCCTTTTCCAAGGCTCCCAATCCTACCCCTAACAATCAACAGTGGGGGAAACCTGATTCAACCCAGGGAAAACCACCACTCACCAGCCTCAAGCCTAATTTCAAGGTCCTTACACCTAGTGAGATGGCTGAAAAGAGGGAGAAGGGTCTGTGTTACAATTGTGATGACCCATTCACCCAAGGACATAAGTGTAAGCAAAAGATTTCTTACATGATTGTTGTTGAAGAACTACTTGAAAACAGTAATGAGTTGAATGAGAACCATACTGAAGCTCAGCCAGCCTATCAAGAAACACCCTTTGAAGAGGTTCAAATGGCTATATATGCTATTACAGAAGTTGGAGTAACAACCATGAGATTGTTTGGTGAAGTTGGACAACATAAGTTACATGTTCTTATTGACACTGGAAGCACACTCAGTTTTATTCAATCTGTAACTGCAAAGAAATTGGGTTGCCACATCTCTCCAGCAAAACCACTCTTGGTGAAGGTGGTCAATGGCAAAAACTTATAAGTTCCCAACAGGTGGAAGCATTTGAATGGCAGATGCAGGGTTATACATTCAGTTATCCTCTAAGGCTTCTAGAAAATGAATGTTGTGATCTGATCTTGGGTGGGGATTGGCTTAGGGCTGGTACACCTATAGAATTAGACTACAATGCCATGACCTTCAGTGTTACATTCATGGGAAAAAGGATTAAGCTACAAGCTCTTACTTCTAAAGATGAATGCCAATGGATTTCAGATGTTAACCTATTTGAGATGGTACACTTGGATCAATGTCGAATTCTACTTAAACCTGATAGTATTCCAAGGCAACAATATCCAGGCAAAACCTCTCATGCTCACCATGGTGAAATTGAGGAAATTGTGGAGGATCTACTCAAATCAGGGCTGAGCAAAAATAGCAAAAGCCCTTTGATGACAGTTGGTACATGGAGGTTATGTGTTGATTATAGAATGGAAATGCTGAAAGCTTTCGATGAAACAAAAGATGGAGTCGAAGGGCTCACGGATTCAGGATTACCTAGACTTTCCAAGATTTTCATGAGGCCTCGTCAACTGCTTCAAGATCAGGCCACTACAATTCATCAAGAAGTTCGGGGAATTGATCTGACCGACGTCCACAAGAATTCTGAAATGCGTAAGAAGATTGTACATCAGGTGTGTGTGAATTGGATAGATACAATTTGGAATTGTGAGTCGTGGGAAGATATTACCTTCTTGAAGAAGCACTACACTTTGGAATATCCTTGGGGACAAGGATCTTTCGTTCCGCCGGGTATTGTTATGGGCTCATTGTCGGAGGATAAGCTTGGAGAGGTAGAAAGTACCAAATTGTTCAGAAGCTTTTGTTCTGGAGAAGAAGGGGCGATTGACTCGTGCAGAATGGGCCAAAGTGATGAATGATTGGATAAGGAATGCAAGTTGGGCTATGAAGCATATATACTGGGCCGAGATGTATGGGCTTAATTAATTAATTAGTTTTGACTTGCAATTTACCTATTTAGCATTTACGTAAGAGTTTTTTTCATTTAATTGTAAAAGTGGGCTTGTGGTCCCAAGTACTAGTATTACTTATGCCAATTTTGGCCATTAGAGGATATCATCAGAAAAACCAACAAACTCTCATCTCTCTCTATAAATTCTATCTCTAAATTCTCTCTCCTTTCTGTTATCAATCTTCAAACATTCAAACACTATTCATACTATTCCCAGAAAAATACAAAAAAATATTTTACAATATCTCCAAAATACCAAGAATCTAACATTGATTTGCATTGAATATTCCATTGTGATCATTCCACCCTCATTGTTTTAAGTGCTTAGTTGTTTGAGGACAAACAACATTTTAAGTTTGGGGGAGTTTGATTCGGGTGGAATTTACACGTTTTAGAGGCACATGTGAAGCGTGTTTTGATGTGGATTTCATTGAACTATGCATTGAATATGATTGTTTAAGCCGAAATGAGAGAAAGGTTGTGTTTTGTCGATTTTGTAGGAAATACGATGGAATTTGGAGCAAAACACCAACCATTATTTACTGGATCAGGAATAGGAGTGCACGGTTGGATTCGTCTAGAAAAACGGAGTGGAATAGCCAAAAGAATCGAGTCAATCGGACACCCGAGACGAAAGTTATGCACGAAACGAGAAAGGGGCCGAAATCGATCGAGCGAGCACGGCCGAGCACCATGCTCGAGATGGCCGTGCTCGAAACAGCAATTTTGGGCCGAGAAAGGGCACGGCCGAGCACCCCTCTCGGCCGAGCTCGAGCTACCCCATTGCCCACATGCCACGGCCGAGCATCAGTCTCGGCCGAGCACCTGTCCGTCCTTGTTCCGCGCACCTCGGCCGAGCACCACTCTCGGCCGAGCACTCCCCATCACGCCAACATGCCGAGCACGGCCGAGCTCCCAGCTTGGCCGAGCACCTGCTCGCCCCCAATGCCATTTTGCACGTCCGTGCTCCGTGCACGACCGTGCTATCCACATTTTCGGTGCATTTTCCACATTTTGGCCATTTTTTAGGGACCAACTTGCAATTTTGGCATCCAAACCCTACCCCAACACTATATAAGCCCCATTTCTTGAAATCCAAGACATCCTTCCCCAATTCCTCAAAATCCACACATAGTTACACATACTTGGAGGTGTTTTGGCCATATCTTCATCAATTCTTCATCAAATCACTCAAGGAAGGATGCAATAGCTTGGAAATTCAATTTCCTACCACATTCTAGACTAAGCTTCCTTATTCTCTTTCTTTTTATTTAGTATTTCATTTGGATTTTGTAATTTCATTATGCTAGTTGTTGGCTAACAATTTGTGGTTCTAAGGCATTGTAGAGATTTGGATTAATGTTTATGAGTAATTTCTTGCTTTAATTGGTGTTTATCTCTTATTTGCATGTTTAATTATCCATTGTAAAGCATGTTGTTAATGGCCATGATGATTTGCTTGATCCATTGTTAATTGGGGTAAGATCGAGAGATTTATTCCATTTAATTGTATGCAAGCATGCAACCCGGTATTATTATGAGCTCGAGAGAGGATTAATTATCGGAGAGGGATTTGAATGATCTTAGGAGCTATTTTAGGTGGTGTAACATTTGTGAGGTAGAGATACGAGCCTATGTTGCATTGCGCCTTTGGTTAATTAGATCGAGAGATTAATTAATTCTTCTTGTGTGATCACCCTATATGAGATAACCTTAATAGCCATTTAAACGAGATAACTCTCATAAACGGACGTCTAAATACTACAATTGCCTTGGAACCCACTTTCTTTCTTTGAGTTACATCCATTTCACTTTCGTTTTCTTGATTTATATGGTATTTGATCGATTTCGTCTTTGCTCTTTATTACTTATTTGTGACACTTGGTAGGTAATTTTAGAGTGAATCATCATATTCAAATTATCGATCACGTCTACTTAGAGCTCGACTAGCAAACTACCACATTTACGCTAAGCCTTCTCGTGGGATCGACCTCGTGCTTATCACGCTACAATAGACACCGTACACTTGCGGTTGTTTATTTAGTGTTGCATAACACGTGAATCAGAGGCAGACTCGACAGATTCTCAAATATGGGGTGGGTATTGAATTTTCTATCGGATTTTCAAACAACGGAGGGAAAGATTGGGGGGCAGCATAGTAGTGAGGAAATAAGAGGGGAGCATCCAGAATCCTGGAAGCGTGGTGGGGGCAGAGAGCAATGGAGGAAGGACTGAGGTGGTGTAAGGACGATGGTGTTGGAAAAGTGGAACTCTATTTTGATTTTTTGGAGGCAGTGCAAATGATCAACAAGAACCAGAAAGTTTGGGGCTCGTAAGGTTATGTCCTGGATTGAATTCAACAACTAATGGGCGAGTTTGTAGTGTGCAAAGTCGTATATACTCTCAGGACTAGAAATGAAGCGGCGGACAGGTTAGCAAAATGGGCCGCTAGTTCTCGCTCTTCTCATGATTGGAGAGATGGAGACATTCCTCGATGGATCGCAGACGTAGCGGATTTTTGAGTGCTTAGTAGAAGATGAATTTGAATTATGTCGCTATGCTCTTGCATTTGGTCTAAAAAAAAAAAAAATTATGACAAACTTAGTGAAAGTGTAACCCTTTATAAGTGATAAATACACGGTTCGAACCCCCTCACAATATTTTTACACTTCATGTTCATTTAAAAAAAAAAAATAGAACAATTTCTATATTCCTAAAATTCAAAATCCACACATGAAGGAAATACGAATGAACCCAACACTGTACAAATGTGTGGAAGTAATATTAGTTTATCGTACTGTACAAATGTGTGGAAGTAATATTAGTTTATCGTATTCTAGCACTTTTCAATTAAGTATATCTAACACTTTTTTATTAAGTATACATAATACTAGCACTTTTCAATTGTGATTGAACATATCTTTTGGATTTAATTCAAAATCTATTACTCCCTAGTCCCTTCCGCCTCACAAAAATCTGTATATTTGTCATATTGAAGCGTTCTATATTAATTTGTACACTCCAAAATATTAAATATTTTTATGACCTTCACCTTCAAAATATACATATTTACCCATTTGATATTACTTTTGAGACTCACATAACACTTTATTCTTAAAAATTAAAAATCTACTTATCAAAACTCTACTCATTGCATTTTTTCTTACATTTTTTCTTACGGGTGCAAATTCCTCTTACCTAGATGAGGATTATAAGGGTGTGTTTGGTTTGGGATTGGCCCCATCCCATCCCTCTTCATCCATCCCATCCCTCTTCATCCAAAATACCCATTTAAATACCCATCCATCCCTATAATACATCAACATACCTATTTTCATACAATCACATCACTATTTTTCCTTTTAATCACTCATTCTTTCTCCTACTTTTCTTCCACACATTTATTCACTTTCATACTTTTCTTTCACACATTTATTCTCTATCTTACTTTTTTCCACACATCTATTCTCTCTTCTACTTGATTTGACATAAAATTCTCAATCCACACCTATTTTTCAATCTCAATCCAAACACAATTTTTATTCAATTACTATTTATTGATTACCCCATTCATATTTTTTCAATCTCCATCCTCATCCCATCCACCACCATCCCTAACCAAACAACACCTAAACGATTTGAGCCAAACAACCCTATAGTTAAAGTTTGTTTAAAATTTTATCCAACTTTAAAATTCATGTTTGAACAAACTTGATAATGAATTGAATTAAGCTCGAACGAGCTTTAATTAAATTGAACTCTAGTAGGTTGACATTTTTACATTAATTTTTTTTTTTTAAATTTATCAAGTCGAACACGAGCCAAACTTTAAACTATACCAAACATAAATACTCAAATTTGTTTAATACTTGCATCGAACCAAACTAAAAAAAAATGTTATCAAAACGAACGTCAAATAGTTTAATTTGATTTTCACCCAAAATCTCTAAACTCAACATTGATTTATAATTTTATACCCACTCATTTCCTTGTTATTTTTAGGACTTTAAAATTAGATAGCGCTGATCTAACCATTTCAATTATCCAACTTTATCAATTCATTCCCTTATTAAGTTGTTAATATTGTCATTTTCTACGTCTTTGATTAATTTACTCATTTTTATTCTGATTAACATTTCACTATTTCTCTCTACATTTCCTATTTCTTAACTCTCACTTTTTTTTTCACTAACACTTTCTACATTTTTATTTCGTAGCTCTATCTATCTAAATAACACACTACATATTAAATGCTACTCACACTCTTTTACAAAAAATGATATTTTACATTTTTTTTTTGTGAAATTAGAAAATGACAAATATTGACAAGTTTATTCTTAATTAATGAATTAAACTCTCTAACCACATCTCACAATTCTGGTTTACCATAAAAAAACAAATATTTCTACATTTCTATAAATTCTCCATCATGCACGGTACATTCATTTTTCAAATCTTTTTAATACACCATGTGAAGAAATTAATTATTAAAGATAAATTAAAAATTAAGAATATTTTCTAAAATGCATGGTACATTAATTTTTCAAATCTTTTTAATACACCATGTGAAGAAATTAATTAACAAGATAAATTAAAAATTAAGAATATTTTCTAAAATTAAAATAAAGGTAAAATTAGAAATATGGCGTAAAAAAAATAAATAAATTAAAACTATCCCCAAAGTAAAGTAATTTAATAGTAAAACCACGGTCCCCGCTATTCATGCATTAGAAGACAGTAGCCGTCGGCCTATTCCTTATCAACGGTGGGGATTGCACATTCAATACAGTGTCGGATCGTTATCCTCAGCCGTTGATTAAATCGTAAGATCCGACGGATCTTATCATTTTGCAACCCGACACGTCTTCTTTAAAAGCCGGTACCACTTCTCACCCATCAACCATTCAAAAACTCCCTCTACAATTTGTTAATAGCAGCAGCAGAAAATGTCTGGGCGTGGAAAGGGAGGGAAGGGATTGGGCAAGGGAGGAGCCAAACGACACCGTAAAGTGCTCCGGGATAACATTCAGGGCATCACCAAACCGGCCATCCGCCGTTTGGCTCGCAGAGGCGGTGTCAAGCGTATCAGCGGCCTTATTTATGAGGAGACTCGCGGTGTTCTGAAGATCTTTTTGGAGAATGTGATCCGTGATGCCGTCACATACACAGAGCACGCTCGCCGGAAAACCGTCACTGCTATGGATGTTGTTTACGCTCTCAAGAGGCAGGGCCGTACTTTGTATGGTTTTGGAGGTTAAGGTGTAGTGGTGGTTATTGATTAGGGTTAGGAATTTCCATTGTAAAATGCTTTAATTGAGAATTAGGGTTTAGAGATTTTGTGTTATGGGGATTATGATTTTTGCTTGCTTACGAATGTACCTATGCTCAGATCTGTGTTTCTGTTAAATGAAATCGAATTGCTTAATCTCAGTGTTGCTTTTGCATTCTCTTCTCCGAAGATGTCAGCAATCTTAAATCTCGCACATAATCCCAGCGCACTTGATTCATTTATTCTTTATTTCAGTCAAATATGCTTCATATTCATAAGAAGATTCAACGCTAATATTTCATTCCATTTGAAACTCAGGTAATGAACAGAAAATCCAGTATTCTTTTATTGCAGGTCAACAAATTTGATGGTTGGCAATTTTGGGCAATTTTGTTCGAGGAGCAAACTATATTTGTTCGTCTTGGAAATTTCTCTACTCCATTTCTGTACAAACTTGGAGCCTTGGATTTTTAAGGAGTTATAAACAAACAATGATCTAGAATACAAACTTAGGACTTACAATACAAGAGCTACAGCAAGAAAATACCTCTTTCTCTGAAGAGCAAAATACAGCAAAATGTGACATATTCTGAACGTTGATGCACTCAAAACTTTTGTAACAACTAGCTATCTGGCCTGATTTGAAGCTTGATATATCTAGTTTAAAACTGTTGCATCTAAACTGCTAGCTAATCCATCCTCAATATTGCACCAGAAACTGCTTATGAAAGTTAGTTAAGTAACCAACTTTCTGTTTTAACTAACCCAACCACCTTAAAACTTGAAATTGGTATTTTGAACTGACTGATTAACACTAAACTAAGTCTGATTTGAGCTACAAACACCACAGTTAGTTAGAAGTATTGAACTGCCTTAGTGGATCAATGTTGGTGCTACATAAAAAGTAGATGGTAAGTTTTTACTGGGGACTTGAAGTCTTGAGAGATAACACTAGGCAAGAACTTTCTAACAACGGCAGCTTTTGTTGCTGGATCTCTTCTAGGATCTCCATTAAACCATTTAATCTTTAGCACTTTGAGGCTTAGGGGGTGTTTGCAACTACTATTAAATAGTGAGTATCTCTTCTAGGCTCTCCTTTAAACTATTTGAGGCTTAGGGGATGTTTGCAACTACTACAAAATAGTGAGAATCAATTCTAGAATGTAAAAGTTGTGGGAGGACAACTTTAAAAGAAGTGATTATGGCCCTCCCACTTGAGTTTGCAAACACCCTCTTAATTTCCCGGCCCCTCAAGTTTTTTTCCCGACATTTTGCCATTCAAATACATATATAGATCTTTTTAATGCTACAGGTTAAATTAGTTCTTGTTATATATTGATGAGGTCAAAGGTTTTAACACACAAAACCAACGTAAATAAACACTGTTATTAAATAATGGTAGGAAAGAATTTCTCTCAAAGCAAGTAAGTCGACTCTAAACAGTAAACACGTCCCCTCTGGGTGATCTAAGTGATCTAACGACATAGAACAATAAGACTTGAAATCTAAATCCTAACTTAGCCCTCACGCAAAAAATCCCACGAGCTGTTTATGAAAGAACATGAATTTAAAAGGCCCTAACTTGAATAATAATAACACAATAATATAGACCATATCATATACTCGATAACTAAAACAAGAAAAAGAGAAAAAAAAAAATCTTTGATTCTTCGACTGACTCGATCAATTTTCGCATTGATTTATTTCTTGTAGACAAATTTCAATATCCTTTAGTTCCTTGAGGAGTGAACTGATGCAAAACCCTGTTGCACTCATGTGTTGCAGGATCATTTCTCTTAGTTTATTCTCTTCACTATCCTCATCCTGCGCAGTCCACTTTGTGTCTTTCTCTTCTGTCAAAAAAATATTTAAATCTTCTTTATTTTGTAAAATCCCTGCTTCAAGGTCTCTGCAACTCCCATCAATAAGTTCTCGAGAAACTGCATGGGATTCAGTCGGAATTGCCTGCTTTACTGTTTCTTGGAGTAGTTCCAATTCATCATTTATCTGCTCTCGAAATTCCTCCCTTAAAGTTGTAGTCTCTAATAGCTCTGAGATGATTTCAGAGTTGTATGTGATGAAGTGCAACAAATCCCTTATGTTAGACACAGATTTAACCAACTTTTGGTAGCAAGAAGTTCGAAAAGGCAAATACCAGAAATCAGGCTCCAACTCTGCTTCTCCTACCAACTCTTTAAGTTCACAGATAAGAGTGTTGAGTTTTCTTTGCTTCTCTTTCAATTCAAGAAATTTAGGCATGGTTTTATTAATCTGCAACGGGGAAATTCCTATTTCTTTTATGTAATCTTGCAGGGTGTGTAAGGTTATAAACAAATGATTCTTGGCTAATGTGGTTGCTCTTAATGGCTGCAGGAAAAGCTCCACCACAATGAAAGATGACAAGCCTATGAAAACCTCTATCAATCGAGCAATGGCAAATAAATGTGGAACCCCGTAATTCTTTCTACCTAGTATCAATAAAGCTCCTATGGATGCTGCGATTCCCACACTTTGACCGTACATTTTACTGTACCTTACAAAGCTTATGACGATGATCCATGGCAGAATGGCTAAGAGTCTTACCCCTTCGTTAGGAAAGAGAAAGCAGCATATCAAACCGTATACTGACCCAATAGCCGTCCCTTGTGCTCGCGAGTTTGCCGTTGTGAAGATTGCTTGTCTTCCTGTGACGAAGCTGATGGCGATTGAGAGACCGGCCCAGCATGCATTTTCTTTGTCGTATATTAATCCGCATAGCACTGCTAAACTCAATGAAAGTGAGCATTTGAAGGGGAATATAAGTCTTTCGGGGCTGGTGAGTTTATGAATCCAAGTTTTGAATGTTGTAATGATGCTAAACTCTGTCTTCGAGCAATGAGTCTCGAGTTCATTTGGGGCTGTGAATGTGTCATTCAGAATCATATCTATGCATGAAAAGTAGAAAAAAATCCATCGTTGCGTCGAGTTGAGTGGTAATGATGGCTTTTCAATGGAGTCTGATTCTACCACTGAATTGGAAGGAGAAAAAAAACAGCTTGTTTGCTGCATTTTCTCTTTAAGTCGAGCTGATACGCTTTCTAACAAATTCGAGAGTTGGTCTCGATGAGTTGTGTGTATAGGAAATGCAGGAGAAGAAAGCAGGGAATACTCTATTCCTCTCATCTGCAGCTCCATTCTTTCCAATTTCGTTCCCAGGTCGACTCGTTTCCAAGGTCTCTCCCACTGCATCCCTTCCTGAAAGTTTTAATTGTTTTTTTTTTTTTTTTAATAATTCATCAAGAAAACGCATGATTCTTTCTATCATTTAACATATTTCAGGAATGTTTGGGGGTAATTTACCTGTAAGATTCTGATACTCTTTAAGAGCTTGGCTCCCGTTTCGGACAAGGGCTTAGCTTGTGAAATGAGCTCCATCTTGGTATGCTCATCGGCGGCAGTGAAAGCTCTCAGGTAAATGCTCATCCTCTGAGTCTTGTTTTCAGCATATACGTGGCACAGTTCACGTACCTGATTAGTTGAAGAATATATTAGCGACTTATGTGAAAATATATCAAATAGTTGGAAGAGACTCCTGTGTGAGACGGTTGTCCACTTAAGTATTTCGGCCATATTCTTCTTTAAAATATGGTTGGGTTGAAGATGTATTGTTTCATGGGTCATATAGTATAGCAAATGAGATATGTGTCTCATGTATGAAATCGTGTCATACGAGTTTTTCACTAGTTGTAAAGAATAATTTCCTATATAGAGTATTTTCAGCATCTAGAATTTGTCTTCTCTTTGTCCGAGTTAACAATTGCATTGTGAATAGACACAAGTGTTTGAGGACTTGATTCGATGATGGATTTCTATTGAATGAACATTTTATTCCTCTCACCCACACCCCAGTTAAGTGTTGTCTGTAATTTGCACATTATATTTGAAAATAATTTGGACTAGTCAAATACTGAGTAGCTCTCTTGTAAAGGTTCACACGAACTCTCATTTTCCTATTTAATATACCTTTCAGTATTACGATTTATCATACAAAATACCACTATTTAATAATATTTGGTTTTAAGTGTTATTTTTCTTTAAAATTTCTAGACAGTGATTCTTCGCATGAATAATATGCTATAGTGCATGGTTTAATTTTTATTGAAATATATTCATAAAAGTTTTAGTCGTAAAATAATTACTATCGTTTAGTTAGTGTACAGAACTACCCTTAGGCAATGCCTGTTTACAACTTTCCAAGTCACTTTTATTATTTCAAATTCAATTTTTTTGTTTATTTGAATTTTGGTATAGGATTTCAAACCTGAATAATTTCTCGACTAATTTATTGAAATGTAGGAGTATTTTTTTTAAGTGGAGTATAAAAAATGTAGTGAAAATTGGGGTTGTTTTGAAATTAAGCAGAGGTGCGGTTTGTACCCATATTTATAAAGAAGTCGTGTCAGTTCACTTAAAATAAGTTGAATATGGATTAAATGTATGTATATAAAGGCGTGGGTGTAATCCGCGCCTCTTGCTGATGTTGTGCCAACCAAGTTCCGTCGTGGGTTGGCAATACGAAAGCTGTTTTTTTTTGTTGGACTCTAAAATGTCCAACATGCTGCAAAGCTGAAAAAAAAATCCAATCCCTTCTTCATAAGTTATTTATTTTCATTTTTATCAATATTTTACTATTTTTCTTTTATTTTTTTTCTTCCTTTCCATTCCTACCTTTTCTCTTCACTATCTGTGTGCAAACTGTAAATGAGTCATTTAGCCTGGAACGGAGGACGTATAACATATCCCTCCTTCTCGACCTTCACGAAAAAAACTTACCTCTTTCTTTACTCATATACCCTTTCCCCCTCCTCCTTCTGCACTGTATACATTTGTATGTATATATCTCGTGTGTATAAACATATACATAAGCAGAAGGCGACACCTCTCAATGCACTTCTTACTAATTACTTTCTCTGTTTCAAAAGAAGCTTTTCATAAATTTTTTACATGATAAGTATGATAAAATAAATAAATGTATTAGAAATAATGTAATTGAGAGAGAAAAATATAATAAAATGTGAAAGAGAATAATTTATTTAAAAATGAATGAGAAACTTTTATTGTGATAAAAAAATTGGGAAGTTTCTGCATGTGAATTTCTTCTTTCAATAAATTATACCTTTGCCTACTAAGTACGTCCTTTGTCCCCTATTTATTGACTAATTTTGTCGTTTTAGTTTATCTTATTTAATGACCCATACTTAAAATAGTAAAAGAGCATTTAATCATCTCCTCAAAACATCATAATATTACATTAAATGTCATCATTTTATTCTCATTAGAAAATATTTCTACTACTCGTAAAGTTGAAAAGTCTTTATTATCCACATTTATCTTTTAAAATACTAGTAATAAATAATTTATACATTTTATTCTTGTAAAAAAAATATATGGAGTACTAATAATAAAGAAAACCCCTAGCCTCTCCCTAAAAAAAAAAAAAAAAAAGAAAGAAAAAACTTCAAAGATTGTCTCCATTCTTTCCTATGCATTTTCTGTGTCCATGTGAGAGAAAGCCGTTTTCGTCTTGTGTTGTCTAAAACTTTTCAACTTTTTATCTGGATTGTTATCTACTTTCTTAAACCCACCTAAACATACCAGAAATCATCCCATTTTAGGAAAAGCAAAAGCTCAATTCATTTGGAGCACCATTCTTGATTTAACTATTAACCCCTCTCTTTTTCTTGGTTGGTTGTTTGAGTATGTATACTGATATTTTTGGACTGGGAATTGAGAAAGCAGATAAATATGGGAATTATTATGAAGAGAGATGCAATTTTCTTGGTTCTTCCCTTGGATGGAATTAAAGTCAGTTTCACTCACACATGACATTTATACAAACAAAATCTCACGTTCATATTCAATTGATTTGAAATCCACTCTAATCCGTAAGCAATAATAGCCTTAAAAGTAGACTATTGTCGAATATTATGAGTTTATAATTATTTCATATATGTTATGATCAAACAAATAAAATGATAATACAAATAATAATATTCCAATATCTATTGTGGAAATTGCTATTGTTAGATAATTTTATGGGGTGTTCGGTTCAATCTCTTCAATCGAAATGGTAACGATTGTTAAATTGTTACTCCGTAGTATTTTTGTCTAATTCCATAAATAAATAGAAATTTTAAAATGATGGTTGTTAATTTGTACTAGAATAATAGAATATTATCTTCAATAAATTAGGCCAAAACACCACAATTAATTTAATGAAGAATAAATGGCCTAATTTTGAACACTACAACTAAACACAGACCGTATGGTTGAAAGAATTGGCCAAAACTTTTGGTGATAATTAATTAGGCCAAAACACCACAATTAAACACCATTAAATTAATTAATTTTTATTCTCATTGAAGTCAAGTCTTTTGTGAGGATCACTACAAAAAACACCATGACAAATGTGCATTTTCTGTTTTTGTTTTTTGTTATTGTTTTTTGCGGTGGTAAATGTTACTACTAATTATATACAATTAAAATAAAAAGGCGATCGAATTATTGGTTTTGATTTGGTACTACCGTACTAGTGTCGACCGGCTATGTGAGCAGCTGGTTCGATTATTCTGCTTCATTTTTCGTGTTTCACTGTTATCTCACTCTACTTAATTTTTAACACATTTCGTCCTAATATTGTACGACGTTGATATTTTTTTTTAGTACGACACATGTTAACCATATACTTCCTCCGTCCAATTTTATTATGCCCACTTCTTCGAGCACATGTTTTAATGAATATTGATTAATTTATGTATAAAGTAGATAAATTGAGGGTATGATGAGATGTTGTGGTCCATTTATAGGTAAAGTGATTGTTTATGAATAAAGTTAACGACAATTTGAGTAAAAAAGTGATGATTGGAGGATAGAGATAAAATAGTTTGAATAGTACTATTTCCAAAAAGGGAATGAACATAATAAAATTGGACAACCAAAAAAGAAAAGTGAGAATAATGAAATTGGACGGAAGGAGTATATAGTGGAATATCGAACATGGGATCTCATTCGATGAGCCGTCTACAAGAGATGCACTAATTAAATAAAACACGAAATTAACACAAAAGTATGAGAGGAGGAAATATGGGTTATGATATTTCAAAATTGAAACAGATGATCTCATTCGATAAACGAAAATACGTACCTTATAACCACCCAAGTCAGGGTAGGGAACCAACCAAGCTAAAACAGAGGCGAAAGCTCCCAAAGCAGTTGATGCAGCAACGTATAAAGGTTGCATGAACCTATCACTTGACTCACTTTTCACAACCGCCGCCGTACAAACCAACACAATCTGTCCGAACGCTATCTTCTTCGCCGTCAAATGGGTGCACTCCGGCAGCCCCACCAGGAACGAGGCGACCGCCACACTCCCAACCATGGTCCCTATGTTGGGTGTTATCTCATGACTCATCAGCCCGATGGTCCACCACCACAGCATGGCCAGCGGCACCACCTGCACGGTGGCGCAAAATGCGTGCCAACACCCCTTTAATGTGTCGCCGAGTGAAGCGTCGGATATTATGACCATTGCTGTTAGATATGAAAATGATGGGAATTTTATTATGTGTGTGAGAAAGTTGGGGCCGTAGAGGGCGGTGACGCCCACTATGGCGCAGGCGAGGGCCGCTCGTATGGCCGAGCTCAGCCGCATGGACCACACGATCCGAGCTCGATCCGCCACTGTGCTTGTTGTCATTTTAAAATATCGAGTTTTGATGAAAGAAGTGGAGAGAAAGATTGACAAAAATGATTTGCAATGATCTAGGGGGAGGGGGGTATTTATTTGCAAAAGTCTCATGTTATTTAATGTAATCATCCATTATTTTGTACTATCATTTTTATTTGAAAATTTACACGTTTCAACTTTTAGATGAAATAAAATTATTTTAATTTTGGTAAAGTCTAGTATGTTGTGCACCCTAGTTCATGTTGCACTTTTCAGTTTTACTGACTTACACTTTTTGGTAAATGGTGTTGCACTTTTCAATTATTATACTAAAAATATTATTATACAGTTTAATAATTGAAAAGTGCAACATGGACTAGGGTGCACACATAGCAGACCAACCCTTTAATTTAATTTAAAATATGTTATCTGGTTTGTCACGTTAATGGTTGAGGAGATTATTCTTTTCTAAAAGGTAAATATGATATTAAACTGTGAGTAACAAAGGGTACTCAAATCCTGAATAATCAAAATGAAGATAGTACTAGACGGGGTTACAATTTAGTAGGTATATACATTTTAGAGGTATACAATCTCAATAATAAAAAGAGCAACAAAGAAGAGGAGTATTTGACTTTCAACCATTTTCATGAACACAATTTGATGCCTTCAAAAATTTCTACCATTATTGAAGCGACTCCTTGAATATGATGTAATTTCTGAAGTTCCACAATTTTCAAATTACACTTGGTCAAATCAAATCAAAAACCGTTCTAATGATAGTATTCTTGCCTAAGTTGTTAATATTTCAACTAACTTGTTAATACATGAACAATTTTTATAATATAATTTTTTTTTTACATTATAAAATCGAATCTTTAATTGACCCGTAATTGACCTGTTTAGATAGCCCAAATAAAAATAACGGCTAACTTTATATTAAGAATTACCAGAAACATGTTCATTCAATACTTTGCATTAATTAACCTATACCACGTGTCATATATTTAAATAAAACAAAACTTGTAATCCATCCAAATAGAATAGAAACCATGTTTAGTTTTGCACTTAACGATAACTACATACGATGCAAATTAACTAATTCAGAACATTCGAATGCTCTTTAATTTCTTTTTTTCAATTCGAATATTTAACCAAAAATAAACATTTCTATAATAACGGGTTTTGATGAAGGGTAGCTAGGTCTCCTAAATATTTATAATTTTATTTATAAACTAATATTTTTTATAGTATAAAGAATCATATTTTAGCACACAAAACATCACTATTTAAAAATTATTTAATTTTATATGTCATTCTAATTAAACATCTTACATATGTTAAATAATAGAGCGAGACTCTATGAAATAATTCATACGTAAAATACTGTACAATTAATTAAAACTAGTTAAAACAAGTTGGAAATTTTAAGGAAATGACCAAAATTTGACTAATCGTTCGCGGGTCGAATCGGGTCAGGTCTTTTAAAACAAATTGTAAACTCAATCTCATGTTTATGTTATTATAAAAATAAACATGTGATATTATAAGAACAATTATGTGTTAAACATATCTTCCTATAAAATCGCGCACATAGGCAACTCAAAAACTCACTCCTAAGTCTATTTTACTATAAAAGCGTTATTGTATGGACAAGTAACACATACTTGTTCTTATAGTAACACATATATAATGTATTGAATACTGTGTTAATATATGAACATAATTGTGTTACTGTAAGAAAAAATGTGTTATTATAATAAGAAATGTGTGTTATTGTACGAACAAAATGCAATTACTAAACATTAATAAAATACTCAAATAAAAGAGATGAAAAACAAATATAAAAACACATGACGAACATTTAAGAAAATAAGCGAAAATTTTGTTAAGGTAACCTAATGTTAGTTGTTCTTACAGTAATACACACTTTAGCTTACATTAACAAATAATACTTACTTTTATATTATCACAAACCTAAGACTCTGAGAGCGAGTTTCTTACTTTTTCTATGCACAAATTTTTTTTAAAGAAGATTCATTTGATACAGTTTGATCCTCGAACGATCCACAAGTTTTTTCTCAATTGGATACAAATTGGTATATTTCATACATGAATTATTTCATACATTTTCTTTTTTTTAAACTTATTTTGTATGTTAAACAATACTCCTCTGTTCCACCACAAATATTTGCACACTTTCTATAAATGGATGTCCCATACTAATTTGCACACTCCATAAAAGGGAATATCTTCATAACCCCCACCCTCAAAATATACTTTTATTTACCCATATGTTATTACTTTTTCACACTCGATCAATCTAACTTTTACTTTACTTTATTCATAAACCTTTACAAAACTACCCCTCAAAACATCACTCATTACACTTTTTCTTACACATTTCTTAAATTGTGTGCCATTCCAGGTGTGCAAATTTCTCTGGGACGGAGGGAGTATATCGAGTTCACCATAAAAATTTCATGAACCATTTTTATATAAAATTTTCTTTGATATATACCCATTTCGTGCAGGTTTTCTTTGCATTTTTTTTTTGAAGTCTTGGGTATCCAGTTCAAGAATCGACTAATTTTGGGGGATCAATCTCACCGCCCACTTGCAGGGATAGATGCAAACCGTGCATGACAAGATTTATTATTTCGGGTATTGATATTTTCTTCACTACTACGTTCCAATTAGGGGGTGTAAATGAGTTAAGTTGAATCGAGTAGTGTTGAGCTCGAACTGACTCGATTGCTATACTCAAATCTCAAAACACTACTCGAACTCAGTCTATTCTAAAAATTTTAAGCTTGAACTCGATCCGACTTGACTCAATTACTTGTATAATTTTACAAAACTCAATGCAAAACATAGTTTTCCTTATATAATTAATTATAAAATAAATTTAAATTCGACTCGATTACATTTATATAAATATAAAAATAATGATGAAATATTAAATATTGTACAAATTCGATTATGCTCGTAGCCTTTTAAGATAAGTATTTATAAATTCGAACTCGGTAAATACTCGAGTAATTTGAAACTCGAATCGATTAAATTTATGTCGATATCAATTTTTTTTCCGAGTGGAGTTTGCTAAATTCATTTACACTCCTAGTTCCTACTTTCAAAGTTTCAATTATAGATGTGTTTATTATAGCTATACAAAGGAAAGCAACGGCCTTTCTTATAGTTAAAAATATCTCTATATAATAGAAAGTCAGAAATTGGAAGTGACAAGTTCTTTTCTAAAGCTATAAATAGGGACGGACTTATGGTTTGGCCTTCCCCAAAGAATTACTAATACAAAAACGTGTGATTTTTATACCATTTAAT
Organism: Galeopsis tetrahit; assembly: GCA_963675135.1. Lineage (NCBI taxonomy): Eukaryota > Viridiplantae > Streptophyta > Magnoliopsida > Lamiales > Lamiaceae > Galeopsis > Galeopsis tetrahit. The sequence goes on from OY776124.1 coordinate 74,008,159, forward strand.
TTATAGTCTAGTGAGTAGTGATGGAGTTTTTGCTTCCTATAGTCCCATGGTTCTTTTTTATTTTATGTATATATTATATTATTATTAATTTTTTCAGAAATTATAAATATATATATATATATATATATTAACGGTAAAATAAGTTATATTAATATGCAAAATTGGGTATAAGGGACACTCATTACAAAAGTTGATACAAAATTCAGTGTTTGCAAACTAAAGATATGGTTTGGTTAATGTTCCGGAATGACGTGATGCACCCCAGAAACATGTCAATCTTGTATGAAATGATTTTAAACATGAAAATTATTCATTTAACATATAATATCAGCTATAAATATTCCTATTATAAAATGTCAAATTTTGGCTATAAATATTCTTACTATAAAATGAAAATTTTTGGTAGTGGAGAGAATATCAATATCTTAAAATTCAAACAATAGAAATAATAAATTAAAAGCCAACATTATGTTTAGTACTATGTTTAAGCAACAATAGAAAGAATAAATTAAGAGCCTAACACTATGCAGTAGAATGAAATTGCAAACAGTAGAAACAATAAATTAAGAGCCTAACACTAAGAAGTAGTGTGAAATTGAAATTTCCAATCACATTAATTCTCTATGGCACAATAATACAAATTTAATTTGAAAAGGTTAGTTAATAAAAGTTAGAAATTAGGAGATTTTTAAGGTTAAAAGAAGGACATAATAGTAACAAACGGTGTAAAAAATTCTAAAACATCACTTATTTGTGTATAAGAGAAAAAGACTAACACATACTAAGGGAGTAATGTATTTAACTTCCATAAAAAAAAAAAAAAAACTAAGGGAGTAATGATTACATTTCTCATTTTGTATAATATCAAAGAATATATATACTTTTTTGACATATTTACTCATCAATTTTTCTTTTTTACTTCTCTATTTTTTTTTAAATTTTCTTTGACCTTTTAGAAAAAAAGTCATTAATATATTTTTTTTTAAAAATAGATACCCTAGAGATTAATAAGAATATTTTAAGGAGATTATTGATAAAAATAAAAAAATGGATAAACCTTTTTAAAATAAAATTTAAGATCAAATGCTAAAAAACGCAGAGAGTACAAAGTAAAACCCACACTAAGTTTGAGTTTCTTTCAAATAAAACCACAAAAGAAAGAAAAATTACAAAAAATCAAATGTGATTAGGGATTTCCACTGTCCATTGTAAAATGCTTTAATTGAAAATTAGGGTTTAGAGATTTGATTCCATTAAATGAAATCTAATTGCTTAATCTTCATTGAAGTTGTGTGAATGCTCATTCCCAATTGATGGTTATGTCATTATTGGTTTTAGTTTTTTTCAGTCAAATCTATTTCAGAATCATAAGCGGATTCAGCACATTTCATTTCATGTAAATGTTCACAGCAGATCTTCATTTCCATGTATTGCAGGTTAAACAAAATTGATGGTTGGAACTTTTAACCTAGAAGCAAGCTATAATGGTAATTTCTTTAACTCTCAGTTCTTATTATACCATGTGTTAGAACTTTAAAGTATTGAACTGCAATTTATTCATCTTTTGATGTTACATTAGTTCCTATTATATAATACAATCTAGGTAACCAAAAAACAAAACAAAAAAGTTGGAATCATCTTCTACTGACTCGATTGATTTATCTCTCGTAGACAAAACTGAATTTCCTTTAGTTCCTTGAGTAGTGAAGTGATGCAAAACCCTGTTGCACTCACCATTTGTGTCAATTTAGTCTCTTGAGGAGTCTGCTCTGTGATGAAAACAGATGAATTTTGTTTATTTTGTAGTAATACCCCTGCTTCAAGGTCTCTGCAAATCGATTCAGTCGAAATTGCCTGCTTTAATGATTCTTGGAATAGTCCCAATTCATTGTTTATTTGCTCTTTGAACTCCTCCCTCAAAGATGTAGTCTCTAATTGCTCTGAGATGGTTTCAAAGTTGTATGTAATGAATTGCAACATATCCCTTTGGTTAGACAAAGATTTAACCAGCTTTTGGCAGCAATAAGCTGGAAAAGGAAAATACCAGAAATCAGGCTCCAACTCTGCATCTTCTACTAACTGATTCAGCTCATAGATTAGAGAGTTTAGGTGTCTTTGCTTCTCTCTCAATTCGACAAGTTTCTGCGATGACAAAGGGGATATGGCGCCTGTTTCTTTTATGTAGTCTTGTAGGGCGTGTATGGTTATAAGCAAGTGATTCTTGGCTAATGTGGCTGCTCTGAATGGTTGCAAGAAAAGCTCCACTAGAATGTAAGCTGATAAGCCTATGAAAACTTGTGTTAATCGAGCAATGGCGAATTCGTCTGGAGCCCCGTAGTTCTTTCTACCTAGTATGAGTAAAGCTCCTATGGCTGCCGAGACTCCTCCTGTTTGGCCATACATTTTGCTGCACCTTATAAGGCTGGTTACGACGATCCATGGAAGAATGGCCAGGAGTCTTACTTGTTCGTAATGAACGAGGAAGCAGCATATCACGCCGTATACTGATCCCATAGCTGTCCCTTGTGCTCGCGCATTTGCCATTGTGAAGATCGCTTGCCTTCCTTTAACGAAGCTGATGGCGATTGCGAGACCTGCCCAGCATCCGTTTTCTGTGTCGAATAGCAAACCGAATAGCACTGCCAGGCTCAAAGAAAGTGAACATTTGAAGGAGAATTCAAGCCTTGTTTTGAATGTTGTAATGGGGCTAAAGTCTGTTTTCGTCTCGATTTCATTTAAAACCATGTCTATGCAAGAGAAGTAGAAGAACACCCACCCTTGGTTGGTTATTGGGAAAGTGGAGTCGAGTGGTAATGATGTTTTTTCAATGGCTTCTGATTCTACCATTGAATTGGAAGGTGAAAAACAGCTTATTTGCTGTATTTTCTGTTTTAGTCGAGCAGATACGCTTTCTAACAAATCGGAGAGTTGGTCTTGATGAGTTGTTTGTATAGGAGGAAATGCAGGAGAAGAAAGCAGAGAATACTCTATTCCTCTCATCTGTAGCTCCATTCTTTCCAATTTTTGTCTGAGGCCGACTCGTCGTCTCCAAGGTGTCTCCCATTGCATACCTTCCTGTAAGATTGAACCATTCTTAAGTTGTTTGATAATTCGTCGTCAATTAACATTTTTCAGTAATGTTGTGTTCGGTAATTTACCTGTAAGATTGTGATATTGTGCAAGAGTTTGGCTCCCGTTTCGGACAAGGGCTTAGCTAGTGAAATAAGCTCCATCTTGGTGTGTTCATCAGCAGCAATGAAAGCTCTCAGGTAAATGTTCATCCTCTGAGACATGTTTTCAGCATATACGCCACACAGTTCGCGTACCTGCAGACGACAACATTAGCAAGTCGTGTGAGATAGATCAAAACATGTTAATTAGTTGGAAAGAATAATTCAAACATGGGGGAGACCGTCTCATGGATCTCTATCGAGAGATGGGTCTCCCTTGACCCGATGTAAAAAGTGATAATATTTATGTAAATATAGTTATTGACGTAAAAGAATTCCTTTTCTATCAAAATAGCATCTACAATTTGTGTCATTCTTTTTTTATGGTCCTCTCTTTGTGCTCAACCATTTGAGGATTTGATTCGATGATCCACTGTAGGTTTAAGTGTTGTTTGTAATTTGCAGGTAATCTTTGAATAGAGAATGATTTTTGCTATAATTTGAACTACTTGTCAAATAACTAATGTTTTGTAAGTTTAGAGAAATACCCTAAATTTAAGAATTATTTCCTAGCACTGCCTGGTTTCTTTATTCTTGTTGTTTGGTGATAAATGGTGCAGTGTGAAAGAGGATTTTCATGAAATTTTTTGAAGATGATTTTTTTTCAAGTGTAACTATTATGTATACAAATAGTTACTATTTAAAAAAAATTTAAACAATGATAATACTTTTTATTCACAATCCTAATATTTCGTATACACAATTGAAGAAAAAAAAGGTTGGCTTCACAACTAAAATCCGGAATTGTTTGGTTTTGATTTGGTTCGGTAATTTCGGTTGACCAAATCACGAAACACTCCTAATTAAACACGTTCCTTAGTAAAAAGAATGGTTCACGCAAAAGAATGTTCCACACCAATGTTCTAAAAATAAAACATTTGTTCTAAAATTCACTAGCTAGTAGCTTAAAAAAATATTCACTGACAAAGTGGGATAGCTCAAGTAGTTAAGAACCCCACTACTTAATGTAATTCAAAAAAAAAAAAATATTCACTGGTACCCAAAAATTTCACAAGTCACAAATTGGTGTTCCAAAGATATGTTTTACTACAAAACCAAATATTCAACTATTAAGCCAAAATATGTCTTGACAAGTGTAATTTGTACTATTTTATAAGGATAAAATATTTTGAAACATCTGGTTGTAGTCCGTAATTTTTTTGAATAATTGTTTTGTAGTAGCATAATTTGAAAAAAATTGTTTTATTAAGTTTTATTCATAATTTTTTACCCCAATATACCCTGACAAGTATATTAATTTCATATATGAAATATAAGTTTTTGTGAAATAAAAATAAGATGCAAATTTAATTGGTACCTTAGAAGTAGATAGGTCAGGGTAGGGAAGAATCATAGCTAAAAGAGAAGCCAAAGCTCCCAAAGCAGTGGATGCACCAATGTACACCGGTTGCATGAACCTATCACTTGGCCCCCCAACGCCATTCACCACCGCCGTCGTACAAACCAAAACAATCTGTCCGAACGCTATCTTCTTCGCCGTCAAATGGGTGCACTCGGGCAGCGCCACTAAGAACGCGCCCACTCCCACACCCACCGCGGCCATGCTGGGCGTCACATCAGCCCTCGGCCCGATGATCCAAAACCATAGCATGGCCAGCGGCACCACCTGCGCCGTGGCGCAAACTGCATGCCAACAGCCCCTCAGCGTGTCGCCGAGGGATGCGTCGGATAGTACTATTAGCACTGTTGTGAGATACGAAAAGGCTGTGAATTTGATATGGTGTGCGAGAAACTTGGGGCCGTAGAGGGTGGCGCCACCCACTATGGCGCAGGCGAAGGCGGCGCGGATGGAGGAGCTCAGCCGCATGGACCATACTATCCGGGCTCGTTCCGCCACCGTGTTGGTGGACATTTTAATTACAAAGTGTAATTGATTGATTAATAAGGAATTAGGTTGGGAGAAGTATTTGAAAGATGATAGGTGAAGTTATTGGAAATTATGATTGCAATGATCGGTAGAGTGGGGGTATTTATTTGGAAAAATGTCACATTATAATTTAAATGTCAAAATTGTTTGTACTGATTTGAGTGTGATGCTTCTTTTGTACTGATTGAGTGTGATATCTGTCATTGCATCTATTTGTAAATCAAAAAAAAAAAAAATCTTATGTGGCTCATATACTTCACACAATTCTTCTATTTCATATTTTGTCTTTAGGTTTCAAATTAAAAGAAAAACTATGCATTAATTAATGTCAGCCAATTTCGATTAATCAATAATATCACATTCTATGTATCTGTAGTTCTGTACTATGTTTATCTTTATTTCATAATTAAATCAACAAGTACTAATGCAATTAAGAAAACAATTAAACTTTGGTTAATCTCAATCATTATTTTTTCAAAGAAGCCATATTGGCCATCCACTTAAATTAAATAAAGTACTCCCTCCGTCCGTCTATAAATTTTCCATTTTACCATTTTGGTCCGCCCACTTATAAGCTTCTCATACCATTTTTGGTAAGTATTTTTTCTTACACATTACTTTATATCTTACTTTTTCTTTCTATCTCTCTCCTTCTTCCAATCACATCACTTGTACTATATCTATTATTTAATCACTTTTCTTAATTTTTGTGCCAAAAAGTAACAGAAAGCTTATAGGTGAACGGAGGGAGAATTTAATATAAATTTTGTGAGTGTTATCTCATAATCTCACATTAGCTGAGGTAGCCAGCTGATAAGGGTCAAACAAGACGACTTAGGTTAAATCAGATGAGTTTAAGGTTTTGAGTCAGTTGAGGAGGAGATGTTTAGAGATCAACTGAGTTGATCAGATTAGAAGAGAAGATCAGCAGATGTGGGTGTCTATCAACAGAGTCTATCTTTTGACAGGATCAGATGAGGGGAGTCATATGATGAGTCTTCTGATGAAACCATTTTCAGTTACAATCAACAAGAGTAAAACTGTCATTTCGATCGATGGGGCATTGAGGAACACATGAGTTTGTTACAACAGACCATCAACATCACGTTTTCAGCATTATTTTGATTTTAATATAAATACTCTTGTAATTGTTCTTGTAAAGGTTGACGCGCAATGAGCATTCGTTTTTCAGTTGTGAGTTCACGAGTGAAGTGAGGATAAATCCATTTTCGAGTGAATGAGTAGTGTGTAAACATTTTTGATCAATCAAAGTTGAAGTCGTCTGGTCTAGTGGATGTGATCACTTTGATCGAACACTTAAATCCTTGTGTGTTGTTTTATCTCGTTGTTTACTTTTCTGAATTACTGTCTTAGTTGAGTTGCTTCCTTTATATCATCTGATTTCTACTTGGTTGGAGACGTATAATCTCGTGAATTTCTTGACAAAATGAATAATACAATTTTTTTCAATGCGCGTAATATGTCCGGGTTAAGAATTTTTGAACTAGTAGACATATATTTAATGCTTGGAACATACTATTGTTAACAAGTTCGTGAGGAGCTAGGTAGACAATTGGACTCATGTCGACAGCAATATTCCAAGAAAATTAATGGACGACAACCTGCAAACTTCCCAAATTGCTTCTCATAATCTGAAGAGTTTTTTTTTTTTGAGGAAATAATCTGAAGAGTTATTAATAAGCTAGCTAGCTATTTGAAGATTTTACATTCGCACGTACCCTTGTTATTCTTTAATAAATAATAAGAAGAAGAAAACAATTAACTCCTGTATTAGGAAATTAATGTATATTATAAATTAATTTCATATTTCTATAAATTTGAATTTTTAGATGAGATAATTTTTTTTTAATATCTTTAAAAAAGAATTTTTTTTTACCTAAATACGTATATAATATTGCACATGCAATATTACTACAAAAATTAGAAAAATGGCAAAAAAAAAAAAAACCTTAGATTGGTGTGAGATTAAATTGTGTTGTTTTTGCTGCTTGGTGTTAGATTAAGGAGGGAGTAACTGTTAAGGGCTTTTTAGAACCCCTTTTTACATGGGTTGGTCTGCTATGAACTCGAGTGCATGTTGTGCACCTAGAGCTGTTATTCGAGCCGAGTCGAGCTGAGTATTTGAGGTTCGAGCTCGACTCGAGCTCTTATCGAGCTGAGTCGAGCTCGGCTCGATAACATTACCGAGTCAAAAATTCAGCTCGGCTCGACTCGTTAACGAGCTTAACGACCCTTCGAGTCGAGCCTAATGGAAATTTTTACAAAAATTTAGTTATCGAGCCTAACAAGTCAAGCTCGAGCCGGCTCGTTAGTAAATCGAGTATTTAACGAGCTCGAGCTCGGCTCATTAAGCTAAACGAGTCGAGCCTTATCGAGCCTTAACGAGTCGAGCCGAGTCTCGTTAAGGCTCGGTTCGAATAACAGCACTATGTGCACCCTAGTCCATGTTGCACTTTTCAGTTTACTGACTTACACTTTTTGGTAAATGGTGTTGCACTTTTCAATTATTAAACTGTATAATAATATTTTTAATAATAATTGAAAAGTGCAACACCATTTACCAAATAGTGTAAGTCAATAAAATTGAAAAGTGTACATGGACTAGGGTGCATAACATGCACTCGAGTGCATACTAGACTTTACCTTTTTACATATAAGTGTTACTTTTTTTTAAAGTTATTATTAGGTGTAAAATGATCATACAATTACTATAATATCCTTCTACCCAAATTTAAAATACCCAATTCACCCATTAATCATTTATTTTTAAAATTTTCATAAAATAAATCCAATAATCAACCAAATAACTATAAGAATTATTACATCACACCAAAATTATTGAGTTAACCAAACTATAAATTAAAATTATTGAATCAACCAAACAACTACATTTTTCAACAAATTAAGATATTAAATTATGGATCAATTTACCTTCCATTAATGATAAATAATTTTAATATTAAAATTTTATTTAATAATGAATGTGGCCAATAATGTAGGTGGTATACAATAATTGTGGTTTTTCCATGATTTATGCTAGCTATACTATATTTATAAGGGTAAAACTGTCAAATTTTTTTTTAAAAAAAAGTAGAATGACACTTATTTTAAAAATATTTAAAAAGGTAAAGAGTGACACTTAATTAAAAATGGAGGGAGTATAAAAATTATTGCATCACGTCAAATAAATCCAAGGAAATATACAATTTTGCACGAATGAGATTTTTATTTTTTTGCATCAACGAAGAATTTTTTTTGCCGCTCCATCTCCGACGAATGGGGGTGGCGGCTGAAAGAAAGGATTAGGGTTTGAGAAAATTAAGGTTTGAAATCGAGAGTGTGTTTGAAAATTAATATTTGAATGAAATGGTGGAAATGATTTATTTTAATAGGGGTATAAATTGTATTTTACTACCTATTTTACAAATATTGGTAACTTTTAAATTTTGTAGCACTTAAATATAATGAGAAGGTGTAAATTAAATGGCACCTAAAAGTAAAAATAACTCTAGATTAAATTGTGTTGTAATTAATGTGGGAAGATTTATTTAACTCGATTTTGGCTATTAAATTTTGTGTTTCTTCCTTAAATAGAATGATATATTTCAGATAGGGGTAGAAAAATTCACTAGTTGAATTCGATTGGGTCGAAACTGGGTCAAACAAATTTGTTCAAAAAGATTGCGTAAGACAAACATAAAAATTCGCTCTCCAATTTGTGTTTATTAGAAAATTAATATAAATGAATTAATTCCGATCTCTCTATAAGTTTGGACTTTTAGATGAAATATAGTTCTTTCATGGTATCAGAGCCTAAAGGCTTACGCCCACACGTCATGGGTTCAATTCCTGTTGAAAGCAACTCAACATATTCGCTCTTATAGTAATACAAACTTAAGAAAATGGAATACAGTGATGTTGACTAAAGTTATAAATTGAGTTAAGTTGTGGGCCCAATAAAATAAAGGAGGGGTAATATTGGTAAAAATTATGTGAGTTATTTCATTTTTTAGAGTGTTGCAAATAATGTTGGGACGCCCGTTAAGGAAAGTGTGCAAATAATTACGGGACGGAGGGAGTATTACTTTCATAGATTATGCTAATATTACATGTTCAATTTTGTATTTAATTTTTTTTTTAAAGGTAATCACATTAGATAAACTGAGTCATTTAGATTACATGCAGAGAGAACACAATATATTAAAATATCTCCTAAATGATTCTGGTAAATTACTGTGTGACACCGTCTCATCACATGATCTCTTGAGACAAAATTGTATATTTATCTTTAGATTCTTTACAACTAATTAAAAACAAAACTTAAATAATGAGAATGTGTAATCGAGCAGTACTGTTGATCAATATTAATGTGTTGGGTTGTACTTGTGAGGCCCAAAGTGCTTAATGTACACTGCCCTATCATACAGGCAATTCAATCAAGGGATGCATTCTAATATTCTATGCTACAGCTAATCGCTTTACATAAATTTAATGGACTTTTTTTTTCTTTCTTAACTTTCGATTTTTTTTTTAATCCTAAAAAAATGATCGTGCGTATAGATTTAATTGGCTTGATAGTGTGCAATACATAATCAATTCTTTACGAGCTATGTAAACAATTTTGTGTGTTATTTATTGATTTTTTTTTTCTCAATTACTGTAGTTTTTCTCCTAACATAATGATTGATACACACTCAGGAGGGACATCTCAAAGTTTCATAGTGAATTCTAAATTTTATGCATCACACATCTAAATTGTGGGCAACTTTTTTAAGATATATGGAGTATACAAAACAGAACATTAAAATACCCGATATGATAAATAAATAAATGTATATATCAATTACATTGTGCAACTAATATATATACTCCAACTGTATAATAAAATGTAATTTAATTTCCTAAAAAAAAAATTACATGTGTACCAATTATTCTGTGTAACTAATGCAACAAGACTGAGTACGTACTCTATAAAATAATGAAGCAAGCACTCTACAGTACGTACTTCTGGGGGACGATATGATCAAAGAAAAAATGATAATGATTTGTGTCAATATATATGAAAATATATACATACATTTGTCACACGATTTGTCTCACACGCGACATCGTCTCACGAAAGAATTTATCTGAATTAAATGAGCCCATGCCAGCTAACTCCACAAAAATTGAACGGATGAAATTTTAATGGGCTGATAACCTAGTTTGCTTCGTTTGCAGGGAAACTACTACTTCCACAATTTCTGCAACTATGGCAATTTTCATTTAAATTATTTTGATTAATTTAAGACATTATTGGATCGATACACACCATCGGTTGAGTTTTGTGACACGTGGCCATGCAACACCTTATTTTTTACGTCATTCTAAATGTGTGGCATTAAATCAATATGCGAAGTACATTTTCTTTTAATTTTTTAATTTAAAAAAAATGAATATATATATTTCAAATCAGATTGATGATATTTCATTATACAGGTCGGAACAGATTTTCGATCGTGTGATTTAATGCAATGTCTATGTTTCAACGACTGGATTCTTCCAGTTAATTCTTTGTGAATGATTTGATATATATATATAGTACTTGGTTTATTGCATTTTAATTATTGGTGATATAGAGTTCTTAGATAAATACAAGTCGTCGGTCAAAATAATTAAATTATATATAAATTGTTATTTTAAACAAATATTTATGAGAGACCAGTCTCGTAAATGATCAAATAAATGTTAAATGGGTTTATTTATTTATATACCCATTTGCATTTTATTTTTTAATTACTTATTATGATCATATGTTGATCATTACGTGACTAGCTTGATTGACTATTCAAAGTATTTAAGTATTTAATGTAGGGAATGATAAGTATTTAAGTATATGAACCAAAGTTTTTAAATGCAGCAGTGGAGAAAAGTGAGAAGATCGGGGTGGATAGAGAGTGCTTAATTTCTTTGTAACACAATATATATGAATTTTTTTTTTTTTTGTCAGTCAAATAAAACTTTATATTAAAGCCACGGGTACAAGCAATACTCATAAATGAGAGACAACAATTCACAGGTAAACACAATAGGTAATTAAGGTAAATTGAGACAACAATTCACATGTAAACAAAATGATTTTTTTTTTTAAAAAAAAACCTGTCTTAATTAGATATATTGTATATATAAAATATTTCACGCAAGTATTGCTCTTTATAGTACGCCATGAGAGCATGGGGTGGAAACACTTCATTGGGCCTCCACTTAAATAGACGGACACGTGTTCGCCTACGTGACATATGATCCCCTTAAACCAAGCTAGCCTAAAATGACGATCATCCTAGTTGCCTTGGTCGTACTCGTCGCCTTGGACCATGGTATTATTGGTGCGCTAAGATGGATCTTAGACTCTGGTCGTCTCAGCCATCATTGAGATTGTTGTCATATTAGCCATCATGGCCGAGTGAATGGCGAGATGAGTCGTCGAGGTGCCCTCCTTGGATTTTCATTATGTCGATTCTTGACTGGTCTCCGTTCAATGTCAACTGTATTCGCTGATCGTTGAGTATAACTAGGATGAATTGATTGACTTGTGAAATATTGAAGACCGAGTTTAACAATTTCACATGAAACGATTTTATGATAAAGCGTTTATCATGTGTCCTTTTAAAGAGAGTTGTATTTATTTTTGTCGAATAATTAAACTTGAAAAATGGTCTTATAAAAGGTTTAAATAATGTATGGTGTCAATAGAACATACCCATTAACTTAAAAGTTAAATCAAATAATATTCTTCAAATTGGTTTGTCATTTCATTATTAATGATGTACAATGAAGACATTCAACAGCTCGGCCATCCACATGATTAAATCCACTTGGTAGCAGTGACTACTTTGATGGAGGCCTGCCGAATCCTCTACAATATACAAGTTACAAGTCGATCACTTGTAATAAATAAGAGAAAAACTCATGTTTGATGTTAAATGTTACTCCATCGGTCACTTCTATTAAAAAATAACTGCCATTCTATATCAATATACTCCACATATTAAGATGGAGTATTTAAATGATTTAAAGGATGAAAAAAAAATGTAATAGATTTATATTCAAAATTGTAAAACGTCATTCAATTCGTAAAAAAACTGAAATGTCAAAACGTAATCTTATATAATAAAAGAAGGAAAGTCTCTCCAGTCTTTTGACATCTGTCATTTTAGAGTGTTTATTCTTTCGCCATGTGTCATTTTGAGTATCCAACCTGTCCGCCAAGTGTCAAATTTAATATACATGTCACCCGTGATAACAAATCGTTTGTAAGTTTTACCTATTCTCTTCATTTTTCGTCTCTTCAGTTTCATCCTCACCGGACTTCTGAAGACCCCTCCTCCAGATTGAAGTTCCTGCTGATCGATGGCCTTTCTATTGTGTATTTGTTCGATTTTAGATTTTTTTGCTGCCGAGAAGGACTAAGGACGCCGGAGAAGGTGATGGGTGTCCGGCGCTGAAACGGATTTAGAGACTATGAGTATGGGGAATGGTTCGATTTCTTGGAAGTCTATCTGCCTCAACAGATGGTTGAAAAATCAGAGACGAAGATTGATGAGATGAGGCAAACTGCGGAGAGATTGCACGAGTTTATGGTTCAATAGAAGAAGTTAAATCTCTAGAAAAGAGACAAATTACATAGCGGGTTTTCTGGTAATGTACAACTCTTGATTGGCATTTTAATCATTTATTATCTGATCTTGATAATCTAAATTAGCTATCTGTAAACAGAAAAATCAGAGACGAAGATTGCTGAGATGAGGCAAATTTCGGATTGATTGCACGAGTTTATGGTTCAATAGAAGAAGTGAAATGGCTAGAAAAGAGGCAAATTACATAGCGGATTTTCTGGTAATGTACAACTCTTGATTGGCATTTTAATCATCTACTATTATCTGATTTTGATAATCTAGATTAGCTATCTGTATACAGTTCTGTCAAGTGTCAACTGATAATGGAATAATCAATCACTTATACTGTGATAAATTAAGTTAGTTCTTTCTCGAGTGCAGATTTTATCACATGCTCATCATCGAATACTATACATTATGGATTCAGTGTGGTGATTTTTGTCTTGAGTTTTTTTTTTTTTAAGTATGTTGCTACAATGTGAGTGTCATTTCAATTGAAGATTTTCGGATGCTGAGGAACAGGAACTTCAAGTTGTTGAGTCATACAATGTGACTCTTGGATTTTCATTTTCACTATTTTTTCTTATGGGCGCCTAAGTAATCGGATTTGTTTGAAAGTAATGTAAGGGGCTGGAGGATATGCTACACAGATAATCTTTGCCTTGGAAATAAGGGGTGAATCAGAGGGGGCGACTTTGAAGGAGCAAGTGCAATCTGTAAAGGCATTGGATTAAGGTACGTGTCTTTAACCTCAGAAAAAGTAGAAATAAAATCTGGGTGATGTATTATTTGTTCTGGGTTATTTGCTCTATTTTGGCATGTATTATTTGAAATGGTCTTTGAATTGGTGTAGTGTGTAAATTGATGGATGAACAATAATTATGTTTAGTATCCAACCTGTCGTAATACTCCTATTTTGAGAAGAAAAACACATAAAATCAAGTGCTTAAAAAAACTAAAAAAGTGATACTTCGTATGCCGAAATACAATATTTTGAAGAAAAAAAAGTTCACGTGAACCTGGTTCACAATGCAACTACTCCTATATATTTATGTTTGCTTCATATTTCTTCTGTTGTATAACTTATAAGACTTGGAAGCTCAACTCTAAGATTTAGCAGAGACGTGAGTGGCAAGAAAGATGAACTCCTGAGACATCTTACATAGTTTAATTATGTGTACAACCCTGCTCTGGATTGTGATTTAAGAATATTGGCATGATAATTAAGCCAATGGATCTGTATAAGCCTTGAGACTCAGTTTGCTTTACCACTAGAAATTCAATGAGAAGAAACATGAGATTTTTATAATCAACCCATTAGTTAGAAATAAAACTGCAAACCGGGTTAGTAGGTAAATGTGTGAAAGGTTAATGGATTTGAATCGTCTCCCAACCTGTTTGGTGTACACCACCTCACAAAAGAATTTATCTTCAATAAATCAAAAACTAAACCAATAGAGCAAAGAGATCAGAGCAGGATTATGTGGTTTAAGGGTGAGGTTTGTGCATGTAGAGAACAAACAAATAGCATTTAGTAGATGCAGTTTTTGTAGTGCCCTATGAGAAAATGAAACACTATTTGGTACACTGATTATACAAACTGGTAGAATTTCTTATAGCGTTGTACTTCGATAAAGGTGTGGTAGATTACAATTACATGATATGACTCTTATTATAAAGGATTAGACCATCTGTAATTTCACTTTGTAGGGCAAGCATTAATAATTATAGTACGGAGTGAGAGAAGGGTGTAATCAAATATGTGATCAAAAGATACTGTTCAAGTTGTGTAAATGTTTTATCTGTTATCTACATATTGTATGCCTACTAGAAATAGTGACCACCTCGCCTTTCACATGTCTTTGTATTTGCTCTATAATAATTAAATGATTTTAATATATGATAAATTTTCGATTTAACAGTGAAGAATCCGAAAAAGTCCAGCCCAATACTAAATGAGACATTCTTGCTTTGCTATATCCAAACGAAAACTACAGAGCGTAAGAACAAGGAATCTTCTTCTTTATAAAGCCATAAAAAATGGAACATATGTTTGCTTGTGTTAAGTGCTCTACAATGCTTATGAATATCCAATGCTTTCAGGTGTGGTAAGGTGAAGTTCATATTGGTAACAACAGACACCAACTCTGAATTCAATTTTAACTTGCGAGAATTTGCTACTGAAATTTCCTGATTATTTAGTTTAGTAGATTCAAATTCATAATATTTCTATTGTGATTGTTGTTATTTGGACCCTTTATTGACCTGAATATGCTTTTCACTATTGTTGGTCCCAAAGTTGAGTTAATAATATTGAGTAAGCTAGTGAAAATGTCTAGAGGGGAGGGGTGAATAGACTTTTCAAAAATCTTTCAATATATCAGAATACACAATGCGGAATAATCAGATTACTAATGAGCCCAATCAAGTTTATACTCAACTTAGTTTCGAGAACTCTGTTCTATACTCAACTAGTCTAGTTCAGTTAAGGAATTAAACCAATTAATCAATTTGAACAATCAAAACTGTAAAGTAAATCAAACACAAGATTTATAGTGGTTCGACAACTTGTCTACATCCACTCTCACAAACCCAGTTGTGATGTTTCCACTAAAACTCTTCCAATCGAGTACAAGTGTATGTTCCTGTCTTTAAAGTCCCAAGAAGAAGACTTAGATCTTCAACAGACTATACCTCCAGATATGTCTACGATCTTACTAGAAATTTTACAAGTATCTAGCACCTTGAAAATAACAAACAAAAACTAAAAACTTCTCTGATTTTCAGTAGTAGCCTTCTTGATTCTTCACTTGTCTTCTGGCTATCTTTCTGAACTTTAATCAACTCTGAGAGTAAACTTCAAAAATATCTTTGATAATGCTTCACTTGAGTATGAACGTCAGTGTATCAGTAGTAGTCAATTGATCACCATCATGAAGTATTTATAGACTTCAATCTTCAAGAACTTAGTAAGTTGTAACCAACTTTTCTTGATAACTACCTTCAACTGAATCTTCTTATCAATCCACGCGTTTCTGTTATGAATTAGTTATTCCATAACTAACTTCTATATCTTTATCTCTTCACGCGTATTTGACTAATCTTCACGTTGACTTGTCTTGAGTAGACTTGTATGTACTTGTCTTGTCTTGTAGTCTTCCTATCTTGAGTAGTAGACTTCGACTCTTCTTGTCTGGTCTTCCTTCTTCAAATAGTAGAGTAGACTATACTAATCTTATCAAGACTATTACATTACATTAAGCCTTTTATAATACAAGCTTAGTCAACTTACAACTATACAATGAATCTATCTATTACATATAGAAATCATGAGCTCTATACATTAATTAAATAGCTCAGTAACAATCTAACATATATGAAGTACTTATAAATCGTACTTATCTTTTAATAATATTTGTCTTGTAAACTGTACTTGTCTTTTGAATTCTACTGATCTGTACAAGATGACTTCAACTCAACTAGACTAGATTAGTCAACACTTAGAAAATATTCAAGTCTTCTTTTGGCTTATCAAAACTTTATCATTTATCTTTTATTCATCATTTAGGACTTGTTCCAGGATTCATATCCCAACAATTTCCCCCTTTTTGATGAAGCCAAAACTACTTGAATCTTTTCTTATTAGTAGACTAGTTAGGTAGTTATCTTGTCTTAAACATCAAAATAGTACTTTATCTTTTTCATTCATTCAGAAGTAGATCAGTAGATATTACAAATACTTCAAAAATAACGAAATCAAAACAAACTAAACTATACTTGAAAATTACCTCTTTCTGAATCTGGAACACAGAAAGCATTGAGTAGTCTAGTATGAATTTCTTTGATATGTTCTTCGTCTTCAATCTTCTCATTGTCTAGCAGCTCATCTTCATACTTCTTGATCTGGTTCACATCTGCCCTTTTACCTGAACTAGTCATAGGACACTTCCATTTCGGAAAACCAGGAACAAGAATATTGAAATTAGCAGCAGCAGATATTCTTATGATTAAGTTCCATAGCATCTTATGCTGTCCTTCCATGAACTTATCAAACATAGCATAAAGATCGTCAGAGTTATCAGAATCTCCAAACTTCCTGATAATCCAGTGATCTAGTTCCCACTGCCTTTTCACTTTCATCCAATCTTGACGATGTTCTTTGTCAATAAAGTGATCAATGAGCTTGTCTTCTATTTGATCTTCATCAGGCTTCTCCTTCAACAAACTTTCAATATGCTTTTCTATCTTCTTCTTCTTCGCATAATGAGCTTCATCACTTGGATCACTAACCTTTTGCTTCTTCAAAATAGTTGATTCAGGAGTAGGTTCTTCAATGGTAATGGACTTCCTTTTCGATACCATTCTTGTCTGTACTTCAGCTTCTGGAGACGCAATAGACTTGCCCTTCTCCTTCTTCTTTAACTCATCAGCTTCAACTTTAGCTTGCTCAGCTTCTGCAGTTTTAACCAATCTGCCTCTGCCTCTCTTAGGCCTTCTGAGATCTTGCATATCTTCAGCAACTTCCTTTGCTTCCGGCTCAGCACTGAATTTAGATTTTTCCATTTCAGCTTCAGCACTAATCTCAGCTGCAGATTGTTGTGTCTTCTTTGGCTCTTCCCCCTTTTTGGCTTCATCAGTAGCCTGGAGAGAGAAAAGAGAAGTGAAACGAGTCATCTCTTCAAACATAGCTTGTTTCATTTGACTCGTAGCTCTTTCAATTTGCTTCTCATGCGAATTGTGTTGACTCAACTTGTCCAGCTTGGTCGCCACCAACTCCAGCTTTTGAGTAGACAAGTTCAACTCATTCTTGAAATGTGTTGCGGTCAAACGTAACTTCTTATTTTCTTCAGTCATAGCCGAGATAAGTTGTTGAGCTTGAGTTAACTGATCATACGCTTCCTTCCGTTGAACATCAGCAACCTCGATTCTTGCTCGATAGACTCTTTCCAACTTCCTGGATTCAGTAGCTAGAACGCGAGCAAAATCGACTGAGCTCTTCTCTGAGTATTCAACTTGATCTTGAAGAAATCCTTCAAGTTGCTCAAACATATGCTGTCTGTATTCTTCATCTACCTGACTGACTGCATCAACTATCAAATCTTTTGAACTTGTCACAAGGACATTGTTTTGTTCCATAAGAATCCTCTTGACATCAGACTTGAGAAAGTCATCAATGGACGATTTTACAACACTTTTCAAATCAGCTTTCAACTCATCTATGGAAGCAGTGGAAATTCTTTGAGATGACTGACCAACTTCAGCATGAATGGTTTCTTCCATGATCACATCATCAGCAATAGATATCAAATGACCTTCTGTAGCAGTAGTTACGTCCTCGTCTTCTACTACCTCTGAATCTTGAAACACACTTCCAGCTATGGCTTTCAAACTTGGAAACGGACAGTAAGGCACAATAGCTAACTTAGCCTCCTTAGCCTTCCTCATATCTTCAGCCAAGTCCTTTCTTAATAAAGCGTGCAACTTTGCCATGTATCCACAGAGTTCAAATGGAAGTATATCATCAGAATAACGATTTATAAAAGCAAAATCTGACCTTGGACTGATAGCATGATCAACTTGAAATCTGAACACAATGCCTCTCAACTGATTTGAGACATTGTCTAAGTCCACCATAGGATCAGTAGACTGGAAATCTTCAACTTGCGTGACTTCAGTCATAATCATATCACTGTCAAAATCGGAATCTGAAACTTGAATGCCTACATCAAATGTTGATCCTGAGCACATCAAATCATCAAAAATGTGTAGCAATCTCTTAGCAAGATCTGTGATGGCATGAGCTGGGAATAACTCTGAGTGATCTTGAACACCACTGGTCTCCTTCTGTTCCAATTCCCAGTCCATAAAGTTCGAGATGCCTCCCTTTCCTAAGATAGCTTCGAACAGATCATCCGTGCCAGACTTCTTCAATGCCACCCAAGTGCATACTCTTAGAAGTTTCTCAAACTGTTCTGATTCATAGTCGACTTCAATAGCCGAGAGCTTCTTTTTCAAGTTTCTGCTCATCTTCGAACGGATTCTCCTTTCTCTCAAACTCATGGGGTAATATACCAAGGATTCAAATCTGACTTCAGACGGGGTCTGAGTAGGTGGGGTCCCTATCTCAGTCGTTGCAGTGGCAACTGGCGTCTTATCTGAAGCAGATGGGTGAGGAGGTTCAACATATTCTGTTGAGGGAGAGGGTGTGAAAGTAATGGTTTCAATGGGCTTTGATGTGGCTTGGTTTGGTACGACAACTGTAGGAGTATCAGTTGTATCACTTATGGGAGTGTATAGGGGATGACTGGCTCTCAGCGGTCGTGCTGCCAGTACTTGCGAGGTTGAGGGTACAGGTCGAGGCCTAGATCGATGTGATCTAGCCTTGGTTCGGATAGAAGTAGACGGGAGAGAGAGAGGAATAGAAACAGATTGAGTAGATGTACCAACCTGTATACTCGACTCGACTGGACGAGTAGGTGATTCAACTCTCACGAGAGTGTACATCTCAGGTATTTGTTCACTCGACTCCTTCTCCTGAGTCGACTCTTCATCTGACTGAGTCTTCTCTGAGTCGTCTGCACTAGACTCTGCTTCTTCAGACTTGTCTTGTGAAGAACTGGATGAATCGGCATACGGCAAAACTTCTGAATCATCAATTTGAACCTGCCTTGGGGCAGCTGGCCTTGCAGCAGCCTGCTTCCTCATTGCTTCAATTTTTAAGTAAAACTTAAGAGGATGAAATGGCTTTCCTTTGCTCCAATCACTCTTGTTGGGCAGCAAACTTGGAAGTAATATACTCAGCTTGTTTCCATATCCAACTGCTTGAGATACTACCCAATTCCTAGTATCAGCATCCACCCTAACACTTCTTTCGAAGTACATCATCCTGTCAGCTATCAATTTAAACCAATTAACCTCAGTGATTCCATCATAGATAACTGCCATGATCCTTGTTTTGGCTTGGGTAACTGAGTCTTGAGACCCAGTGGCACATAGAAGCATCTTACTGGCTATGTCCAGCAGAGTGCGATATTTCTCCAAGAGTTCACCCTTCTTGGCTGTAGGAGCTTTACCATCTGGCTTGAGCTTCATTTTCTTTCCACAGAAGATGCTCAAATACTTCAACTCCTGTCCTTCAGCATACTTCTCCACATCAATTGTTCCGATGGGTAGCCTTAATTTTTCGAACATCACTTCCCGAGTGATTTCCACTCGATTCCCATCAATAAAAGATTCTATCACATCTCCTTGTCTATTGACGTTGGCATAAAATTCCAGAACCTCTTCCTCCAAAACAACTTGAGGAAATGCCTCTAGGAAGGGCTTTAGACCGCATCTGATGCATTTGGTCAATATTTCCATGTTTCCTTCCTTGGGATTGCCTTCAAAAAATAGGGATGGTTCAACATGCACTTTGTTGTCATTTATGTATCTCCCTAGATCAAATGGTGCCTGCATGTTGGAACTTACATCGAAAATCGATCGAATAGACATGGTGAATGATTTGTTATGAATAAGGAAATAGATTGTGCGAGAAATCAACTATCAGTACTTAGAAGAGTTGTGAAAACGTGGGTAGAATGTGTGTAAGTGTTTGGGTTTTGATTAAAACTGTATTTTTGATCCAACGGTCAAGATCGAAGAATTAGATCCAACGGTCGGGACCCTTGGTATTCGGTTACGGAACCGAGACAAAAAATGTGATTTGACTTTGTAAAAATTGAAATCCGCCTTTCTTATTGGTATAATGAGGAGTGTACTCATCTGACCTAACATTTTCATATTTTGGCGCGAATTGAATGTGTACACCTCATTAACTGGGAGTGTATAAATCCAATTTCTAGGATATTCAAATTTTAACACTATCAAATTACTTTAATATCCTTAATTTGTTTTGATTAAACACTTAGTATTGATAAAAACTTAGCTTGTCTGTTCGAGTCCATTCAGAACAGACGAGTAGACTCAAGCTTTACCAGACGAGTTGGCTTAAATACACAAGATGAGTTCCCCCTTCATCTGTGCATGTCTATTCTGAACATCGAACGACTTCATGTACCTATCTTATCACATTCAACGTGTAATTGGTGGTACTAGTAGCAATAATTACAAGGAATATCAATCAAAAACAGTGATCAAGGTTTCGAACAAGATGACTATTGACTAGCATAAGGGTCAACATAAGGATATTTAAGAAATCATAGATTCCCCCTTAAATGTTTATTTCCTTAGTATTACCCTTAGCTTTACCAGCTTCCTCATCGGGTTGTCTAGTCACCTTGTCTAGCCTTGTATACCTGTCTGTTGCGTGAGTAGACGAGTGCTCTGTTCTTTTGTGGTAACCTGTATATTTCTCCTTTCTTCTTAGGACTGTACCTGTCTCGTTAGTACATTACTACATACTGGTAGGATCAAGATCAATTAGTCCTAGACTAATGCATAATTCATGAAATCGTGCTTCAGCTAGTGGTTTTGTAAAAATATCAGCTCTTTGAAAATCAGTATGAATCTTTTCCATGCGAATATCCTTCTTTTCTACATGATCACGTATGAAATGGTGTTTCACATCAACATGCTTACAACGTGTGTGCAGAACAGGATTTTGTGTAATGGCAATTGCACTATTACTATCACAGAATATAGGAACATTTGATTCACAAATATTATAATCTCTAAGCTGTTGAATAAGCCATAATAATTGACTACAGCAACTACCAGCAACCATATACTCGGCTTCAGTAGTAGAGGTAGCAACACTTGTCTGCTTTTTCGAAAACCATGAAATGAGTTTTGTGCCTAAGAATTGACAAGAACCAGATGTAGATTTCCTATCTATTCTACAACCACCAAAATCAGAATCAGAGTAGCCACTTAGAGATAAATCATCATTTGAAGGATACCATATACCACGATTGATGGTTCCTTTCAAATATTTCAAAATCCTTTTAGTGGTTTCTATATGACTCTCTTTTGGATTAGCTTGAAAGCGAGCACATACACCAACAGAAAATGCAATATCAGGTCTACTAGCAGTTAAGTAGAGTAATGAACCAATTAGACCACGGTAATGAGTTTGATCAGTACACTTACCTTGTTCGTCTGGGTCCATTCTGTATGTAGGTAGCATAGGTACGCCAGCAGACTTGCATGTCTTAATACCATACTTGTCTAGAAGATTTCTAGTATACTTTGCTTGATTTATGAAAATCCCTTCAGGGGTCTGTTTTACTTGAAGTCCAAGAAAGTAATTCATTTCACCCATCATAGACATCTCAAATTTACTTTGCATGAGTGTTGAGAAACTTTCACTCAGCTCTTTGTTAGGTGAACCAAAAATGATGTCATCTACGTAAATTTGGACGAGTAAAATGTCTTTCCCTTCTTGTCTTCTAAACAAGGTTCTGTCTACCTTACCTTTAGTAAAACCATTTTCTAATATAAATTGAGAAAGAGTATCATACCAGGCTCTTGGAGCTTGCTTTAGTCCATATAAGGCCTTCTTTAATTTGTATACCTGATTACCTTTGACTTCGAAACCTGGGGGTTGTTCAACATATACTTCTTCCACAAGAATACCGTTAAGAAATGCACTTTTAACATCCATTTGATATACAGTAAATTTCATGTAAGCAGCATATGCAAGGAACAATCGAATGGCTTCTAGTCTAGCAACAGGAGCATATGTTTCATCATAATCTATGCCTTCAGCTTGTGAATAGCCTTGGGCGACTAGTCTAGCCTTATTTCGAACAACTACATCATTCTCATCTTTCTTATTCTTGAAAATCCATCGAGTGCCAACTACGTTATGATGTTTTGGTCTATCGACAAGTTCCCAGACGTCGTTTCGAACAAACTGATTCAACTCGTCTTGCATAGCAATGATCCAATTACTATCAGCCAATGCCTCATTAATGTTTTTTGGCTCGATAGATGAGAGGAAACAACACCAGCAAAACAGAGATGGACTAGATTGTTCTTGCGACTCAAAGAGTTGTCGTCTAGTCTTCACACCAACAGTAGAGTCACCAATAATATTTTCAGTATTATGAGCTGATTTCCATGTATTTCTATTCTTAACAATAATACTATCATCTATATCATGTACAGCATCATGCATGTCAACATCATTATCATCAGAAGATTTAATGGGAGTAGACGAGTCGACTAGTTTAGATATGTCAACTGGTCTAGTAGAGTTACCTTGAGCACTCACCTTCTTCTGGTCATCTGACTCGAGAGCTTTCATGAATGGATTATATGCTTGAACGGATTCATATACCTCTGAGTCTTTGTCAGATTCGACAGTTAGCTCAGTAGTTTTCTCACTGATCTTGTTGTTAGACGGGTCCTGTTGAGATTCTTCGAAAACCACATGTGGTGTTTCTTCCACACAAAGGGTTGAGTAGTTGAATACTCTAAATGCTTTGCTAGTCGAGGAGTATCCTAAGAATATCCCCTCGTCTGCTTTAGCATCGAATGCATTCAACTTGCTTTTCCCATTGTTATGAATGAAACACTTGCATCCAAATATATGAAAATATGAAACTCTGGGTTTTCTACCTTTCCATACCTCATAGGGCGTTTTACCTAGTGCTTTATTGATAGCACTTCTGTTTTGTGAGTGGCATGCAGTGTTGATAGCTTCTGCCCAAAATTTCTGAGGCGTATTATACTCTGTCAGCATGGTCCTGCAGGCCTCCTTAAGAGTTCTGTTCCTTCGTTCTGCTACTCCATTTTGCTGTGGTGTCCTAGCTGCACTAGTAAGGTGCTGGATGCCACGCTTAGAACAAAATTCTTTAATATAACAGTTAATGAATTCAGTACCCTTGTCACTACGGATCTTGACAATTGACTGATTCTTCTCAACCTGTAACTTCTTCAATAGATCAGGCAAAAGTGTTTGTGTATCACTCTTCTTGTGTAAGAAGACTACCCAAGTGAACTTAGAATAGTCGTCTACCAAAACAAGAGTGTACCTTCTACCGTTCAAAGTTGGAGGAGTTATTGGGCCATGTAAGTCCATATGTAGAAGTTCAAGAACTCTACTGGTTGAGAGAGATGGAATAGATTTAAAAGAGCCCTTCACCTGTTTACCTTTTTGACAGGACGTGCATACATGTGACTTATAGTAGACTTCATTGGGAATACCTTCCACAAGGTAGTCTCTGACTATCTTATTAAGAACCTTAAAGTTTAGATGACAAAGGCGTCTATGCCAGAGCCAGCCAAGTTCTTTAGGATTCTTAGTAAGTAGACAGGTGTCCCTCGGACAACTGTTCCAGTTCACTATGTACACACTTCCTTGTCTAATGCCGACTAGTAGGACTGTGTGAGTTCTTTTGTCAATGATTTCACATTTCTGACTCTTGAACTGCACCTTGTATCCACGATCACAAAATTGTGAAACAGAGAGTAAATTGTATTTCAAGCCTTCAACATAAGAAACATCTTGAATCTCTATGTCTCCATTCCGAACGTAACCAAATCCTTTAGTAACAGCAATGGAGCTATCACCAAATATCACTTTTGGTCCTTCTTGCTCATGGTAGCTTGATAAGAGAGTCTTGGTACCAGTCATGTGGTGCGAACAACCACTATCTATATACCAAGTTTCTCCTGTTGAGCCACCTTTCTTGTATAGATCGAGTCGACCCTGCAATAGATGATAATACATAATTTAGGTACCCTCCTTGTTTAATGGGGTCCTTGGGGGTTAGTCGAGTTCAATGGAATCCAAATGTACATTGGAGTCCTGAACAAGTTTGACCTTCTAAGCTTTCGACCATATTTGTTGCAAAATAAGACCTTGTTGTCCTTATCTGGCCTATCAGTCGAGTTCGGGTCTACTCTTTGGAGATAGCCTTTTGACTTAATCTCTACTTGAGCAGGCACTTGTCTATGATAGTCAGAATAGGGTTTATATGCATTAGGTCCATACGGTTTATAGACATGTTTAGGTCTTTCTTCTCCTTTGATATCATATGACAAAGGTGGAGGATATAGAACAGATTGTATACGATATTTTGGACCTTCCTGTCTAGGTCTAGACGAGTAGAGTTGAGACTGCCTTATGAAAGGAGGTCTAGACTTTTGTCGTCTAGTCTGTACTTGTCTAGTACTAGTCTCCTCAGGATACCAGTCCTCGTATCTGACCTGATTTGGTCGTCCACGATTCCTAGTCCTTTGTTGACTTGTCTTAAACGGAACAGGCTTGTTGTTAACTTTCTTTTTACCACCTTTGGTAATTGGAATGTTAACTCGAGCTTGTTTTGGTACAGTACCTTTTGATGGAGTGTCAATATCGTATATCAATAGTTCTTTTCCTTTATCATTAGTCAAAGAACTTGAGATGAAAATAGTAGGGTTCTTAGGAACTTGAGTAGACGAGCTGGGTGTCTCAGCACCTATGCCTGTCTTGTCAGCAGGAGCCCTATACCTATCTGACAATTCAAGGTTAACCTTAGAAGATTTAACCAGGTCAGTAAGTTTAAGGTCTAGAGTGACAACCTCGGTTTCTAAGAACTTATTACGTTCTTCAAGCTTTTTGAACTTGCTTTGTAAGACATTGAATTCATGTTTCTCAGTCGCATGTGTCTTAAGTAGGTCTTGATACAACTTGTCTGTCAATGCACGCTTGTCTTTGAGTTGTCTCAACTCTTCTTGCAAGCGTTCATTTAGGACTGTTGTATTGGGATCTATTTTAGATTGAGCTTCCTTAAGATCAATGATTTCTTGTCTTAGAATGATGTTTTCATCACTGACTTCAATGAATGCCTTGTTGGCAAGTAGGAGGTCGTCTTCAACTGCACTAGTAGAGTGCTGAAGACTACTCCCTTCTTGGCTACTGGCAGTGTCACTTTCATCAGAATCTGATTCATCACATGATTGAAAGGAAGTGACAGATGATACCTCTTGGTCGATTTTAGCCATGAAGCATAGACCATCATCAACTATGAATGCTTCATCGTGATCTGGTTCAGACGGGTAGCTAGATGAGGATGATGGCAACTCGTCTGAGTCAGAGTCAGAGTCATTATTGGCCATCATTGCCTTCTTACCACGGTTGTATCTTCTTTCCCTTCGTGCTTTTCGTTCTTCTCGATCATCAGTACTCAGGTCTGGACATTCATATATGTAGTGACCTGATTTCTCACAGTTATAGCACACAAGATCATTAGTAGCCTTTTTAATAGGAGAGTTGTTCCTTCGTTTATCACGTCTATCAGAACGAGTAATCTTCCTACTATCAGACTCTCTATCTTGTCTGTTACCTTTCGAGACTTCGTCTCTCCTTTCGGACGAGTTTCGGTCTCGTCTGGTTTCAGACGAGTTCTTAGAAGCAGACCCTCTATGCTCTCTATAGAACTTCTTATATCTTCCGAAACGTTTATTCAGCCTATCAAACTTTCTAACCATGAGGTTTACCTGATCCTTCAGACTAAGATCAGTATCTAACTCGTCTTTAACAGAAGCAGACCTAGTCTTAGTCTTAGACCTGTCTATCTTAGACGAACTAGCCTTAAAAGCAACGTTCTTAGATACAGCATGTTCTCTGTCACTACTTACTATGGGTTCATCTTCGTCTAGATCAAACTCATGAGCCTTTAGAGTTTGAAACATAGTCTCTGCTGTCCATACGTCTATATCTTGGGTATTCTTAACAAGCATTTTTACCATCTTCCATCGACTATCAAGGCTTTTGAGAATCCTAAGATTGATTTCACGTGGAGTATAAGATTTACCAAGGACTTCCAAGTCATTCATGATTTTGGTAAAACGAGTATCCAACTGGTCTATTGTTTCACCAGCTTTCATATGAAATGATTCGAATCTTTGAACAGCAGTGGAAAGCTTGCTTTCTTTGATTAGGGATGTCCCTTCACAAATGATAGCTAAGCGGTCCCACATTTCTTTGGCAGTTTTACATTTTAACACTTTTCCCAGATACTCGTTAGGAAGAGTGTGTAAGATGTAATTCTTGGCCAAGCTATCCAAATTATTCTGTCTCATTTCTTCAGAGGTTAGTTCTGACCTTGGTTTCTTGACGAGTGTACCCACGGGTTGATTTGCGTCGAGGGCAGCAGTGTTTGGAATCATGGTCACTATTGGACCTTCAGTGATGACGGAGATCATTAAGTCGTGAGTGGAGCTGAAGATGGCTTCCATCCTTAGCTTCCAATAGTCGTAATCCTGTACCTGGAACTTAGGTAGTTTGTTGGCGCTTATCTCAAGAGACATGATTTCAAGAAATAAGTGTTAAGTAGAGTTATGATCAAGAATCACAGATAAGTCAAGAACAGGGAGCACGAAACACAGATGATACAAGAATATGATCAAGAACACGTATACAAGAACAGTCAAGGACCAAGACTTCACCCTAAGTCTTGAGTCGGTTATCAAGAAACAGCAGTTCGTAAACTACTGCTCTGATACCACTTGTTGGTCCCAAAGTTGAGTTAATAATATTGAGTAAGCTAGTGAAAATGTCTAGAGGGGAGGGGTGAATAGACTTTTCAAAAATCTTTCAATATATCAGAATACACAATGCGGAATAATCAGATTACTAATGAGCCCAATCAAGTTTATACTCAACTTAGTTTCGAGAACTCTGTTCTATACTCAACTAGTCTAGTTCAGTTAAGGAATTAAACCAATTAATCAATTTGAACAATCAAAACTGTAAAGTAAATCAAACACAAGATTTATAGTGGTTCGACAACTTGTCTACATCCACTCTCACAAACCCAGTTGTGATGTTTCCACTAAAACTCTTCCAATCGAGTACAAGTGTATGTTCCTGTCTTTAAAGTCCCAAGAAGAAGACTTAGATCTTCAACAGACTATACCTCCAGATATGTCTACGATCTTACTAGAAATTTTACAAGTATCTAGCACCTTGAAAATAACAAACAAAAACTAAAAACTTCTCTGATTTTCAGTAGTAGCCTTCTTGATTCTTCACTTGTCTTCTGGCTATCTTTCTGAACTTTAATCAACTCTGAGAGTAAACTTCAAAAATATCTTTGATAATGCTTCACTTGAGTATGAACGTCAGTGTATCAGTAGTAGTCAATTGATCACCATCATGAAGTATTTATAGACTTCAATCTTCAAGAACTTAGTAAGTTGTAACCAACTTTTCTTGATAACTACCTTCAACTGAATCTTCTTATCAATCTACGCGTTTCTGTTATGAATTAGTTATTCCATAACTAACTTCTATATCTTTATCTCTTCACGCGTATTTGACTAATCTTCACGTTGACTTGTCTTGAGTAGACTTGTATGTACTTGTCTTGTCTTGTAGTCTTCCTATCTTGAGTAGTAGACTTCGACTCTTCTTGTCTGGTCTTCCTTCTTCAAATAGTAGAGTAGACTATACTAATCTTATCAAGACTATTACATTACATTAAGCCTTTTATAATACAAGCTTAGTCAACTTACAACTATACAATGAATCTATCTATTACATATAGAAATCATGAGCTCTATACATTAATTAAATAGCTCAGTAACAATCTAACATATATGAAGTACTTATAAATCGTACTTATCTTTTAATAATATTTGTCTTGTAAACTGTACTTGTCTTTTGAATTCTACTGATCTGTACAAGATGACTTCAACTCAACTAGACTAGATTAGTCAACACTTAGAAAATATTCAAGTCTTCTTTTGGCTTATCAAAACTTTATCATTTATCTTTTATTCATCATTTAGGACTTGTTCCAGGATTCATATCCCAACAACTATCCACAAGTTTGATTATGAACAATTTTTTATCTTTCACTTTTTCCATTTCTTACAATCTATAGCATCATGAATTGAATTTTGTAAACCACTGTTAATGGATGAAATTTTAGTCATTTAGTCATGAGTTGGTTATTATAATATATTCTGTTAAGATTTGGTTAATAGAATTGAAAGCCCATAACCGTGTATTTCATATTAATATACACAGTTTCCATGCTTCATATATACGACTTCTTCGTTTCTATCAATTGTTTGGCCTAGACCAAGCGAAGGTTACGAATTTCGTGAATCTGATTGTCTATGTTAAAATTCGTGTTCATTTTGATTGGGTTTTAGAAGAGTGAAGCAGCAATCCTTGCGGCTAATAAGCAGAAGAACTTGGGAGCAACAAGAAAGACTCGACGTGCACTCGATCGGTGACATAAGGAATATGGTAGCGATTCTCAGTGTCAATCGACGGAAAACCACCTACCTTAGGCTTCTCAACCTGTTACGAGGTATTAAACTAAACGACATCTCTAAATTTTAATTTGAATGTGTTTAAAAAGATTGAAATTCTCAACTTTCTTAAAAGTGTTTGATATGTTTTTGTCTTGTGTGATTTCAGAAGTTTTTGTGCTAAGCTAATGGCTAATGCAAAAGTTTTTGTCTTCAGTATACTATATATATTTTTTCTTGATCAGGAAAATGAACTGTATAAAAATAGTAGGCAAGACGATTGCCTCAGAAACATAAATATTTGTTTACATGAAAAAACATAAAAGCAAAATTCAATCTAAAAGCTTCAAGATGATATCATATAACTAAGCTAGCAGCCTATTGCAGTATCATTATACTACTATATATTTTGATTTGGAAATTATTGTGGTTGCTTATATTCTTAATTCT
The DNA here is from genome assembly GCA_963675135.1 of Galeopsis tetrahit. Classification (NCBI taxonomy): domain Eukaryota; kingdom Viridiplantae; phylum Streptophyta; class Magnoliopsida; order Lamiales; family Lamiaceae; genus Galeopsis; species Galeopsis tetrahit. The sequence goes on from OY776124.1 coordinate 74,037,597, forward strand.
CTTTGAAGATCCTCTGTTCAAAGTCAAAGGGTGGAAATGTTTCGTGAAATGAAATTACTCTCATTTTAGAAATTTTATACTTAATAAAGAAGGTGCCAGAAAAGTTGAAATGTGTATAAGGAAAGGGTTTTGGACGGAGAAGAGTTTCGTAGACGATTGCAAAAGAAGAGAAATTGAAGGTCGAAATCATTTGCACCATTTTATTAGCTTGGTTTTACTTATATATTTCGTTTAAATGGTCAAATTAAAACAATAAATATCAATAAATGGTGAAGGTTGAATCTCATTTAATAATTTGCCTTAGTTTATGTAATAAGAGGGAATTCGAAGATTTTATAATCCCAAAGTATGATTTCTATTGAGTGGGGTGGTAAATTTTTCAAATGACTTTCTTATTTGACTCATTGTGAGGGTGGATGTACTTACTCTCAATGGTCATCCAAAGAATGCCAACTGAATGTTATATACTTCATTTTTTTATTTTTAGTTTTACTTTGCAAGAAGAGGAACATAAGCTGCTTTTCAGACTTGGCTATAATGGATAATTTTGTATTGGTTGAGCTTCAAAATATGAATGTTCGAATTTAAAAGTGATGAAATTAAAGTGTTGTGAAAATATGTGGATAATTTTGTATTGGTTGAGCTTCAAAATATGAATGTTCGAATTTAAAAGTGATGAAATTAAAGTGTTGTGAAAATATGTTGTTAGATGTGTGTTTAGGTTGCAAGCAGAGGGCCACTAAAAACCTGCTAACACATGTCATGCATTTCTCACCATTGAACTAACTGCTCATTAGTAAAGTGTTGGTATATATATATCCTCCTGGTAGATGTGATCTGCAAGAGTAAGTGCAAGAAGAAAGAAAGCAATGGGAAGTGAGGAATGCTTTTCAAGAGTGATAAAGCTACAATTCTTGCTCTTGACAAGACCTTTCCTCACCAGCTTGTCCTCCAAGATTTATTGGTTGATGCCTAATCACCTCAAACAGAAGCTCACTCGACTCTGTAACTAATACTTTTAATCTCTCCTCCTTATTCTTAAGGATTATATCTCCATTTTCTTAGTTTTGGTATATATAGTTTAGTTGTGTTAGTAATACTAATTGGTAACATAATTTTTGTAGATATGATTTTTTTTCATCACAATACAAGTTGTTAATTTACATATCAGGTGATTCAAGTATAATCTCATTTTGGGATTGTTCTAAATCTTTTTACCTTTTAATTATGAGAAAATATGATATGAGTACAAACTTGGAACATTTTGAGGAGCAGCTTGAACGAAAGCGTGAGGTATTTTTTCCTGCGTATTAACGGGAAATGGGACTTAGTGTCTGCCTACATCGTTTCAATCTCAATTATCAATGATGATGATGATGAAGAAGAAGTAGTAGGTGAGGAATATGAAGGAGAACTCAGCGACAAGGGTGATTATGACACTACTACATATTTGGCCTTGAAGAGCTTTTAGAAGAGCTCTCCAAGTGGGAGCTGTCCAAGCTAAATTGCACTTGGAGAGCCCTTTTTGCACAAATGTCATGTTTGCTATTGTGTGTTAATTATCTGTTATATATGTGACAGTTTTGCAATTCACCACTCTTGCTCTCTCATCTCAAAGGTAGAAAACTACAACTCGAAGAAGACAAATTAAACAAATAACAAATGTTTTTCAGATCATATATGGATGCAGTTAAATTATCTCATAGTCATAGATATTGATTGTGATGCTTGGCTGATTGCTAGGAAGAGATTTGAAAACCTAAAAAAATGCTGAAAAATGCATCATTCTCTATTTATGCAAGCTTCATTTTTATTTATTTATTCTTATGTATTAATCGACTAATCAATAATTGGAATATTTTATGAGTAAAGTAATTTGCAAATAAGTTATTGCAACAAATAATAATTAATATAGTATCATGTGAAAAATATTTTGTAATTGTGTAATTTCAAGATTTATGCTTAGTTTTTTTACTAATATTTTATTATCTTCTTGCACCATAAATGAATACAAAACTAATGATCAATAGTAGTGGGGAACTCACTTATGTTTTTTTTTTTAATTGTGAATTTGTTGATTGCTGAGACATGTACATTTGAGGTTCAAATATAGTGATTTCTTTATTTTTAATTACACAGAATGAAACGCATGTTCTTTATCATATTGTGTGGTTAAAACATAGAAGGTGATTATTTATCATTTAGCTTAACCAAGGGAAAAAATCTCTCAATTAAAAATGTATATTGTTGTTCTATATGTTAAAAAAAATTGATGTTTTTATATGTTATTTTGATGTGAATAAAATACAAACACAAAAAATGATTTGTCAGAAAATGTAAATAGAAAAAAAAAAATTACACACTAATTTATGTTGCTATTATAAATTGCTAGCAAGATAGACTACGAAATTTTTTTTGACAACGTTTTAATATATTGATATATATTAATACATATTCTTTTACGGACTATAAAAAATATTAAAACATGCCCGTGCATTGCACGGGTGAAAATCTAGTTTATACAATTTCTAGATTTCAACAGAAACTATAGAGTACCGGACCAAATGCCCTCTAAAAGTGTTTTTGCTATTTTAGGTAATGTATCATCAAGTATGAGTAGGGGTGGTTCGGTACGGTATACCGACTATACTGAACCATACCGTTATCATACCGAAAATTTCGATATTGAAAAAATTCATACCGTTACCGTACCGAAATTTCGGTATACCGTAATCTCGGTATACCGAAATTTTCGGTATGTAAAAATTTATACCGATACCGTACCGTAATTTCGGTATACCAAATTTTCGGTACGGTATATCGGTATACCGTACCATATTGGTATATCGATTCATATCGAAAATATTGAACCATCATTTCATATCGAAACACGGTATACCAATTCATACCGAAAATATTGAAGCATTTTTATACTGAAATTAATTATTTAAAGTTTATTTTATTTATATTTTAATAATTAAAGTTATTTTAATTTAAAAATAATATAAAATTATTATTTTATTAAGGTTTCGGTATTTCGGTATATCGATATACCATTTCATACTGAATACCGAAAAAATTTCGGTATACCGAAATACCGCGGTATGATCATTTTCCATATCGTTACCATACCGAAAATTTCGGTACGATATCATACCGTACCGAAAATTTTGGTATACCGAAAATTCCGATAATTTCGATATTTTTCGGTATGAAAAGCTCGGTATACCGAAATTTCGGTATATTTACCCACCCCTAAGTATGAGACACCTAAAATGGTAAAATGAGTTATCAAGTACGGGACGCAGGGAGTAATTTAATTCGATTCCCAAATGCAGCATTATATATGGAACAACAATTGCATGCAATTTAAAATACTTCATAATATGCAAAAGAATAATATATCTGTAATAAAATGTTCTAAAATATTAATTTTATTTAAAAATATTCAGAATATGCATTAAACATACAAATATATGCAATAAATTGGTATATATATGCAATGAGAATTGAGATCTCCGACTAACCTAACCGTGTTTCAAAACGCTCGTCGTTCCTCGTCACCCTCCCACAGCCCCAAAGCTTTAATTGCGCAAGCCGATCCAGCAACAATGACGGCGGTGAAACCCGGCGGCACCAGTACATCTATTCTCGACCACTTGAAAAGCCGCGCGGCGACGCAAAAGTCTTCACAACGAAGATTAACTAATGGCCCAAACGAATGTCCATTCCGAGACGAAAGACCCAACCGCCACAGTCGCCGTTAAGACAGCTGTCCAAACAGCGGCGTAGAGCATCATTGTGGATCTTGGAGATGAGAGCGACTCTGATAAGGAATTTAAGAATCTGAAATTGATCATCTCATTATGAAGAAGAAAATATAGTCTTTCATAAATGAAAAATCATGCAATTTCAAATTAGAATCAGGCAGATTGATGGAATATTGCATTTAATTCGGTAGAAACATTTTGAATTTTTGGAAATTAAGAGTTGACTAAAAGTTCCAGTATTTATGTGGGAAGTTAAATATATTAAAATATAATTATTAGTGTAATTTAATTATGGAGGGCATATTAGGTATCTTAAGTATTGATTTGGCCTTAATTGAATTACTGAATTTTTTAGTTTTAATTGTAGTAGGGGTGTGGATTTTAGCTTTTAATGTCAATAAACTCTATTTTATTTTTAAAATTAACACCCATTTTTTACTTATACTTTACTTTACATCTCACAAAATTAGCTAAAATACTCCTCATCTATCTTACATTATCAATCACTAAATAAAAATTATGTCGATCAAATCGTGCAAGTTATCCACATAAGGAGTAACCACTAGCATCAATTCAAAGTTGTATGGGCTGCTGCTTTATGGAATGGGCCGTGAGCTATGCTACACATTGGGCCTTCTTGCTCTTTTTTTACTTTTCGCTGAGTTGGGCTCAAAATAGGCTGACTTATTGGTAAAATTAATTAGTCATTTTTATTTTCTTTCTCAATTGTATAGCTCTCCATTTTAATCCTTTTTCTTTTCGATTGTTTGACTTTCCTAAATAATTAAGGGTATGATTGGTACGGAATAACTCATAAATGGAATCATCAATCATGAGTCTATTCCAAAATTTGTGATTGTCACGGACTCGCCACCGGAATTGGAGGAGGAAGACTCGCCACCTGAGTCGAAGTATTTGGGAGAGGAAGTACAATCGCAAGGGTTGTCTGAAAAGGTGATTGGGCCAAACAATGATTTGGGCTGAATTTGAAGTTGAAGTATTGGGCTGAAGAATAGTTGTTAGTGGGCTTAATTAAATTGTTACAATTGGTTATTTAATTTTCCTTAGCTAGTATTTACATTTCAGTATGTGAACTCTTTAAAATTACAAAAGTGGACTGCATATTCAGAAAATTTAACAACCTCTCTTTCTCTCTCCAATTCTAATTCTCTCTTCCTTTCTATCATTCATCTTCAAACATTCATATCTACAGCTAATATTCAGAAAATACAAAAATAGTCTTCACAATATACCTATATATATCTAGAACCTAACAGTAATCTACATAAAATATGGAATGAAATCATCATAAATATATTTCATTTGCAATTTTTCTACAAAATCAAGAAAGTTTTGTGTACTTAATTAGTAAATTTAGTGTAAATATTATTTTTCATTTTAAATTGTTTCATTTTTCATTTTAAAATAGGCAATCAATTAAAGTTGTATGTATTTAGTAAAATTGGCAAATCAATACTTTATTGTCTAGAACTAGTCTATATTTTTTTTCACACAGACAACGACTAAACGGGAACAAAGAGGTCAAACTAACGGTGTGATGAAAATGGATTAAATTTCTTATTCAAAATATATAGTATCATTTTGGTTAAATGTACATTGCAAACCAATATTCAAACACCTACAAATATGCATATAAAAAACAATGAAATAAATTAAAGTTAACATATTTTTATTAAGAATGAGTATTAAATTACACCAATAAGTGAGAAGGGTAAATTAAAATATTTAGGTCAACCAAGTCGTGTGTATGTAGGAAAATTGACAAATCTACTTGCAAGACAAGACCTAGTCTATATATCATATACACAAAATTCCAAACATACGACTAAGTGTGTGGAAATATTGTTTTTTATAGGGTATTAAATTGTGAGGACTATGGTTGAGTGAAGTTGAATTATTACCTTTTCAAAAAAATATGAAATTGAAATATTCAATTTTATTAGCTGCATGTTTCTATTAAATTTAGAGTCATGTTTAAGTTAAAGTTAATGTCATATTTCATCACATATCCAGTTACACAGTGCAGACTCAATTAGTGATCACCAACCCGATTCAACAAAAACTGATTTGTACAAACAAAAAATGTACACTTTCAGGTACAAAATACACGTAGTCTAATACATATATGTAGTTTGGTAGGTTAGATTAGTCCAAGATATGAGACTAATCAGGTCCAAAATATATGTTTAATTAAAAAAAAGAAATTACACCTAACACGTAAAAAAAATATTCGATTGTGTGTATACCGGTATACCAAATAAACGAAATACACATTATTTACTATTCAATGTAAGTAGGTTAAAATATCTACTGACATACCAAATTATTGCTTAGGAAAGTCTTTCCTCGTGACAAGAATAATTAAGAAAAAAAGAGTTTATATATAACGTGTTAAGTACGGTGTTGAACTTCTGGATATATTTTAAGTTTATGATTTGAATTCAATAAAATGTTCTTACATAATTTATTTGTTTAATTATTGATTAGTACTAATAATTCAAATATGACATAATACAATATTTTAGTAACATTGGGGACAAGACTGTTAATTTGGAGCTATAATAATCACTACAAGAAAACTGCAATTTAGCCGCGAAAAAATTTGTCGCTAATTCTAATATTTTCGTCGCTAACGTGAGTTAGCGATGAAATAATTTTGTCGCAGGATTTGTTGCTATACGCCCGTCGCTAACGTGTTTGCGACAAAAAAAATTAATTCTGTCACAAATGTTTGCGATGAAAATTTGAGGTTCATCGCAAAATATTAGCAACGAAAATTTGATTTTCATCGCAAAATATTAGCGATGAAAATATAAGTTTCATCGCAAAACGTTAGTGACGAAAATATGAGTTTCATCACAAAATGTTTGCGAGGAAAATCAAACATTTGTCGCAAACACGTTAGCGACGGGTGTATAACAACAAATCCCGTGACAAAATTATTTCATCGCTAACTCACATTAGCGACAAAAATATTAGAAGTTTTCTTGCTAATATTTGGCTATGATATCCGATTTACGAATTATTCTCTAAACCCACTTCCGTACTCGACCAACCCGCACCCACACCCGACCCACCCCACCCCAACTCGTACCCAACCCACACCCGCCCCGCCCCAACCCAACCCGCACCCACATACCCCTCCCCCATTTTATTTAAATAGATAATTTATTTGGTCTTAGTGGGAATTGATCCCGGGTGGATGGGCGCCCATAGCTGAGCGCCTACCATTCGGGCAGACAGCTCTTTTGTTTAGTTTTTAATATTAATTATATATGTATTCAATTGTTACTAATTTATTTATTTTTACTCATTTAATAATTTATTTCACATTTATTAATTGATTAATTTTTAACTTGTAACAACTATATATGTATATATACATGTGTATATATATTGTAATTTTTAAAACAATTACAATGGTAAAAAATCAATGTTACTTTAACAATTTAAAAAAAATAATAATAAATATTACAGCCAATCTTCATTCTCCCATCTTTAATTATGTCCATCTTCATTTGCATCATCATATTTATAGATATTTTTATAAACATTCATACTGATTTATAAGACATAAAATTTGGAGGATTATTAAACATTTAATTATATAAATCGATTTTCTTGATTTAATAAGCATAGTTGATTTAATATTAGCCACGAAATATAATTATCATTGTTGTTCTTATTATTAACAACAAAATAAAATAAATTGATAAAAGTGAGGCGATAAAATATTTTAATTTTGTTGCAAATATTAATTCTAAGAAATTAGCCACAAAAAATATATTTCATCGCAAAATAATAGCGACTAAATATAATTTTCATTGTTGTCCTAATTATTAACAACAAAATAAAATAATTTGTTGCTAGTTTAGAGATGAAATATTTTTATTTCATCGCAAAAGGTAATTTCAATAAATTAGCCACAAAAAAATTTATTTCATCACAAAATATTAGCGACAAAATATAATTTTCATTGTTGTTCTGATTATTAACAACAAAATGCAGCAATACGTTGCTAGTATAGCGATGAAATATTTTAATTTCATCGCAAAAATTAATTTCAATAAATTAGCCACAAAAATTTCTATTTCATCGTAAAATATTAGTGACGAAATATAATTTTCATTGTTGTTCTGATTATTAACAACAAAATGAAGCAATTTGTTGCTAATATAGCAATAAAATATATAAATTTTGTTGTAGAAATTAATTTCAAGAAATTAGCCACAAAATTTTCAATTTCATCGCAAAATATTAGCAAGAAAATATAATTGTCATTGTTGCTCTGATTATTAACAATAAAATGATGCAGTTTGTTGCTAATAAAGTGATGAAATATATAAATTTTGTTGCAAAAATTAATTTCAAGAAATTAGCCACAAAAATTTCTATTTCATCGCAAAATATTAGCAACGAAATATAATTTTCATTTTTGTTCTGATTATTAACAACAAAAGGAAGCAATTTGCTACTAATATAGCGATGAAATATATAAATTTTGTTGCAAAAATTAATTTAAAAAAATTAGCCACGAAAATTTCTATTTCATCGCAAAATATTAGTAACGAAATATAATTTTCATAGTTTTTCTGATTATTAACAACAAAATGAAGCAAATTGTTGATAATATAGCGATGAAATATATAAATTTTGTTGTAAAAAATAATTTCAAGAAATTAGCCACAAAAATTTCTATTTCATCGCAAAATATTAGCGACGAAATATAATTTTCATTGTTGTTTTGATTATTAACAACAAAATGAAACAATTTGTTGCTAATATAGCGATGAAATATATATATTTTGTTGCAAATATTAAATCTAACAATTTAGCAGCGAAAATTTATATTTCGTTGCTAAAAATTGATTTTAGCGATGAAATTTAGATTTGTCGCAAAATTTTTGTCGCTATTCCCCCCATTTCTTGTAGTGAATATTGAAATTTATAAATAAATTGAGCAATAAAATCAATATTATTACACCCATGAATGAAGGTTAAAATAGGCAATCAAAGTTGTATGTATTTAGTAAAATTGGCAAATCAATACTTCATTGTCAAGACCTATTCTATGTATTTTTTCCACACATACTTCATTAAAATGTTTTTACACATCATTTTCTAATTTTATTTTGCAAAAGCAAAAACTTGTGTGAGACTGTCTCACGGATATTTTTCTGTGAGACGGATCTTTTTAACCCACATTTTAAAATTTTGGGTAGGATAACCCATATTTTTTTCCAGATTTTAGTTTGTAAAAAAAGTGATAATGTTTAAGTAAAAAGTGATAATAATTTTAACAAAAGTGACTATCACTTTTAACTTAAACACTATCACTTTTTGCCCAAACATTATCACTTTTTATATATAAAAGTCGTCTCACGGATCTCATTCTGTGAGACGGTCTCACCCAAAACTAGCCCTTTGCAAAATATTATAAAATGTCTATCCTTCAATTCCTTGACCGTTGACTGATTGGATTCCCCCTTTTCAGTTGCAATTCATTGATTTAGCAAGTTGCAAAATGGGACCATCTTTTTCAACATGGCTTAAGACACAAAAGAATTTCAGGATCCTTGATCTATCTAATAATAGTATATCAGATGAAGTGCCTAAATGCTTTTGGAATTACTTACCTCCTAATTTGAGATACTTGAAACTCTCTGATAATCAGATGAGTGGCATCATTCCTGATTTATCTTCCATTTTCTTAGATTTGATAGATGTTAGCTCTAATAAGTTTTCAGGCCCTCTGCCATTACTCCATCCCAATATTAGTTTTGTTCAGTTAAGCATAAATAGGTTCTTAGGATCGAATCTCTCATTATCTATATGCAACTTTACCAGCAATCTCCAGTTGCTTGACCTCTCCTCTAATCAATTAGAGGGAGCACTTCCCAACTGTTGGGAGAATATGAAAGATTTGACAGTTATCAATTTGAATAACAATAGTCTTTCTAGTGAAATTTCACTTTTGCGGGTTCTTTATCCTACCTGGTGTCACTGCACTTGAGGGATAATAATATATTCGGAGAGTTGCCTTCGTCTTTGAAGAATTGTCGACTTCTACAACTGATGGATGTTGGAGGGAATAAATTAACCGGAAATATCCCACCATGGTTAGGTGAAAATTCTAATGTGCTCCATCTTGTCTTACGTCGAAATAGTTTTTATGGTGGTATTCCTAAAGAGATATGCAAATTGGCACAACTACAAGTCTTGGACATCTCTGGAAAAATTCCACATTGCTTCGATAACTTCACATAGTTGATTGACACCAATAGTTCAACAACCATCACGATTCTCATCAGAGTTGGTCTGGGCAATTTCATTGAATATGCATTAGTTCAATGGAAAGGCCAGAGATTCAGAGTACAAAAATACTTTGGGACTTCTTAAGCTAATTGATCTTTCAAGCAACAGATTAGTTGGAAGTATTCCTAAAGCGTTTTCTGATTTGAGGGGTCTGCGTTCATTGAACCTGTCAAGGAATAGTCTAACAGGAAGCATGGATTCGAATATTGGTGAGATGGAGAGTTTAGAAGTCCTTGATTTGTCACAAAACCAACTCTCCGGTGAGATACCCATTGGTTTGGCACAAGTGTATTTTTTTGAGCGTTCTTGATTTGTCCAACAACCATTTATCTGACAAAATTCCATCGGGTACTCAATTGCAGAGCTTCAACGAATCGTCTCTCGAAGGGAATTCTTAACTATGTGTGAAAACCTCTCAAGTTGTGCCCAGAAGACGACGTCAGACCATCCATCACTACTGCAGAAGATGATACGAATGATGAAAATGAAGGACTATTTGGCCTATCCTTTACGCAAGAACTTGGAATGTCAATCGCATTTGGGTTCATTGTTGGGTTTTGGGGATTGGTTGGCTCGTTGATTTTGAAGAGATCTTGGAGATTTGCATCGTTTAACTTCTTCGACACCATTGTTGATTGGTTGTTTTTTACTACAACTCTGTTTCTCAACAAATTCAGACGCAACTGAACTGAAGGTAACTAAATACTATTATGGTTTCATCTTCATACTATTGTTCAATTTCTTGTAATGTCGTATGAATATTTCAGATGTAGCTACTCTATGAAGACGTGGAAGGTTCGTGGGGCGACTAATGGATTGGATAAAAGAAGATTTGTTACTACAACTTATGTACTTCTACTTAGAATCACTTGTTGAAATAGTGTTTCCAAACACCACAACTATTGTTAGTTTGTTTTGATGCAGTTTGCTTACTTTATCTTAGTAAAATGGTTTCACATTATTATATTCCTGGTTACTATAAAATGATAATCTAAACAAACTGAGATTTTGTTGTTCTCGTAACTTATTGGGCATTTTTGTCAAGTTTTTTTGCCTGACGTAACATATTTTTAAATTGCCATGTTAGCCTCTCCTGGTTGAGAAACTTGAAACAGCCGGTAGCTGGGCACTTTTATCAAGAAATTTAAAGTTACAATACATTTTCATATAATTCAAAAGTTACAGGACATTTTCGCCATTCATATGGGACAAAAAGTGCAATTTCGCATCATGTGATCTTTCTTTTGGCACAGTGATACGATAAGGTACGATCAAGAAGTACAATTATGAAGACGAGGAGGAGAACATGTGAAAGAACAATTATGAAGACGAGGAGGAGAACATGTGAAAGAACAATTATGAAGACGAGGAGGAGAACATGTGAAAGAACAATTATGAAGACGAGGAGGAGAACATGTGAAAGAACAATTATGAAGACGAGGAGGAGAACATGTGAAAGAACAATTATGAAGACGAGGAGGAGAACATGTGAAAGAACAATTATGAAGACGAGGAGGAGAACATGTGAAAGAATTCCGTCTCATCTAAAAGTCCGAACTTGTAGAGAGGGTGGAAATTAATATACTCCCCCTCACTTGTGGGCTTGTATATTAATTCCTAACACTCCCTCTCACTCGTGGGCCGGATTAATGATACCATGAAAGAATTTCGTCTCATCTAAAAGTCCAAACTTGTAGAGAGATTAGAAATTAATTCTTGTATATTAATTCCTAACAACATGAAACACTATGGGACGCCTACTCCTCCGTCGTATAACATGAATGGTATCCCGAACAATATTCCTCTGTTTCTTGCCTATGGAGGGGCAGATGCACTTTCCGTAACGGAAGATGTGAAGCTTCTGCTCGAAAGCCTTCGTCATCATGAAGGAGATAAGCTAGTTGAGTATCAAGAGGACTATGCTCATGGTGATTATGTAATGGGCCGGTGTTAATGCTAGAGAAGTTGTTTATGATCCTTTATGTCCTTTTTTGGGCTACATTGACATGTACCAATATAATAAAGTACGAATATTTTGATATGAAAATTAAGAAATAAGATTATTTTGGCATCATTTGACATTTAACATCTATTTGTATGTAACATTAATATCCGTGCAATATTACCCACCATTTTGTTCATACAATAACATTTTTTATAATAAATAATTTTCATATAATTATATGGTAACACATAGTTGTTTGTAACTTTTTCTAGTTCGGTGTGTTTTTGTTATGCGGGGAACATGATCGGCACGCTTTAGTGATTTGACTCGAAAACCGAAAACTTGTCCCTCGAAATTTGAAATTACCTTTTTTGGATGGGAACTGCACAAACACATTTCACTAAGAGTTGCCTCAATAATTCAAGGTATAAAAGTCTAGGGCTTATATTACACGCAAATCATTTCCCACCTCAACATGACAATTTTGGTAATTTGTGAATTTTACATTTGCCGGCATTTGCGTTGAAAATAGAAAATTATTCTCTACTTAAATTATTGAGTGATCTGTATCTATAATTATTTTAATATAGTTCGGTTGGATAAACATAATACTGTCTCCGTTAGGGGTGTAAGTGAGTCGAACCTACTCGCGAGCTACTCGTGCTCGACTCGAAAAAAGATCGAAATCGACTCGAAGTTAATCGAGTCGAGTTTCGAGCTACTCGAGTACCTACCGAGTTCGAGTTCGAGCTCATAAATACTCGGCTCGAAAGGCTCGCGAGCCTAATCGAGCTTGAACAATATTTACTATTTTGCCATTAATATATAATTTATATTTATATACGAGTAATCGAGCCGAGCCGAGTCGAGCTCGAGTTTATTTTAGAAAAAATATGTTTTAAAATTAATTTTAAAAACTATATAGGTAATCGAGTCGAGCTCGATCTTTAAAATTTTAGGCTCGACCGAGTCGAGTCGAGTTTCGAGCTTCGAGTATAACAATCGAGTCGAGTTTCGAGCTCAGCACTACTCGGCTCGACCTGGCTCGTTTACACCCCTAGTCTCCGTCCTATAACAAGTACATGAATACGTATATTAAAAAAGTGTAATAATGAGTGGAGTTTTGAGGGGTAATTTTATAAAACTTTATGTATAAAGTAAAAAAATGAGTTGACTTTTGTGTATGTGTGGAGAAAAAGTAACTACATTTGTGTAAAATTGAGGATATTGTGAGGGTGAAATTTATAAAGGATTTTCCATTTTAAGGGTGTGATTGTGTGAAAATTATTGTGGTACGTCGTCCGAAAAAAGAAAGTGTGAAAGTTATTGCGGGATGGAGGGAGTACATGCATGAACTTAAACAGACACTTACTTTGACCTACAATCTTTTTTCGGCCAGTAACTTTCCACCTTCTTTAAAATGGTTTCGGACAAAAAAAGGTACGAATCTAGCCTTAATTTTTTTTCGAAACGACGTCGTGTTTGATCAGCAACTTTGTTGAAATCAACTGTCCACGTGCCGAGCATATGATTGAAAATGACGTCGTTTTGAGGATTCTGACAATTTTGAAACGAAATTAGTACATATAAAAAATAATTGAAACCAATATTCGTGCATTTATATATTTTGGGACTATTTTGAATAATGCAAAAAGTTATGAGGCGGAAAAAGATTATGTGACTTAAATTGATAAGAAACATAAAAAGAAGTTTGAACACTGTTGCATGTTGCAGTTCAGTTTGACTTGTCAACGACAACTAGTTCTTTAAAAAAAAAAAGGTTCTTCCACAAAAAAACACATTCATGGACCCAAAGATTACTTGAAAATAAATTAACATATACTCATTCTGTTCCGTTATTAGCTTTCCCTTTTCTTTTCTTATGAAAATTAAAAATATAATATAAAATATGTAGTGGTTGTTGAGATAAAAAAAAAATGATAAAATGTGGCAAGACTATGAGGGTTGTCAAAAAAGAAAAGAAAAACATAGATCAGGACGTCTAAAATAGACAAATGAGAAGTTAGGACGGGACGAAGGGAGCATATAATTTTCCTTATGTTCATAATCTGTCCAACTAAAGAGTCTGATTCCCAAATATGAACACATGACAACGTAGAAGCAACGATGTTTGAACTCTAACACGTTATACTAACAGGACATATCCAATCTCCATGTATAAAATGCTTCAAAATTGATCAAATAATTATTACCTAATAGTCTTGTAATTAAAAATGATGATCAAGAGTGTAACATTCTTAATTTTGTTACTACTTTCTTTCATTGTTTTTGCAGAAAGTGGAAGAACAAAGATTCAAAGAATCTTGAAATCTAGTGATTCTGCAGATGGAATTTGTAAATCAATGGTGGAAAGACAAGGGTATACTTGTGAAGAACATAAAGTATGACAAAATAATTTTTGGCTATAATATTTTTTTTTTTTTGATGAAACTAATGTATACAAGATCAGGTTACAACAAAAGATGGATTTATTCTAAGCATGCAGAGGATTCCAACGGGACGATCGGGCTCGAAGGGAGCTAAGATACCTGTTCTTCTTCAACATGGAATCTTGAGTGTTAGTGTTTCCTCTGTTTTTGCCCTGAATTCACGGCAAGAAAATTAACATTTAATTTAATGACAGAATTGTGTAATTACGGCTAAAAGTTTGTAGTGACAGGATTCTGACGTTAAAGGTCAATTAATTTTCGAAAAATATTGATTCTTGAATGTGACAGGATGCAAGGACATGGCTGTCAAATTCACCTGACGAATCATTAGGATACATATTAGCAGATAATGGTTTTGATGTTTGGTTGTCGAATGTCCGTGGGACGAGTTACAGCAGTGGTCACACGTCGCTTAGTCCTAGTGATCCGGTACTAAATTGCGACGAAAATTGATGATTTTGTCTATTAGTATTTAGGCCATTTTCTGATAATTTGAAGTTGAATTCTGTGTTTGGAAACAGGAATACTGGAACTGGTCGTGGGACGAATTAGCAGCGTACGATCTTCCAGCAACGTTCGAGTATGTTCACAGCCAAACCGGGCAGAAGTTGCACTATGTTGGACATTCCTTGGTAAATTCCAACACATTTGCATTAGTATTTTCTTGTTATAATGAGAATCTGTGAAGCTTAAACTTGACTCGAACAGGGGACTTTGATGGCTTTCGCTGCATTTTCGAGAAACGAGGTGTTAAACATGGCTAGATCAGCAGCTCTTCTAAGCCCTATAGCTCACATGGGCCAAATGCCTTCTCCTCTTGCCAAAGCTGCTGCTTTTGCATTCGTAGCTGAAGTACGTAACCATCTCGTCTTCGCCTCATTTGCTAGTCTGGAAATTCGAAAACTAAACGCTTTACTAACTGTTGCTTTTGTTCACACAGAGCGTATACTGGTTGGGAGTCAAAGAATTTTCTCCGGGAGGGTGAGAAACGCGCCACCATAAATTTTCCAGCTAAAAGTCTTTAATGACAGGATTTTTATCATTAAGGATCAGTTTTCTTGTAGTGCGTTCCATTTACTCGTTGGATCAACGACTAGAAATTAAACCTTCTTGCATTTTCAATCACAATCTTTATTTTCTTGAAAATCATCTGAAACAATTTCTTGAATATGACAGAGGCCCTGCTTCTAAACTTGTGCAAGAAATCTGCACCAAAATTGATTGTACTAAATTGGAAGATATTATAACAGGCAAGTCTTATTTCTTATTTGACTTAAAATGTTCTAATTTTCTTATTTAATAATCTTGATTATGTGATAGGCCCTAATTGTTGCATGAACTCTTCAAGTGCAAATCTAAGCCACCAACAACCAACCGCGACGAAAAACATGGTCCATTTAGCCCAAAGTACGTCTAACTTGGACTGGATAACGAGACTTAAAAAAAAAAAAAAAAAACTTGATGCTTCAAATATTTGTGTGTGCATACTAATGTTGAGCTTTCGTTGTCGAAATAGTGATCAGGCAAGGAACGATAGCAATGTTCGACTATGGCAACGAAGACGATAACAACAAACACTATGGACAGGCAACTCCGCCAGTGTACAACATGGCAAGTATTCCAAATAATCTTCCACTTTTCCTTGGCTACGGTGGGAAAGATTTGCTATCCGATGTTAACGACGTGCAAACGTTGATCAGCGATCTATCGGACCATGATCCCGATAAACTTGTCTTGCTATACAGGGCTGATTATGCCCACTTAGACTTCGTTTCCGGGGTGAATGCAAACCAAGTTGTGTATGATCCTCTCACGGCCTTTTTCAAGTTGAATTAGAATTAAAATATTGTGAATATACACTGTATTCATAGTTTTGTCACTAGTAATAGTTTTGTCCCACAGTTGATAATTTATTAATTTTATACTACTCAAGAAAATTATGAAAGAATTTTTCCTCATCTTAAAATATGAACTTGTGGAGAATTAATTATTAAATATTAATATTAATACTCTCCCCTTATTCGTGGCGGAATTATCACTTCTACCCTTTGAGAAGGAGACTCATTGAGTGGACAATTGAAATGGGTAGAATTGCTTTCAACAGGAATTGAACCAGAACTTGTGGGTGAGCCTTAAGACTATGATACCATGAAAAAATTTCGTCAACTGAAAAATTAATTCTTAAGTTGAATTAGAATTAAAATATTGTGAATATACACTTTACTCATAGTTTTGTCACTAGTAATAGTTTTGTCCCACAGTTGATAGTTTATTAATTTTATACTACTCAAGAAAATTATGAAATTTTTCCCCATCTTAAAATATGAACTTGCGGAGAATTAATTATTGAATATTAATTATTAATATTCCCCTTCACTCGTACGCTGGATTATCACTTCTACCTTTTGAGAAGGAGATCCATTGAGTGGACAATTGAAATGGGTAGAGTTGCTTTCAACAGGAATCGAACCAGAACTTGTGGGCGTGAGCCTTAAGGCTATGATACCATAAAAATATTTCGTCTCCTGAAAAATTAATTCTTAATAAATTATTATTATGAATTGGCATTTTCTTCCCACATTGCATTCAATTCAAGCAAATTAAATTTAAAAATTTTCATTTCCTTTCATGCCTGTTGTCTGTATATATTCTCTGTTAGTGGTTGAGAGATTTTGCCGTATAGGCAATGCTCAGTTTCATATTTTAAATTAATAAAATTATATTATATTTGGATTTTTTTTATATTAATAATTAAATTTTATTTCAGTTTCCATTGAAAAATGTTATAATTAAATAACTTGCTTAAGATCTAAAGCTAAAGCTAGGGTGAAGCCCAAGTCCATAATTATAAGGAATTATGATTAATGCAATATTGAAATGTCATTTGATTCTGGTATCAGAAATGTTTTTACTGCCAGAAATGTTCTTACTATCAGAACTGTTCTTACTATAAGCACAATAACTAGTGTTCTGATATTGGTTTTCAGTACAAGCTGAGAAAGGAGTACTCTGCTGATAAGGTTTAGTGTTCTAATCTTAGGTATATATCAACTCATCTGGTCTGATCAGAAGAGTAGTGTTTTTAGTCTGCTGAAGCTTACTGTGCTGAGGTCTAGTGTGCTGATTTCCAGTTTCAGAGTTAGTTTATTTCTGTTAATTTGTTAGGTAGTTAGTTTGTTGGTGGCAGTTTCAACTTGCATTGTACATCTATAAATACACCATCTAGTGCATAGGTTGTGGGTTACAAAAAACTGAGGGTTTCTAGAGAGTGTGTACTTGTAATCTGTAACTTTCAATTGTGATTAGTGAAAAGAGACTTTTATCCTCCGTAGACGTAGATCATTTGATCGAACCACGTAAATCCCGAGTCTTATTTTATTTTCTTTAATCGTTTCAATTCTTTACGTTTCTAGTGATCTTGGTTTATCATTTGTGAGTAATTGCTAAGTGGGTACAATTCCATTACAGAAGGCAAATTTAAGAGTTTAAAAAAAAAAAAAAAAAACTCTCTCGTAACTTGTAATGTCCAATTATGTATTGTTAAAAAAATCACCATTTTAATTTAGTCCCAATATTAAAAAAATTTATTAAATTTCATCACAATACAATTGTGATTCTTATATAATTCAATACAATTAATATCCAAATAATATAACTAATTCTCAATTTTAGTCCTTAAAGACGTTTAGCTAGAGAGTTATATCAGTTCTGGTCACCAACCTTTACCCCAATTTCAGTTTTGGTCATTGAGTTTCACTCGCCGTCTTTAAAAATAGTCACTAAACTACACTTTTTTAATAAGTTTTCATCACGTCGTTAGTTTGAACGTTAAGGACCGACTAAATCAAATAAACTGACCGGGAATAATACGTCATTCAAACCCTAACTTCTCTTATATTAATTCCACTTCGATTTCTCTCCAAAATCTCTCTCTAAATCAAAATTAAACCAAAATGATCTTATCTAGTCAACTCGTAACATTTGCACCCTTAAATACTACTCCCCTCATTTCATACATTTTTACCCATTTGCTTTTGATACAAATTTTAATGTGAAAAATGTTTATTATTAATTTTTTTTTATTATTAATTTTTTTTTTAGGATTAAAAGGGATAAATTAGAAGGTATAAAATTCTTTTAAGTAATAAAGAGATAATTTTATGATTATTTATGGTATAGGTAATTCAGTATGAGATGAATCATTTTGTCAAATGGGTAATCTAGTATGGAACGGAAGGAGTATTTTTAGTGCATACACCCACACAGTTAGGCACAAAATTACTCTCATCTTTCCTAAAATGTAAACACAATGTCATTTTTCATGTCAAGATCAAACTAGTTCTTCTAGGTAGCATTAAATTATAATGGGGACATATATATATGCGTGTGTGTATAATTCTTAATCAATTTATTATTTAAATATATAAAAAACTTGTTTTTATATATCATACTCTAGAGATGCTGGTGTTGAATTATTATATAATTAACCCTTTTATCTTCTATTGATTTTTCTACCAATAAAAATGATGCAAAGATATATAATCAAATAATAATCAAAGTTCATTAAAATCAAAGATGAGATTTTTTTTTCAGTCCGTTAACCTGCCACAATTTTGATTTTGGTGCAGACGATTACTACTTCTTGAATGTTGTCCTTTAAATTTGTTATTTTTTTGAATGTTTCGTAGCCGATAACCACCTCTTGAAAAATATTTTCCTTTTCCGTTTTTTTGTAATTACAAGCGTGAATTTTCCTTTGAATTAGACCCACAGCCGTTATTTAAAAGACGAAATTCAAAAAGTAGTAATCGGTCTGGATCAAACTCAAAATTGTGTTAAGTTAATGGGCTTAAAAATATATAATCACAATAAAGATTATAGGAAAATGGTGTTCAATATATTAGCATCCTTAGTAGAGATCCCGACAATACAACTGAAAAGCTACACACATTAAAATTACTACAGTTGCAACAATTAATGCTTTCTACATACATATGTTATGAATTGTAATTATATAACAAGTCATATTCAATCTTAATTGATTTCTCTACCAATAATCTTTTTTTTAGTCCAGTAACTTTGTACCTTTTTAAAAATGGTCCAAAAAAACATAAATGTAGAATCTAGTCTTATATTTTATATGTACCAAATTCGTCCTTATTATTTTTCGGAATCTTCAGAATGACAAAAATGACAACATTCCGAAGATCCTGGCAACTTTGACAAGAAATTGGTACATATATGTAAAAAATAACTGGGACTGGATTCGTACATTTATATTTTTTTGGACTATTTTAGAAAAGATTAAAAGTTATGAGACGAAAAAAGATTCTATCACTATAAAAATGCTGCAAAGATGATCAAATTATAATCAAAGTGCATTAAAGATCATAAAAATGGTGTTCATGAATATACTAGCATCCTTAATTGTATTACTACTTTTGCTTAATGTTGTTGCAGCTGATGGAATCTGCAAATTGTTCGTTGAGAATCGTGGTTATACATGTGAAGAACATAAAGTATTATTAAATTTTGAATATTTTGGTGCAATTCTTGCAAGAAGTTGTATTTTGATGCAACTATGTATGATCAGGTGACGACGAAAGATGGATATATTCTAAGCGTGCAGAGGATTCCGACGGGGCGATCAGGCGGCGGCATTGGAGCTAAGCCGCCAGCTCTTCTCCAACATGGACTCCTCAGTGTTGCTCCTTGCAACCCTTTTCATAATATTACATTTATTTTACTTTCTGTTTTCTCCTTGCAACCCTTTTGATTTTTCGTCCTATTTAGACAATTTTGAAAAATTGTAACTTACATGACCAAAATCAAAATGAGAAAGTTAATAGGACAAAAAAACAATAAGGGCGTAACTTACCGGAAAAAAAAATCGAATTTTCCCTACATAAATTTACAGGAACAATTTCAAAAAGTGGAAACGAGCTACACTAAAAAAAAGCATAATCCCTCTTTTTATTCCATGAACTTTCTAACAAATATGTAGTATATTTTTGCAAGTGAAATGTAACAACTGATTCTTGAAACAGGATGCAAGGACATGGCTATTGAATCCACCTGATGAATCTTTAGGATTCGTATTAGCCGACAATGGTTTTGACGTTTGGTTGGCAAACGTTCGAGGGACTAGTTACAGCAGGGGACATACATCCTTGACCCCTAATGATCCAGTACTAATTCAACAACCGTAATGTACTTTCTAAAAGTTTGAACTTGTAGAGACGTGTGAAATTAATTATCTGACACAGGAATACTGGAACTGGTCGTGGGACGAATTAGCAGCCTACGATCTTGTCGCGATGCTCAATTATGTTTACAGCCAAACAGGGCAGAAGTCACACTATGTTGGCCATTCCTTGGTAATTCCCAACACATTTGCAAGATTATTATCTTGTCACAATGGGAATATGTGATGATTAAACTTTAAATAAACAGGGGACTTTAATGGCTTTTGCGGCGTTTTCGAGAAACGAGGCTGTGAACATGGTTAGATCAGCTGCATTTTTGTGCCCTATAGCTTTCATGGGTCAGTTGCCATCCCCTCTAGTTAGACTTGCTGCTGAAGCATTTTTAGCTGAAGTAAGCAACAAGCACTTTCTCATTCATTTCTCGATTTTTCAAACATTTGAGAGGGTGAAAATCGGCGTTTTAACAGACTTGTGTGACTTGATTATATGTAACAGGACGTGTACTGGCTGGGACTCAGAGAATTTGCCTTTGGAGAGTGAGAAACGATCTCCGTAAACTCGTTTTATTTTATGCATGACTATTGTCGTTTGCCTAAAAAGAGAAAGAAAAAATGCTTTTGAAGAAATGATTTTAATCAAGTACGACGTAACTTTACCACATTTTGATTTTGATCTTGTTGAGTTTAGATTTTTTAAAAGTCACACTTTTGACATTTTGATCGTGTGACGTGCTATACCAGGTAACCTAGCCGGTAAAAATAACGTGGCACCTTTAAATTTGTCCATGTGACGTCAACTATGTATGACCTCTTACCGTTTCGGTCACATGACATTGAAAAATTGATAGTTACAGGACTATTTTCAAATTTTCCAAGTCAAAATTCCTCGATTTATTATAGTTAAGGAGAGAAAAAAAGTATAATTGTCCGAAGCAAAAGTACAATCACTTAATGCATCTAAAAGTATTTCTTGAATTTGACAGAGAGCCCGTTTCCAAACTTGTAAATGCTATCTGCACCAGAATCGATTGTAGTAAATTGGAGGATGTTATTACAGGTAACCATTTTTATATGACACAAATATACAAATTTTTAAAAAATAATCTTGATTGTGAATTCAATTTTAATTGTCACATTTGATTAGGTCCAAATTGTTGCATCAACCCTTCAAGTGCAGTTTTGGGTGAATTGCAACCAACTTCAACAAAAAACCTTATCCATTTATCCCAGAGTGAGTCTTAAAATTGTCGAAAAATTTGTGAATGTTATTGTTAGTCGTCGTAGTTTTTGATACTTATAAGTGTTGGAGCAGTGATAAGACATGGAACGATAGCAATGTACGACTATGGCAACATATTTGATAACAACGAACGCTATGGACAGTCGACTCCTCCAGAGTACGACATAACAAGCATTCCAAACAATGTTCCTATGCTCCTCGCCTATGGTGGGAACGATTTGCTTTCCGATCTTAAAGATGTTCGAGCATTGATCAACACACTCTCGGATCGTGATCCTAACAAGCTTAACCTGCTATACAGGGGAGACTATTCTCACTTAGACTTTATTTATGGGGTAAATGCTAAGCAAGTTGTGTACAATTCTGTTATGGCTTTCTTCCGAACGAATTGAAATATTTCATCTCGTATTTCATTGTATCCGCAGCTTCTTTTAATAAACAACATTACAATTCTGTATATAATAGCTTCGTTTAATACTCTGGCTCTACCTGAATGACGTAGAAAATGAAATATCAAAGTATATGATATATGTTAACATTGATTGCAAAATAACCAATTTAAACACGTAATTCATGTACTATTTCCGAACTATAATTTTTTCAAATATAGAAGTTAGGCCTCATCGAGAAATGATTTTGAGCGACGATGTGATTTCTCACGATGAAACTATCCCATCCTTGCTTATATCCCTGGTAGCTACCTTTTTCCTTCAACGATATGAAAAGATCGTCACAGCGAATTGCTTGAGGAGGCGACTTAGAATTAGCAAGCTCAACACTTTTTCTCCGTGTATGAATGATCTTCTTGAGTTTTCGATAACATTTCGCAAGAATGTTACGCGACATTGGTTTCTCTTAGATCTCTCTCTTTGTTGATGCATATATAGTGAAAGAGTTAAAATGTGACCTCGCATGAAAAATGTGTAAGCTTAATGTAACATATGATGAAGTTTATTAGGTAAATCATGGAACTCACATTTTTTATAATGGGTAGAAAGCTTGAAATTTATGATGCAATGCTAAATTTTTTGTAACAACTGATTTTGTCTTCATTCTACCTCAACTTTTAAACAAACTTTGATGTCATTTTAGTTATAAAGCCACTCCAACACTGTACAAAAGTACGTGTCTTGCTCCATTCCCATGTTCGTCTAAAATATTAATTTAATACTTTTGGTGTCCCATAATAATTTGCACATTTTCTTCATTAGAACATTCCAAGATAACTTGCATACCAAAAATAGAAAACTCTCTATAAACTATACTTCACAATATTCATATTTTTATACAAAATGTCATTATTTAATTGGATCTACACATACACAATATCCAACTCATTTATTTATTTTATACCTAAAGATTTACGAAAGTTACTCTTCAAAATTATACTCATTACTTCACTTTCTTATTTTGTGCGTCAGAAAAAAATTTGGCACAAATTAATTAATGTGGGGTTGAGGGAATACCAAGAAAATGAAGAATATCAAAGAGTTATAGCTTTAGATGTGAACCGAACATTTACTCTCTCTTCTTTTTATTTTATTGGGATATCCCAAAATTAGTTGCACATTCTTCTTACTCTCTCTTCTTTTTATTTTATTGGGATATCCCAAAATTAGTTGCACATTCTTCTTATTGGGAAATACCCCCATAAAATTAATAATCTTTCAACATTATTTTATTTTTAAAATTGTCACTCATTTTTTACATTCACTTTACATCTCACTAAATTATCTAAAATACTCCTCATTTATTTTACATCATCAATCACTAAATAAAAATATTGTGTCGATCAAATTGTGCAAATTATCCCAGAATGAAAGAAGTAACCACTAGCATCAATTCAAAGTTATATGGGCTGCTGCTTCATGGAATGGGCCGTGAGCTAAGCTTCCCTATTGGGCCTTCTTGTTCCTTTTTTACTCTGGGCGCGGCTAAAGGCACCCGGCTTTCCTATGAGTACACCCATGCGATGAGGACACCCACAAAACGGATGAGGACACCCACCTGAAAAACTCAAAAATACCCTTGTTCCATTAAAACCCTAATTCATAACTTATTTGGTACACCCACCCTATTTCGCCTCCTCACCTTCCCTCTCCCACGGCGACGACAACCTCCAAAAATTTCGCCAGCGCCGCCCTCCCTCTCCACGTCTCCTCTCGTCGTCGTCCCCTCTTCGCCAGCACCATCCCCGTTTCGCCAGCAGCTCCGCCTCCCCTCCCCACGCGGCGACAGCGCCGCCCTCACTCCCTACCCAACTCGCGCGACCATCCCCTCTTCTCCTCCCTCGTCCGCCGCGGCCGCTGTCGCCCTCCTCCCAGAGACGCGGCCGCCGTCGCCCTCCTCCCAAAACGTGGCCGCCGTCACCCTCCTCCTAGAGACGCGGCCGCTCGCACCCCTCCTCCCTCCTCCGCCACCGCCGCCCGTTCCGGGTAGGATTTTTGAAATTTTTAGGAATTTTAGGAAATTTAGGGTTTTTAGAAAAATTAGGGTTTTTAGAAGTTTGTGATTTATTTTCGAACATATTGAGTTTGTATTGTAAATTTTTTTGAACAATTTGGGTTTGTTTTGGGAAATATTTCGAACATTTTGTTCGATCTTTTTTTTCGGAAAAATTTAAGTTGTTTTGGAATTTTTTTTCCAACAATCTATGTTTGTTTTGGAAAAAAATTTGAACAATCTGGGATTGTTTTGGAAAAAATTTCGAACATTTTGTTCGATTTTTTTTTTTCGGACAAATTTAAGTTGTTTTGGAATTTTTTTCGAACATATTGAGTTTGTTTGTGTAAAATTTTCGAACATGCTAGGATTTTATTTTTGTTGTTGAAATTTGGGATTTTTAGGATTTTTTTTGTTGTAAAATTTTCGAACATACCTCTGTCGTATGCCTTCCTATAGGATTTTTGTTGTTTTGGTGATGATTGTGAAATGATGAATCGGGTGTGAAATGATGGATCGTGTTCGAATGAATCGGGTGTGAAATGATGAATCGTGTGAAATGAAATGGATGGGTGTACTCATCCGTCCTTTTTTTTCAAAAATTTGCAGGAGGGGTACAAAAGACATTTCGCATACCCCTGGTGATAAAAAATAGTTTACGTGGGTGTACTCATAGGATTCTTGGGTGCCTTTAGCCGCGCCCTTTTACTTTTCGTTGAGTTGGGCTCAAAATAGGCTGACTTATTGCCAAAATTAATTAGAACGACACATGTGAGAAGAAGGGAAGACACATAGCACAGCAAGAGAGCCATATTCACCTTTTATATATATATATATTTGATTATATTGTTGAATAATTGTGTAATTGAAATGAATATATGTTACTTAATTTGTTACCAAGTTTTTTCAAATTTTCTTCACCACATTAAAATTCGGCTTTGGTTCACCCAGAATTTTCATGATTCTCGACTGAAATTTCCAAGTTTTTTTGAAAAAAAATTCCACATAATTTTTGTTCCTGAGTTTTTGACAAAAACTTGGCTAACTAATGTCGAGTTTGACAATGTTAAAAAACTTTACGATTTTTGTGCAATGTTAGTTTAAACTCGATTTTTGCGAATAAAATTCGTACAAAATTATGTTCACTAAGTGAGGGCGCGATGAGGAGTGACACCAGTCAGCAGTGATCGTGGTCTGAGGTAAGTGGACGGACGACGGTGGCTTTAAAATATATTTTAAACTTGAAAAAGTTTGAATAGAGAAACGAGAAAGGGTGTGTGGGAGAGTGGATAGTTGTGATATTTGATAGGGGTGTGAACTCAAATCTAGAGTGAAGCGTAAAAAAAATGGAAATTTAGTCGTGGCCAATAGGAAAAGCAGCATGAAATCTTACTTGACAAAGTGGGATAGCTCAAGTGGTTAGAGCAAAAAAGCATGAAATCTCACTTGAAAAATGTTGGAATAGAAATTGAAGCAAAGGCCATAGTTATATGCACACAAGACATTGATGACTACACCCATCAATGATTTTTTTACAAATTAGTTAAATGTGAAATGTCAGTTTTACCCTTGACTAGATTTTAAAAATAAAATGTGATTAGTACACCCTCCCGACTGTAAGAAACCTACCTTCCTCCTCCTTCCACCTTTGACATAATAACATAAACAAAAAAACGCAAGCCTCTCTTCCACCTTTAACACCAAACACAAAAACAAACACATTTTGTTATATTATATCATGAACAAAATCAATAATAAAAAAAAATCAACAACAGGATACTAATAGAGTAAAAAAGACTTACAAATTAATAAATTCGAAAATAAAAAAGTTTAGCTTACAGCCTGTAAGTTACAGGTTAAGAATCGAGGTGAAGAACTGGTTTTAATTTCTTTCTCGACGAACCAATGTTGAAAAAATAACATTTTCTGAAAAAAAAAATTTGAAAAGGTATTAAATCTCAAATAATAAATAAATAAAGAATCGAAAAAATACCAAAATTTAGGCAAAATAATGAATAAAAATACTGAAATTTTGGGAAAAATACTATGAAAAGCAAATAAATTGGTAAAAAAAAAGGCAGGAAAATTGGTTGAGAGGTATGAAGAGATCTAGATTTTTTAAATCTAGATTTAGAGGGAGGAAACCCTAGATTGAAAAAAATCAAACGAAGGGGCGACAAAAACAATAGATTAAAAAAATCAAACTTAGAACGAGTCGCAATGTGGAGGGGCGGCAAAAATGTGGTGGGTGGCGACTGCCTTCTTCTTCAAATAGAGGCGGTGACGACGACCTTAATCGGAGGCGGTGATATGCGAACAAAGTAGGGTCGAGTTCAACTTTGGTTCTGTAACTTTATATTTTCTTAATTGTCTTGAATGTATCAATTTTAGTCCTTCTGAGAAGGTTGGATGCAAAGTACTGCAAAAAAAAAATATATATATATATATATATATATATCATCAATTTCCTATCAATTTATATTTAAATGAATTTATGTTGCACTAAAAGTTTGTCCCTCCGTCCAATTTTATTATGCTCACTTCTCCGGGTACAGGTTTTAATTAATATTGATTAGTTTATTCATAAAGTAGATAAGTTGAGGGTATGATAGGGTATTGTGGGGTACATTTGTAATTAAATGATTGTTTATGAATAAAGTAAATGACAAATGGTTAAATAAGTGATGGTAGAAGGGTGGAGATAAAGTAGTATGAATAGTATTGTTTTCAAAAAGGGTATGTGCATAATAAAATTGAACAACCAAAAAAGGAAAGTGAGAATAATGAAATTGAACGGAGGGAGTATAATACTTCGGCACATCATAACGGATAAATACTGCCCTAATATCTAAACATACACGATTCACACTATAATATACCCTTGGTAGGGTTCACCTCAATCTTTGAGGTGTTAAAACCAGCTTTATATTTCAATATTTATATTTTTCTTTATATTTAATCATATTAGAAACAAATCAAATAAGTTTTAGTGTAATGTTAGTTGTTTCTAAGTATGTATTGTTTAAGTAAATTTTTACATTTTTCTCATATATTTTCATCTTAATTTTAGAAATCTCTCATATTTCATGATTAAAGCAAATGGTTTCATTTTTTGAATTAAACTGACATTTTATTATGTTTAATTATCAATCGTATAGTCTATTAATATAACATATGTAAAAGAATTTGAAACATAGTAGAAAATCACATAATTGAAGTCCAACAAAAATGAGTGACTTATAAACATACACGTACTGTGATACTGTTCAAGCAGATTTAAACATTTGTACTTCTCAAAAAACAAGTTAAGTGAATTGTTAAAAATAGAGAATCAAGAAACAACACCCATGATATGAAGTAATACATTCAATCTACATATATCTCTTTCAAATTTGTTAATATTCCAACAATGCAATCATTTTTCTTCTCTACATCCTTCGAAAACATATGTAAGATAATAAAGTTGCAAAACAATGGTTAAGGACCTTAAACAAACCAAACATTTTTTACGGGAACGAACCAAACATTAAATGTTTCCAAGACAATATCAAATTGAAAGCAGACTTCAATAGAAAATTAATTATCCATCAATTCCTAACAAATCTTACAATATAAATTACATCAAAATGAAAGTATATCAAAATTTGAGAAAATTTCATTTTACGTCCTGTAACTTAAGCCTAATCCAGAACATATCCTTTAAGTTTTCACATTTTCAATTTACGTCCTAAGGTGTCCAATTTACATCCTTTTCGGTCCAATTTACGTCCTTTCCACCGAAAAATTGAAAATCCGATCAAATAGTCCAATTTACATCCTTTATGTTTGAAAATTATAAATTAATAATTAAAAAATTATGAAAATGTCATTAAAAATTAAAAAATCTCATTAAAAACTTATAAATGGTGTAAAATAAATCTAAAAAATCTAAAAAAAATTATAAATTCTACAATTTAAAAAATCTGAAAATGTGTATATTTATTTTTTTTTCTTCTAAAAACTCATAAAAATAAAAAAATCTATAATTTCTACAATTCAAAAAATCTGAAAATGTGTAAATTTAATTTTTTTTCTAAAAGCTCATAAAAATAAAAATCTATAAATTAAAATTTAAAAAATGTTTAAAATAAAAAATTCTACAATTTAAAAAATATCGTGAAAATGAATTTGGGACGGTTCCAAAATCGATCAAGGTGTGGAACTTCCACTCAACCTCGATGGTGAGTTGGAAAATCTCGTGGGACCCAAAAATTTTAGGAGTTCGAGCAAAACTTTAATGACAGACGAGTATGAATCAAGTTTGATTTTTAATGAAATGTTAATAATTTTTATTATTCTTATTAGATTTTCAGAATTAGTAATTTTTCATCGACACATTTTTTAAAAATTAATTAGATTTTTTTAGTTTTTAAATTTTTTAATGAGATTTTGAATTTCTTAATTTTTAAATTACACATTTTCCATTCTTTGAATTGTAGAATTTTTTGTTTTTTATTTTTTGTATTTTTAAAATTTTAGAATTTTTTATTTTTGTTTTACGCATTTTATAATTTGTAATGATATTTTTCGAAATTTTATTGATATATTTTGAATTTTATTTACATATTTTATATTTTTTAATTTTAAGGAGATTTTTGAATTTTTAATGATATTTTAGATTTTTTAAATCTTTAATGGAATTTTTAGAAAATTTTAATTATTAAATTTTAATTTTCAAACTTAAAGGACGTAAATTGGACTATTTGGCCGGAATCCCAATTTATTCCTCACATTCCGGTGAGTTTTAAAATTTTCCGGCGCAAATGACATAAATTGGACCAAAAAGGACGGAAATCGAAAAAGTAAAAACATAAAGGATATAAATTGGATTAGGCCTAAAGTACAGGACATAAAATGAAATTTTCTCATCAAAATTTATAATTTGTGTCGTGTCAAATACCAATTTCCATCTAAATGAAAGATTAAACAAAATTTTCATTCTACAATTGAATTAAAACACACATATACATCGAACATAATTTCAGTTAAACCTTACTCAAATTTTAGATACCCCAATCATTTACTTCGAAATAATTTTTCTTTGTTCTTGTGTAAATTTCATAAACACATGACAAACATCCAAAATTATTTAAATTAAACACTCTCCAATGCAATTACAACAGAAAAGAACACTTTTCTTGAGATTGTCACATTGTTACTTGAGTTGTGGTCGGCATGTTGAATCTTGTTTCAGTGACTAAATGAGGAAACTGCATGCAAGACATGTTAAACAATGGGGTCACACATGGAAGCGAGGGTAATTAAAAATGGTAATTATCTCTAAAAGAGCTCATTTGGAAATTACTTCACAGCCTTTTCTTCATAGTAAATGAAAATTTGGTGGAAAGTAACTAAACAACACATGAGATTACCCTGAAGCACCAAATTATTTTACACTTTATATCGAAATCATTGCATCAAAAAATTGTAGAGAGTCATCCATCTCTCTCCTTTCAATATGGTTCTTAAAGCATATGAACAACTGATGGAAAAGGTAAAAACACTACCTAGTGATAATAACTGATAATTCTGTTAGATGCCTTTATTAATAATACTCGTATAAATAGTCCTTGATGTATGTCAATGTGATGTGCCTTCATTATAAATTTCAGATTAAGATTGTCAATTAAAAAGAACATAATTTCATGTTAACATTTCAAGAAAATAATAGACACCCATTAAATTCATGAAAATTGACAACAACATTTCAGTGAATGATCACCAATATTTAGAACCATATAGACAATTATTATAAATAATGTAAACCAATATATAAAGTTCAACATAGTTGATCAGTAACTAACCATGAAAACCAGAATATGGATGTGTTTACTATGGGGTTTGAAATTGTAACCTGGTTTTAGAGAGAAGGGAGAGCTTCTCTCTCTAGAGAGTTGCTCCTCCCTTTCTCCACCGGACTCCGCCGCCAGTTTCGCTGTCAATCCGATACAGATCCGTCGTTCGCGTTGCCGTCATTGCTTTTGTTGTCCGTTCTTCTCAGATCTGTTAGTTTTTTGCTTCTCTCCAATCCTTTTTTAGTTTTCGCTAGATTGTTATAGATCTAGAGTTTTGAGTTTTAGTTTTGAGTTATAGATCTGCAGATCTGAGTTGTAGATCTGTAGATCTGGTGGATCTGGTGTAGTTTTTTTCAGTTCTTGTTAGGGATCAACGTAGATCTTGTCCGTAACGGAGCCACGGTGACCGTTCGGGTATTTCTTCGTTGATCCTATTTTACTGCTTTCATAGGTAGTTTTGGTGCTTGCTCCGTGGCTTTGTTGTGGTTGTGAGTTTTTTTTATGGATGGGCTCCTTGAGATAGACTCGAGAGCCCTGGTGCTTTGGTACTTTTGGATCGGATACTCGTGGAACTTTGTCTGTTTATTATGTTTCCTATTCTTGATATGAGAACACCTTAGTGTGGGGTTGTCTCATTTAAAGATTGGAGACCTGGACACTTGTTAAGGCAAAGAGAAACTCGTCTTTCCTCTTCACGCGATTGGAGTGGACGGCGATATCCGTATGTTTGAAGATCAAGATCTTAGGCTCGTGATTTGTAACTTTATTTTATGATCTTGTAAACCCTCCGTAAAAAAAAAAAAAAAAATTGTAACCTTATTTTTACAAGCCAAATATGATTGACACAAACACGGACCTAAAAGAGCCACCAATACACTTACATTAGCGAGACAAGAAATTAAGAGAGTTATGGGATAATAAATAAGTGAAGAAATAAAGAAATGTGGACATTTCAGTTTATGGGGGAAAAACAAGAGAAGAAATCAGAAAGAGGTGTAAGTGTGCTCTCTACAGTTTCCTTGGAATTACATATACAGATAAAAATACAAAAAAAAAAAATCAAAATAGAAAATACAATTATGGAGTTGCACAGCACAATAACATAGTGATAGAAGTGGTCGAAGATATGCAAAATTTTAAACAAACAAGCACTGATTATGTTGATTTTGTAAGGAAAAAAAATAGTGAACTAATATTTTAAAGAATACAACTCTCGAAGAATAAAATTAACATTTCCCCAACCAACAAATTATTAAACAGTTGGTGTGTGCATGTAAAAACTCAAACTAAAATATAGCCTATAAACTGCATATAATGACATATTATTGGCTGAAATATTCGTTAATCATCAATCAACAAGATCAAATCAAACAACCGACGAATTTGTCATATTAATTATATAAGACAAACGGAAATAAAGTAATTGAAGATATGTTATTGATAAGGTATTGCCTATACATATAGATATACAATGGGTTAGCATGTGCTAAGATTTTGCTAAAATATCTCAACCAAATCTATCTCATCTAAGTCACGCTAAAAACATGGAGATTCAAATATACAAAGAGTAAATCTTATCTTCTAGAACCTTCCATAATAAATTACAGAGTAGAAACGGGAATGGAGAGAGGTATTGGGCAATGAAAAATTTCAGTAACTTTTTTAATCAAACTTGAACAAATGAGGAACTAAAATCCCAGCTTTGTTGGCCAATCATCAACAACAAAACTTCATGGAAAAATTAACACATACAAGAATCAAAATTGAAATTCTAAAAAGAAACAAAAAAACACTTGATTTTGTTAAGAGAAAAAATACAAAATGAGAGATGAAAGTCCTTGACGGCAGTTAGGCGAGTGAGGAGGAATTCTAGAGGGCGATCGAGATGAAGGAATTCAGGAGTTTTGCGTGTGTGAGATGAAATTTTTGAATGAAAGAAGAGAAAGTAGAGGAGGAAAAATCGGACAACTGGCAAAGAAGAGAGAGATAGGCTAACAAAAAGACTGTATTTTTTTTGTGACCTGCAACCGAAAAATTACCGGACATCCTTAAATTATTCACTCTTTATATATAGTGTTATATTGGACTATTTCATGTCAATTGTTGAAGACATTGTTTTATGCAATTCGAAATCTATAAACTTAA
The DNA here is from genome assembly GCA_963675135.1 of Galeopsis tetrahit. Classification (NCBI taxonomy): domain Eukaryota; kingdom Viridiplantae; phylum Streptophyta; class Magnoliopsida; order Lamiales; family Lamiaceae; genus Galeopsis; species Galeopsis tetrahit. Next base: position 74,069,964 of record OY776124.1, read on the forward strand.
TTTCTTAGATCCTAAAAAACATTCTGCGTATGTCAAACTTGTGTTTTAGCGAATTCTAATTAAACCTTTCTTGATATCTCTAAATGCAACCACATGATCTAAAATATTCTTCATAATTCTGAATCTTTCAATCTCTTCAGATCTGTGTAGAATGTTCTAAAACATCATCCTCGATGTAATAACATCAATAATAATATTATGTGTAGCATCTGAGAATAAAAATTAGTCAAATGAAGAAATAGCAAATTCGAATGTTATGAAAAATATGGTAACATCACGCGAAACGATATTATTAATAACTTAATTGTAAATTAAATCATTATTATTTGCTTAACTATTGTTACATGTTGGACAATTCATTTTCTTCTTGCTTGTAACATGGTTTGTCGACATAATACTTAGGAAGTTGGTTTTGAACTTAGAGCATCACCAACGGTAGGTAAAATTCCTACTTAGCAAAAAATTATACACATTAAATGAGGTACAATACCATTGGGAAGAAACTAAAAAGGAGGTACAAAGTGGAGGAGGTAGAAAGTTTTGTTGCTGCAATAAAACCTGAAAAATGTGGAATTGTGGGCTAGGTAACCTGCCTGCCTTTTTTTTTATAATATGTTTTTGTAATATGCTCTTTACCGTTGGGCAATTTTTTTTTTTATTATTTTATTTAGTAAGCTAGTTGTTATTGTTGGGATATGAATCCTAGAACAAGTCCTAAATGATGAATAAAAGATGAAGTTTTGATAAAGTCAAAAGTAGTATGAATATTTTCTAAGTATTGACTGATCTAGTCTAGTTAAGTTGAAGTCATCTTGTACAGATCAGTAGAATTCAAAAGACAAGTACTAGTTTTAAAAGACAAAAATTATTGAAAGACAAGTACGATTTATAAGTACTTCATATGTGTTATTTGTATATGTTAAGTTTGTTACTGAGCTATTTAAATGTTGTATAGAGCTCATGATGTTCTTTATATGTAATAGATTAGTTTTATTGTATAGTTTATAAGTTGACTAAGCTTGTATTATAAAAGCTTAAAGTAATGTAATAGTCTTGATAGGTTTAGTATAGTCTACTGTTTAAACAAGGAAGACCAGACAAGAAGAGTTGAAGTCTACTACTCAAGACAGAAGGAATACAAGACAAGACAAGTACATACAAGTCTACTCAAGACGAGTCAAAATGAAGTTAGTCAGTTAGAAACGCGTGAAAAGAAGAAGATATAGAAGTTAGTTATGGAATAACTAATACACAACAAGAAACGCGTATATGGATATAAGAAGATTCAGTTGAAGGTAGTTATCAAGAAAAGTTGGTTACAACTTATTAGTTCTTGATTTCAAAAGTTTATAAATACTTCATGATGGTAATCATTTGAAGAGCTGATACGCTGAAAATCTACATACTCAAAGTAAAGATATATTCGAAGTTTACTCTCAGAGTTGATTGAAGTTCAGATAGAAGCCAGAAGACAAGTGAAGAATCAAGAAGGCTACTACTGAAGATCAGAGAAGTTTTAGTTTTTTGTTTTGTTATTTTCAAGGTGCTAGATACTTGTAAAATTTCTAGTTAGATCGTAGACATATCTGGAGGTATAGTCTGTTGAAGATCTAAGTCCTCTTCTTGAGACTTTAAAGACAGGAACATACACTTGTACTCGATCGGAAGAGTTTAGTGGAAACATCACAACTGGGTTTGTGAGAGTGGATGTAGACAAGTTGTCGAACCACTATAAATCTCGTGTTTGATTTACTTTACTGTTTTGTTTGTTGTTTAATTGATTAATTGTTTAGTTAATTGAATTATATAACTGAACTAGATTAGCTGAGTATACATAAAACAGAGTTCTCGAATTAAGTTGAGTATAAACTATAATTGGGCTCATTGGTAATTTCGTATTCCGCATATTGTAATTCTGATATATCGAAAGATTTTAGAAAAGTCTATTCACCCCCCTCTAGACATTTTCTTTAGCTTCCCTCGATATTAACTCAACTTAGGGACCTACAAGTGGTATCAGAGCAGTAGTTTTCGAACTGCTGTTTCTTGATAACCGACTTAAGACTTAGGGTGAAATCTTGGTCTTTGATTGTTCTTGTATACGTGTTCTTGATCAAATATTCTTGTTATATCTGTTTCGTGCTCCCTGTTCTTGACTTATCTGTTATTCTTGATCATAACTCTACTTAGCACTTATTTCTTGAAATCATGTCTCTTGAGATCAGCGCTAACAAGTTACCTAAGTTCCAGGTTCAAGACTATGACTATTGGAAGCTAAGGATGGAAGCCATCTTCAGTTCCACTCACGACTTAATGATCTCAGTCATCACTGAAGGTCCAATTGTGACCATGATCCCCAATACTGCTGCCCTTGACGCAAATCAACCCGTGGGTACACTCGTCAAGAAACCAAGGTCAGAACTAACCTCAGAAGAAATGAGACAGAATAATTTGGATAGCTTGGCCAAGAATTACATCTTACACACCCTTCCTAACGAGTATCTGGGAAAAGTGTTAAAATGTAAAACTGCCAAAGAAATGTGGGATCGCTTAGCTATCATTTGTGAAGGGACATCCCTAATCAAAGAAAGCAAGCTTTCCACTGCAGTCCAAAGATTCGAATCATTTCATATGAAAGCTGGTGAAACAATAGACCAGTTGGATACTCGTTTTACTAAAATCATGAATGACTTGGAAGTCCTTGGTAAATCCTATACTCCACGAGAAATCAATCTTAGGATTCTCAAAAGCCTTGATAGTCGATGGAAAATGGTAAAAATGCTTGTTAAGAATACCCAAGATATAGACGTATGGACAGCAGAAACCATGTTTCAAACTCTAAAGGCCCATGAGTTTGATCTAGACGAAGATGAACCCATAGTAAGTAGCGACAGAGAACATGCTGTATCTAAGAACGTTGCCTTTAAGGCTAGTTCGTCTAAGGTAGACAGGTCTAAGACTAAGACTAGGTCTGCTTCTGTGAAAGACGAGTTAGATACGGATCTTAGTCTGAAGGATCAGGTAAGCCTCATGGTTAGAAAGTTTGATAGGCTGAATAAACGTTTCGGAAGATATAAGAAGTTCTATAGAGAGCATAGAGGGTCTGCTTCTAAGAACTCGTCTGAGACCAGACGAGACCGAAACTCGTCCGAAAGGAGAGACGAAGTCTCGAAAGGTAACAGACAAGATAGAGAGTCTGATGGTAGGAAGATTACTCGTTCTAATAGACGTGATAAACGAAGGAACAACTCTCCTATTAAAAAGGCTACTAATGATATCTTGTGCTATAACTGTGAGAAGCCAGGTCACTACATATATGAATGTCCAGACCTGAGTACCGATGATCGAGAAGAACGCAAAGCACGAAGGGAAAGAAGATACAACCGTGGCAAGAAGGCAATGATGGCCAATGATGACTCTGAGTCTGACTCAGACGAGTTGCCATCATCCTCATCTAGCTACCCGTCTGAACAAGATCACGATGAAGCCTTCATAGTAGATGATGGTCTATGCTGCATGGCTAAAATCGACCAAGAGGTATCATCTGCTACATTTTTTCAATCTTGTGATGAATCAGAATCTGATGAAAGTGACACTGCCAGTAGCAAAGTAGGGAGTAGTCTTCAGCACTCTACTAGTGCAGTTGAAGACGACCTCCTACTTGCCAACAAGGCATTCATTGAAGTCAGTGACGAAAACATCATTTTAAGACAAGAAATCATTGATCTTAAGGAAGCTCAGTCTAAAGTAGATCCTAATATAACAGTCCTAAATGAACACTTGCAAGAAGAGTTGAGTCAACTCAAAGACAAGTGTGCATTGACAGACAAGTTGTATCAAGACCTACTTAAGACACATGCTACTGAGAAACATGAATTCAATGTTTTACAAAGCAAGTTCAAAAAGCTTGAAGAACGTAATAAGTTCTTAGAAACCGAGGTTGTCACTTTAGACCTTAAACTTACTGACCTGGTTAACTCTTCAAAGGTTAATCTTGAATTGTCAGATAGGTATAGGGCTCCTGCTGACAAGACAGGCATAGGTGCTAAGACATCAAGCTCGTCTACTCTAGTTCCTAAGAACCCTACTATTTTCATCTCAAGCTCTTTGACTAATGATAAAGGAAAAGAACCAATGATATACGATATTGACACTCCAACTAAAGGTACTGTACCAAAACAAGCTCGAGTTAACATTCCAATTACCAAAGGAGGTAAAAAGAAAGTTAACAACAAGCATGTTCCGTTTAAGACAAGTCAACAAAGGACTAGGAATCGTGGACGACCAAATCAGGTCAGATACGAGGATTGGTATCCCGAGGAGACTAGTAATAGACAAGTACAGACTAGACGACAAGAGTCTAGACCTCCTTTTATAAGGCTGTCTCAACTCTACTCGTCTAGACCTAGACAGGAAGGTCCAAAATATCGTACACAAGCTGTTCTATATCCTCCACCTTTGTCATATGATATCGAAGGTGAAGAAAGACCTAAACATATCTATAAACCGTATGGACCTAATGCATACAAACCTTACTCTGACTATCATAGACAAGTGCCTGCTCAAGTAGAGATTAAGTCAAAAGGCTATCTCCAAAGAGTAGACCCGAACTCGACTGATAGGCCAGATAGGGACAACAAGGTCTTATTTTGCAACAAATATGGTCGAAAGCTTAGAAGGTCAAACTTGTTCAGGACTCCAATGTACATTTGGATTCCATTGAACTCGACTAACCCCCAAGGACCCCAATAAACAAGGAGGGTACCTAAATTATGAAATATCATCTATTGCAGGGTCGACTCGATCTATACAAGAAGGGTGGCTCAACAGGAGAAACTTGGTACATAGACAGTGGTTGTTCGCACCACATGACTGGTACCAAGACTCTCTTATCAAGCTACCATGAGCAAGAAGGACCAAAAGTGATATTTGGTGATAGCTCCACTGCTGTTACTAAAGGATTTGGTTACATTCGGAATGGAGACATAGAGATTCAAGATGTTTCTTATGTTGAAGGCTTGAAATACAATTTACTCTCTGTTTCACAATTTTGTGATCGTGGATACAAGGTGCAGTTCAAGAGTCGCAAATGTGAAATCATTGACAAAAGGACACACACAGTCCTACTGGTCGGCATAAGACAAGGAAGTGTGTACATAGTGAACTGGAACAGTTGTCCGAGGGACACCTGTCTACTTACTAAGAATCCTAAAGAACTTGGCTGGCTCTGGCACAGACGCCTCTGTCATCTAAACTTCAAGGTTCTTAATAAGATAGCCAGAGACTACCTTGTGGAAGGTATTCCCAATGAAGTCTACTATAAGTCACATGTATGCACATCCTGTCAGAAAGGTAAACAGGTAAAGGGTTCTTTTAAATCTATTCCATCCCTCTCAACAAGTAGAGTTCTTGAACTTCTACATATGGACTTACATGGCCCAATAAGTCCTCCAACTTTGAACGGCAGAAGGTACACACTTGTTGTGGTAGACGACTATTCTAAGTTCACTTGGGTAGTCTTCTTACACAAGAAGAGTGATACACAAACACTTTTGCCTGATCTGTTGAAGAAGTTACAGGTTGAGAAGAATCAGTCAATTGTCAAGATCCGTAGTGACAAGGGTACTGAATTCATTAACTGCTATATTAAAGAATTTTGTTCTAAGCGTGGCATCCAGCACCTTACTAGTGCAGCAAGGACACCACAACAAAATGGAGTAGCAGAACGAAGGAACAGAACTCTTAAGGAGGCCTGCAGGACCATGCTGACAAAGTATAATACGCCTCAGAAGTTTTGGGCAGAAGCTATCAATATTGCATGCCACTCACAAAACAGAAGTGCTATCAATAAAGCACTATGCAAGACACCCTATGAGGTATGGAAAGGTAGAAAACCCAGAGTTTCATATTTTCATATATTTGGATGTAAGTGTTTCATCCATAACAATGGGAAAAGCAAGTTGAATGCATTTGATGCTAAAGCAGACGAGGGGATATTCTTAGGATACTCCTCGACTAGAAAAGCATTTAGAGTATTCAACTACTCAACCTTTTGTGTGGAAGAAACACCACATGTGGTTTTCGAAGAATCTCAACAGGACACGTCTGCCAACAAGATCAGTGAAAAAGTTACTAAGCTAACTATCGAATCTGACAAAGATTCAGAGATATATGAATCCGTTCAAGCATACAATCCATTCATGAAAGCTCTCGAGTCAGATGACCAGAAGAAGGTAAGTGCTCAAGGTAACTCTACTAGACCAGTTGACATGCCTAAACTAGTCGACTCGTCTACTCCTATTAAATCTTCTGATGATAATGATGTTGACATGCATGATGCCGTACATGATATAGATGATAGTACTATTGTTAAGAATAGAAATACATGGAAATCAGCGCATAATACTGAAAATATTATTGGCGACTCTACTGTTGGTGTGAAGACTAGACGACAACTCTTTGAGTCGCAAGAACAATCTAGTTCATCTCTGTTTTGCTGGTGTTGTTTCCTCTCATCTATCGAGCCTAAAACCATTAATGAGGCATTGGCTGATAGTAATTGGATCATTGCTATGCAAGACGAGTTGAATCAGTTTGTTCGAAACGACGTCTGGAAACTTGTCGATAGACCGAAACATCATAATGTAGTTGGCACTCGATGGATTTTCAAGAATAAGAAAGATGAGAATGATGTAGTTGTTCGTAATAAGGCTAGACTAGTCGCCCAAGGCTATTCACAAGCTGAAGGCATAGATTATGATGAAACATATGCTCCTGTTGCTAGACTAGAAGCCATTCGATTGTTCCTAGCATATGCTGCTTACATGAAATTTACTGTATATCAAATGGATGTTAAAAGTGCATTTCTTAATGGTATTCTTGCGGAAGAAGTGTATGTTGAACAACCCCCAGGTTTCGAAGTCAAAGGTAACCAGGTATACAAACTAAAGAAAGCCTTATATGGACTAAAGCAAGCTCCAAGAGCCTGGTACGATACTCTTTCTCAATTTCTATTAGAAAATGGTTTTACTAAAGGCAAGGTAGATAGAACCTTGTTCAGAAGACAAGAAGGGAAAGACATTTTACTCGTCCAAATTTACGTAGATGACATAATTTTTGGGTCACCTAACAAAAAGCTGAGTGAAAGTTTCTCAACACTCATGCAAAGTAAATTTGAGATGTCTATGATGGGTGAAATGAACTACTTTCTTGGACTTCAAGTAAAACAGACCCCAGAAGGGATTTTCATAAATCAAGCAAAATATACTCGTAATCTACTAGACAAGTATGGTATTAAAACATGTAAATCTTCTGGAGTACCTATGCAACCTACTTACATGATGGATCCAGACGAGAATGGTAAATGTACTGATCAAACTCATTTCCGTGGTCTTATTGGTTCATTACTCTACTTGACTGCTAGTAGACCTGATATTGCATTTTCTGTTGGTGTATGTGCTCGTTTTCAATCTAATCCAAAAGAGAGTCATATGGAAACCACTAAAAGGATTTTGAAATATTTGAAAGGAACCATCAATCGTGGTATATGGTATCCTTCAAATGATGATTTATCTCTAAGTGGCTACTCTGATTCTGATTTTGGTGGTTGTAGAATAGATAGGAAATCTACATCTGGTTCCTGTCAATTCTTAGGCACAAAACTCATTTCATGGTTTTCGAAAAAGCAGACTAGTGTTGCTACCTCTACTACTGAAGCCGAGTACATGGCTGCTGGTAGTTGTTGTAGTCAATTATTATGGCTTATTCAACAGCTTAGAGATTATAATATTTGTGAATCAAATGTTCCTATATTCTGTGATAGTAATAGTGTTATTGCCATTACACAAAATCCTGTTCTGCACACACGTTGTAAGCATGTTGATGTGAAACACCATTTCATACGTGATCATGTAGAAAAGAAGGATATACGCATGGAAAAGATTCATACTGATTTTCAAAGAGCTGATATTTTCACAAAACCATTAGCTGAGACTCGATTTCGTGAATTATGCGTTAGTCTAGGACTAATTGATCTTGATCCTACTAGTATATAGCAATGTACTAACCAGACAGGTACAGTCCTAAGAAGAAAGGAGAAATAGACAAGTTACCACAAAAGGCACAGAGCACTCATCTACTCACTCAACAGACAGGTATACAAGGTCAGACAAGTTGACCAAACAATCCGATGAGGAAGCTGGTAAAGCTGAGGGTAATACTAAGGGAATAAACATTTAAGGGGGAATCCTTGATTTCTTAAAGATCCTTATGTTGACTCTTTAGTTTGGTAACAGTCATCTTGTTTGAACCTTGATCATTGACTTAAATTAATATTCATTCGAATTATTCTACTCGAATATCTGTCGTACAAAATAAGACAGGTACATAAAGTTGTTCGACGTTCAGAATAGACACGCACAGTCGAAGGGGGAACTCGACTAGTACTCATAAGACTACTCGTCTTGTGAAATTAAGTCTACTCGCCTTACGAAGATTAGATCTACTCATCTGTTCTGGATGGACTCGAACAGACAAGCTAAGTTTTCTTTGATTTAAATGGGTTATGTGTTAAGTGTTTACTCGAAACAAACTAAGGGTATTAAAGTAATTTGATAGTGTTAAAATTTGAAAATCCTAGAAATTGGATTTATACACCCCTAGTTAATGAGGTGTACACATTCATCTCGCGCCAAAATATGAATATGTTAGGTCAGATGAGTACACTCCTCTTTCTACCAATAGGAAAGGTGGATCTCAATTTTTACAAAATCAAAACACATTTTCGTCTCGGTTCCGTAACCGAATGCCAAAAGTCTTAACCGTTGGATCTAATCCTTCGATCTTGACCATTGGATCAAAAATTATGTTTTTAAACAAAACCCAACACTTGCACACGTCTTGCCTCACGTTTCATAACTCCTCTACTACTTGCTAACAGTGATTTTCTGCATAATCTACTTTCTTGTTCGTTACAAATCATTTAACATGTCTATTCGATCTATCTTTGATATCAGCACCAACATTCAGGCACCATTTGATCTAGGCAGATATATAAATGACAACAAGGTGCATGTTGAGCCATCTCTGTTTTTCGAAGGAAATCATACGGTCGGAAATGCAGAAATCTTGACCAAGTGTACCAGATGCGGTCTACGACCCTACTTGGAGGCGTTTCCTAAAGTTGTTCTGGAGGAAGAAGTTTTGGAATTCTATGCTAACGCCAGCAGAAGGGGAGATGTTATCGAATCATTTATCGGTTCAAATCGAGTGGAAATCACTCGTGAAGCTCTATTTGAACGATTGAAGTTGCCCATCGGAACGATTGATGTGGAAAAGTACGCTGAAGGACAGGAGATGAGATATTTAAGTATCTTCTGTGGGAAGAAAATGAAGTTGAAACCGGATGGTAAAGCTATTACAGCCAAGAAGGGTGAATTATTGGAAAAGTATCGCACTCTACTGGACATAGCAAGCAAGATGCTTCTATGTGCCACTGGGTCTCATGACTCAATTACCCAAGTCAAAACAAGGATTATGGCAGCTATCTATGATGGAATTACTGAGGGTAATTGGTTCAAGTTGATAGCTGACAGGATGATGCACTTCGAGAAGAGTGTTAGGGTGGATGTTGATACTAGGAATTGGGTAGTATCTCAAGCAGTTGGATATGGTAACAAGCTGAGCATCTTACTCCCAATTTTGATGCCCAACAAGACTACGTGGAGCAAGGGAAAGCCATTTCATCCTCTGAAGTTCTATTTAAAGAAAGAAGCACTGAAGAAGCAAGCTGCTGTAAGGCCAGCTGCTCCTAGGCACGTTCAATTTGATGAATCTGAAGTGTTGCCGTACGCGGATTCAGAGAGTTCTTCACAAGCTGAGTCTGAGGAAGCAGAGTCCAGTGCAGACGACTCGGAGAAGACTCAATCAGATGAAGAGTCGCTACACGAGAAGGAGTCGAATGATCAAGTTCCAGAGAGGTATACTCTTGTGAGAGTTGGAACTCCACCTCCACTAGAAGAGACGAGTCACCAGGTTGGTACTTCTTCACAAACCTTGTCAATTCCTTCTCTCTCTCTCTCTACTGTTCGAACCAAGGCTAGATCACATCGATCTAGGCCTCGTCCTTTATCCTCAACCTCACATGTACTGGCGGCATTACCGCTTAGAGCCAGTCATCCCCAAATCACTCCCAGACAAGATACAACTGATACTCCGACAGTTGTCATACCTGACCTAGCCACATCAAAGCCCACAGAAACCACTGCCTTTACTCCCTCTCCCTCACCAGAATATGGTGAACCCTCTAACCCATCTACTTCAGACAAGACGCCAGTCGCCACTGCAACAGCTGAGTTAGAGACCCCATCTACTCAGGACCCGTCTGCTGTTAGATTTGAATCCCTGGTATATTATCCGATGTGTCTGCGAGAAAAGAGGATTCGTGCTCGAGTTTCAAGAAATCTACAGAAGACGCTCTCAACTCTTGACATCGACACAGCTTCTGAACATTTTGAGAAGCTAGTCAGGATTTGCACATGGTTCGCGTTGAAGAAGTCATCTACGGATGATCTTTTTGAAGTCATTCAAGGCAAGGGCGGAATCTCCAACTTTATGGATTGGGAGATGGAACAGAAAGAAAATAGTGGAGTTAAGGATCACTCCGAGCTATTTCCTCGCAAAGCCTTGGTTGATTTAGTCAAAAGGCTGCTGAAAATTCCGGATGGTGTCATTGAGGATGTATTCGCATTTGATGTCGGAACTCAGACTGATCTGGTCGAAGACGAGATCAAGCCGGACGTAGCTGAGATAGCAGTTCAGACTTCAGAACAATTGGAAGAAATTGTTGAAAGTGATGAAGATGAAGTCGACTCACTCATGCTTGGTAAAGAAGATGATGAGTTCCTGGATGCTGAGATGTTTGATGAGGATGAGATCAAAGCCTTTGATAATGAAGTTGTTGGAACTACCAGTTCTACTCAAGTTGTTCCAGAAAGGTTCCTGGATGAATTAAAGACGGATCTAAGAAATGTTGTTCATACTGCCATAGACAAGTTCTTAAACTTGAAAATGAAGGATGTGCTAGTTGAACAGAATCAGTCACTTGTTGACACATCCAGAGACTTATTTGTTGGTGAAGTCAACAAGATGGACTCCACTTTCCGGGAAGAGTTGTTTGCTCAATTTGAAGACTTTCTGAAGAAACAAGTTGATTTTTCAGAAAAGAGATCAATCTCGTTTGCTCGATCACTAGCTGAAGAGTCAAGCAAAATGGAGAGACTTTACAGAGTTAAAGTTGCTATTGCTGATGAACAGAGACGGGAAGCACATGACCAATTGGTGCGTTCTCGGGATGTTCTACATGAGTTATCTTCACAGAATACTCTTCTTCGACAGACGGCTACTCATTTAAAAGATGAGCTAGTTTCATGTACAAAGAAGTTGGAACTGGTTACTGATAGATTAGACAAGATGAGCCATGAGAAATCGCCTCAGATGCACATTGAGTCAGCTGCTGAAGCCATGAAGGAAGCTTTGAAAGAAGAAATGACTCGCTTTACTTCTCTTTTCACTCTTAAGGCAAGTGATGAAGCCAAAAAGGGGGAAGAGACAAGTTTAGTTGAAGATGAAGGTGTGAAGTCTGCTAGTGCTGAACCTGAGATGAAAGCTGCTGCTACTGCGATTGAAGAACTAAGAAGGCCTAAAAGAGGTAGATTAGTGAAGAAGGCAGATCTAGAGCATGCTGAGACAGAAAAGCAGAAGAGATTAGACAAAGGCAAAGCTGTTGCGTCTCCTGAAGCAGAGATTCAGACCAGACGAGTTAAGAGAAAGCTGGATATTGAAGAGCCTACTGCTACTGCTACAGTTGAGAAGAAACAAAGGATTGCTGATGATGAGATTCATTATGCAAGTAAAAAGAAGATTACTAAGCATATTGAAAGGCTGCAAAAGTTGAAAGCTGATGAAGACAAAATGGAAGACAAGTTCATTGATCACTTCATAGATAATGAGCATAGAGCTGAATGGATTGAAGTGAAGAGTCAATGGGAACTTGATCATTGGATAATAAGGAAGTATGGTGATGCTGAAAGTCAAGATGAACTGTATTCTTTATTTGACAGGTTCATGGAAGGACAACACAGGAAGTTATGGCATTTAATCTTGAGGATTTCTGCTGGTGCTAACTTCAACATTCTTGTTCCTGAATTTCCTGAATGGAAATGTCCCATGACCAGCTCAGGTAAAAGAGTTGATCATAACCAGATCAAGAAATTCGAAGAAGAGCTGCTAGATAAAGAGAAGATTGAAGATGAAGACCATATATGTTTAATTCACAAGAGACTCCTTGATGCATTCTGCGTTCCAAATTCAGAAGGAGGTACTCTTTTAGATTAGTTTTTGTTTGTTTGAAGATTAGTTTTTTTGTTGCTCTGATACTTAGTTTTTTTTATTCAAAGTATGTGTAATCTACTGATCTATTTTGAATGAATGAAAGATAAGTACTATTTGATGTTAAAAGACAAGGTAACTACTTAACTAGTCTACTTATGAGAAAAGGTTCAAGTAGTTTTGGCTTCATCAAAAAGGGGGAAATTGTTGGGATATGAATCCTAGAACAAGTCCTAAATGATGAATAAAAGATGAAGTTTTGATAAAGTCAAAAGTAGTATGAATATTTTCTAAGTATTGACTGATCTAGTCTAGTTAAGTTGAAGTCATCTTGTACAGATCAGTAGAATTCAAAAGACAAGTACTAGTTTTAAAAGACAAAAATTATTGAAAGACAAGTACGATTTATAAGTACTTCATATGTGTTATTTGTATATGTTAAGTTTGTTACTGAGCTATTTAAATGTTGTATAGAGCTCATGATGTTCTTTATATGTAATAGATTAGTTTTATTGTATAGTTTATAAGTTGACTAAGCTTGTATTATAAAAGCTTAAAGTAATGTAATAGTCTTGATAGGTTTAGTATAGTCTACTGTTTAAACAAGGAAGACCAGACAAGAAGAGTTGAAGTCTACTACTCAAGACAGAAGGAATACAAGACAAGACAAGTACATACAAGTCTACTCAAGACGAGTCAAAATGAAGTTAGTCAGTTAGAAACGCGTGAAAAGAAGAAGATATAGAAGTTAGTTATGGAATAACTAATACACAACAAGAAACGCGTATATGGATATAAGAAGATTCAGTTGAAGGTAGTTATCAAGAAAAGTTGGTTACAACTTATTAGTTCTTGATTTCAAAAGTTTATAAATACTTCATGATGGTAATCATTTGAAGAGCTGATACGCTGAAAATCTACATACTCAAAGTAAAGATATATTCGAAGTTTACTCTCAGAGTTGATTGAAGTTCAGATAGAAGCCAGAAGACAAGTGAAGAATCAAGAAGGCTACTACTGAAGATCAGAGAAGTTTTAGTTTTTTGTTTTGTTATTTTCAAGGTGCTAGATACTTGTAAAATTTCTAGTTAGATCGTAGACATATCTGGAGGTATAGTCTGTTGAAGATCTAAGTCCTCTTCTTGAGACTTTAAAGACAGGAACATACACTTGTACTCGATCGGAAGAGTTTAGTGGAAACATCACAACTGGGTTTGTCGAACCACTATAAATCTCGTGTTTGATTTACTTTACTGTTTTGTTTGTTGTTTAATTGATTAATTGTTTAGTTAATTGAATTATATAACTGAACTAGATTAGCTGAGTATACATAAAACAGAGTTCTCGAATTAAGTTGAGTATAAACTATAATTGGGCTCATTGGTAATTTCGTATTCCGCATATTGTAATTCTGATATATCGAAAGATTTTAGAAAAGTCTATTCACCCCCCTCTAGACATTTTCTTTAGCTTCCCTCGATATTAACTCAACTTAGGGACCTACAGTTATGTTAATATACAATAGATAAATAGTAAAAATATTTTCATTGGACATTTTTTTTTTTTACCGTTACTTACTTTTTTATTTTAATTTGTTTTAACATCATATTTATACTATAAATAGAAGATAAACTATTTTTAATTTTACTCACATTCTATTTACCTCCCTTTACTTGAAATCTTATAATGGAAAATAATTGTTGGTCGAAATTGTTTTGATCTTCCAATTCAGAAGATAATTCATATTCTCAAGATTTCAATATCCGTCCTCAAAATTCCAATATCCCTCCTCCAAATTTCAATGTCCATCCTTACAATCCCAACATTCGTCCCGACAATGTTTTGTTTCATTCGAACCAACAAACCCGATAAGTGCAACTAGTGACTCGTATTATATATATCCACCTGAAATGTATCAATATCCTTGTCCTTAGGGAATAAGTCATTCGACGACACTAGGGATGACTTCTAAGTCATCTAGAAAAGCTAGTATCGATGGAACAAACATATACATGGAGTGTGGAACACCGTCTTCTCGTCAATGTTTTCATTTCCATCAAATTCGTCTCCACCGGGCATCAATGCCATTAACCTAGATGCGAATGAAGCCGATGATGATTTGGGCCAAAAGAGTCGTGCTTATGCTGCTAGGTACACTGGTCTAGAAAATGAGACTCTTGCAACGAGTTGGGTTTCTGTTAGTGAAGATGCAGTTTTCGGCAATGATAAAAGGTTGGAGGCCATGTGGAAAAGGATTTCTGAAGATACAACAAGAATTGACTTGCGAACACCCCACTAAGACATTGAAAACTTTTAAAAGCACACTTTTATACGATGCAAAGGTTTGTGAGTGCCTTTAACGGGTTGTACAATCAGATGGAGAAGGATTGGAGAAGTGGACAAAGCGATATTGATATACTTGTGCATGACATGAAAGAGTGGGAACTAACCCCCAATAATAATGCGTTTGCTCACTTATGCATGTGGAAGATTCTTAAGGAATGTCCCAAGTGGATTGTACAACAAGAACGTGATCATTGTGATAAGAAGAAGACAAAAACTTCCACTGAAGGGGGATACACATCTTCTTCTAATGCGAAGAATGTTGATGAAGAGCGCATACATCCGATCGGTTAGAAGGCAGCGAAGAGAAAGGTTAAGTGAAAGTCTCTTATCATTCGAAGGATAACATGCTTGAGGAGTTGAAACAAACCATCGAAAAAAATATGCATGAATATAAAACAATAGCTCATGCGAAGTTGAAGGAACAACAAAGACATAACTTAAAATGGAAGTACGACATCATCATGAAAGATACCACGAGAATTATACCAAAGCAACTAGCAATGCATCTAAAGCTGGTTGTCGATGTAGAGAAGAAATGGGAAGCCGAATTAAACTAGTTGTTCATCATTTATTCTCTTATTGTTTGTTACTTTATCTTTTATTTGAGATTTTGTTGTATTTTTTGAGTTTGCGTTGTAGTATTTGAATTTTCGTTGTATTGTTTGAATTTGCGTTGTAGTATTTGAATTTTCGTTGTATTGTTTGAATTTTCGTTGTATTATTGAATTTTCGTTGTAGTATTTAAAATTTCCTTGTATTGTTTGATTTTTTTTTTTTAAACTAGCCGTTGTAGACACCATTATACATATTTGCCCAAATATTTCATTTCTTTCTACAATTCTCAAAGCAATTTTCTTCTGACACTATTAATTTCTCATACTTACGATCTTCCAAAACACAATGTCTTCAAATTTCAACCACAATGTCAACAACAATTCCAGTAGTGATGAAGACTTGTGGAATGATGATTCAGATGATCAAATATTTTTCAAAATTTTACAACAACAACAAATGCTTCTTCAATACATAGAGAGCTCTTCTACTGCTCTACAACAAAGAAAAAAGAAGAAGATATGTAAAGTGTGAAGGAGGTCATAGTCATCTTGTGGATAACTATTTCTTCGAAAATCCAACATACCCAAGTGATGTTTTTCGTCATCGTCTTCAGATGAGAATAGACTTGTTTAGAAGCATAGTCGATGCATTATCTTGTGATGACTATTTTAAGTGGAGAGTCGATGCAATGGGAAGGAAAGATTTTTCACCACTTCAGAAATGCACGGTTGTCATCCGCCAATTGGTGTAAGGAGGACCTGGAGACCAATTCGATGAGTATCTACGTATTGCTGAAATAACCGCCATTGATTGCTTGTTCAATTTATGTCGTTATGTAATCAACATTTTCAGAGAAAGATACTTGAGAAGGCCAACTACCGCTGATTGCGAACGTTTGCTTCATATGCATGAGAAGAGACGCGGGTTCCCCGGAATGTTGGCTACTCTTGATTGTATGCATTGGGAATGGAAGAACTGTCAAGTCACTTGGAATTGTATATACTATATAGTTCTCCGTATTATTTATATTTAAAAAAAAAATTATTTTTTATGTTATTATATTTATAATTTAATATTATTGAAAATAATATTATTTTTAAAATTAATATATTATTATTTATATTTTTAAATTTATTATATTTTTATTTTTAGATTATATATTATATTAATATTTTTATTAAATATTATAATTTTTTTATTATTAAATAATAATATTATTATTAATTTTTATTACGAGATTTATTAAAAATTTTGTTCCTTCCTTAAACCCATGGGGGTGGGAAGTAGGGGTGGGAATGGGTCAGGCTACCCGACAGGGGCCTACGGCTCGGCCTATTAAAGCTTGGCTCGACTCGACTCGTTTAATAAACAAGTCGGACTCAAGCTTTTTTAGAAGCATATTTAGTTAAAGACAAAAACTTATATACAATATTTCATCATAGGCTTATGATGCAATTTGAATAATTCTTATGTTTTTATCCGGTAATCAGTCGCTTTTCTTCCTCCTTTCCCGGTCGCTTCTTCTTCCTCCTTTCTCTTCTGCGCTTTCTTCCTCCTCCTCTTCTGCGTTTTCTTCATCTTTCTTTTCTAGGCTGCTTTTCTTTTCTTCTGCACAAAATATGCAGCGTAACTTTCATTTAAAAAAAAAAAAACTTCAGATCTGATCTACTAATCACTAAAGAGAAAAATCATTATTTATTTTTTGAATAAATTTCTGAATGAGAAAAAATCAACAATAATACCACACACATATTTATTCCAATTAATTGTTGATAATTATGTCTTTTTATTTGTAAGGATCGATAAATTATTCAACATTGTTGTGTTTTTCGTGTTTTCAATTATTGTTCTTTGTCTTTTTTAATGTGGGGATCTCATTTACTCTCAATAATGGCGTTTTATTTATACAGTAACACATCTTTCTTAACACAGTAATGCACTTGTGTTTATATAGTAACACATTTTTCTGTGTTACTTTAAGGTCAAATATGTGTTACTCAAAAGTCAATTGTGTGTTACTTGTCCTTACAGTAACACGTATTTGTCCGTAAAGTAACATATAATTGTATTTATAGTAACACGGATTAAGAGCAAATTAATATTTCCTGTGAAAAGTCAATTTATGTGTTATTTGTACTTACAGTAACACATATTTGGTCTTGCAGTAACATATAATTATCTTTATAGTAACACAGACCTAAAACCCGTTATCCAGTTAGCCTCCTGCGCGCGACTTTTCCGCGATTTTTAAGGAAATATTCGTTTGACCGGTCAAACCCGTTACAGATCCGCGAATTTTGACCCTTCCTTAAATATACTAATATTTCACGTGAAATATTGCACATAAGTGCGGCCCTTAGTTAAATAGGTCGGGCTCAAACTTTTTTGTAAGCCTTTTAAGCCCAACAGGCTGGCCTATATAACTTCACACACACACATATATATATATATGTAGTATATATTATAAGTATATACTTATATAATATGTGATTTTCAAATAAATAAATAAGAAAATTTAGTAATACTAGTTATATTTTTCTTTGAATAGTTGAAAAAATAGTTGAATACTGAGTATTTTTTTTTTGGAACATTCTATTACTTCTATTTCTTTATTTTGAGATTTAAAGAGTTAATTTTTTTTTATAATTTGATGATAATATTGTTGTAGATTTTTTTTTTTAAAAATACGTTAATAAGATTAAGAGGCCAAGGCTTTCGGACCAGGCCTATTTATTAAAAAGGTCAGGCTTGAGCCTTTAAAAAAAGCCTATGACAGGCTATGGGCCAGGCTCGGGCCTAAGAAATATATAACAGGCAAAACTTTATTTCTTAAAGCCTACCAAGGCCTGGCCCATTCCCACCCCTAGTGGGAAGTAATGAGAATTTCATACATTTGAGAATCACTATTCCACAAGAAATGATGATTTCATTCCATAAATTATATTAATCATCAAATTTGGAATAGATCCACGAATCGTGATTCCATTCATGGCCTATTCCACCGTATCAATCATACCCTAATAATTGTACCTAATGATTGAGAAGTAGAGATAAAAATTGATAGGTATAAATAATCTTTGATATAGCACTTGAGGTGACACAAAATTGTTCCTAAGATTTGGTATATGAATGGAGATGCTCTTATGAGAAGTTCTAGTTAAAATGATTATTTTAAAATATGTAAAATTGACGATTTATTTATAATTACTCCATTCATCCAAAACTCCAAATTTTATGTGTAAATATTCATTTTTGTTGAAATTCAAACTTAATATGAATATTTCTATAAGGGTAAATATTTATTTTTTCAATACACTATTCACTTTTTACTTTTTGCTCAACTATTTAATGTATGAACAATAAATATTTTTTAAAACCTTTAAAATAAATTATACATATAAAATCTGATGGGGGTATAATTTGATATTATGCTAAATGTGATGATTTAATTTATGCTAATATTAATTGTGAGCCGTTATTAAAAAAAATAAAAATAAAACCCAATTGTGAACCTGATTTGGTCGGCAAACTATTGAGGCGGCGAATTTGAAAAAAATACCCAATTATTCAAAGATTCGGAGTTTAATCTATCACCGTCCGCGTTCAATCCAACGACTGTCGTGCAAGTAGAACATTCTAGAACTTAAAACCTAACACAAAAGGGCCTGGAGCACCCACCTATTAAAACCCCGCCTCTCAACCTTCGCTTCTATCAGTTAACCCTAGTTCTGTTACCTTAGATTTTTTTAAAGATATTCTTTATACTCCATTTTTGTTGCCGATCCAGATCTGCAACTAGGATACTAAGCAATGGCTGGAAAGGGAGAGGGTCCAGCTATCGGAATCGATCTCGGAACGACGTACTCATGCGTCGGCGTTTGGCAACACGACCGTGTTGAAATCATCGCCAATGACCAGGGGAACCGAACTACTCCTTCGTATGTTGGTTTCACCGACACCGAGAGGCTTATTGGTGACGCCGCTAAGAATCAGGTGGCCATGAACCCGACGAACACCGTCTTTGGTAAGAAATTCGCACTCTGTTACTCTTTTTGTCGTTTATTTTTTTTACTGCTTTTTATTGAGTTTTCGTGTCTAGATCTATATGCATAAGAACAGTTCAGTGTTGTTTAGCTGTTTAATTCTTCTATTTTATAATGGATCGTAAAATATATGTGGATCTGGTTCATGTTTTGATTTTTTTCTTTGTAATTGTTTTGGATATACTTTTGTAATAGACGTTCTTTTATTTACAATTAGATCTGTTACAGATTTTGCCTTGAAGGCCATGTTATTAGAATTGAATTTATTTGATTGGAGTTTCAGTCTAGTATTCATGTTGTATGTACCTATTTATTTATGTAGGTAATGAATAGACTATAATTACATGTTGTTTAGGACCTAGACTTACCTAGCATCAATTGTTTCTAGACTGAAACTTCGAGTGATTTAGATGTAATAATTTTTCGCCCAATATCTAAATATGTACGTTTATCATGAATCACTTTTGTGAGGTCACTCGAACTCTGCGTTCTGTTATAAGCCATTTTTATACATGGCCCCCCTTTATTCAAAAGTCTGAGATATTGCTCTTATGTAGTGGGGAAGTATAAGAGATGTATATTTATTGAATTGTAGTTTTGTTATTTATAGCTGCCCTTTTTAATTAGATTTCTTGCTCTTCTTTCCTTTCTCGTGTTTAAAAATACATATAAATCCGCATCATATTGATTATTGACATTATGAATATATGCAGATGCCAAGAGGCTGATTGGGAGGCGATTTTCTGATGCCTCTGTTCAAGGTGACATGAAATTATGGCCCTTCAGGGTTATTCCCGGACCCGGAGAGAAGCCCATGATTGTTGTTAACTACAAGGGCGAGGACAAGCAGTTTGCTGCAGAGGAAATCTCATCTATGGTTTTGATGAAGATGAGGGAAATTGCTGAGGCCTATCTCGGTTCAACCATTAAGAATGCTGTGGTCACTGTCCCAGCATACTTCAACGACTCCCAGCGTCAAGCTACCAAGGATGCCGGAGTGATTGCTGGACTCAATGTGATGCGTATCATCAATGAGCCCACAGCTGCTGCCATTGCATACGGTCTTGACAAGAAGGCAACCAGTGTTGGTGAGAAGAATATTCTGATTTTTGATCTTGGAGGTGGTACTTTTGATGTGTCTCTCCTTACCATTGAGGAGGGTATTTTTGAGGTCAAGGCCACCGCTGGTGACACCCATCTTGGAGGTGAGGACTTTGACAACAGAATGGTGAACCACTTTGTTCAGGAATTTAAGAGGAAGAACAAGAAAGATATCAGTGGCAACCCCAGAGCTTTGAGGAGGTTGAGGACAGCTTGTGAGAGAGCGAAGAGAACCCTCTCATCGACTGCCCAAACCACCATCGAGATTGACTCTCTGTATGAGGGTATTGATTTCTACACCACCATTACCCGTGCTAGGTTTGAGGAGCTCAACATGGATTTGTTTAGGAAGTGTATGGAGCCCGTTGAGAAGTGTTTGAGGGATGCCAAGATGGACAAGAGCACTGTGCATGAAGTTGTGCTTGTTGGTGGTTCCACCAGGATTCCCAAGGTGCAACAATTGTTGCAAGATTTCTTCAATGGTAAGGAGCTTTGCAAGAGCATCAACCCCGATGAGGCTGTTGCATACGGTGCTGCTGTCCAAGCTGCCATTTTGAGTGGTGAGGGTAACGAGAAGGTCCAGGACCTCTTGCTTCTTGATGTTACTCCCCTTTCTCAAGGTTTGGAAACTGCTGGTGGTGTTATGACTGTCTTGATTCCAAGGAACACAACCATTCCTACCAAGAAGGAACAGGTTTTCTCTACCTACTCCGACAACCAACCTGGTGTGTTGATCCAGGTGTACGAAGGTGAGAGAACAAGGACCAGGGACAACAACTTGCTAGGAAAGTTTGAGCTTTCTGGCATTCCTCCCGCACCTAGGGGTGTTCCTCAGATCACTGTCTGCTTCGACATTGATGCCAATGGTATTTTGAATGTTTCTGCTGAGGACAAGACAACCGGGCAAAAGAACAAGATCACCATCACAAATGACAAGGGAAGACTATCTAAGGATGAGATTGAGAAGATGGTTCAGGAGGCAGAGAAGTACAAATCTGAGGATGAGGAGCACAAGAAGAAGGTTGAGGCCAAGAATGCTTTGGAGAACTACGCCTACAACATGAGGAACACCATCAAGGATGACAAGATTGCCTCTAAGTTGCCTGCTGCTGACAAGAAGAAGATTGAGGATGCTATTGAGTCATCCATCCAATGGCTCGACGGGAACCAGCTTGCTGAGGCGGATGAGTTCGAGGACAAGATGAAGGAGTTGGAGAGTATCTGCAACCCCATCATTGCCAAGATGTATCAAGGAGCAGGAGGAGAGGCTCCTATGGATGATGATGAGGTTCCTCCTGCAGCTGGTAGCAGTGCTGGGCCCAAGATTGAAGAGGTCGACTAATTTATTTCGCCTCAGATTATTCTAAATTTTGTTTTACCGTTATATTATTATTGCTGAACAAGATATTTAATTTCTGCTGTTTGTGGCTTTTTGCCGTTATCTAAAACATCCTTTAGTTTGTTACACTTCCTTTTGCCAGTATATCTTTTTGAGTCTTTCATTGGTTATATATTGTCGTAATTAGGTACAAAGCTAAGTTTTGAACCCAATGGTAACTTGTTTTTTTTTGCAAAATTCTGTTTTTGATAATTTAGCACAGTTGAGTGGAAGATCGGACTGTTTTACAAATGTTAAAAAATATAATTTCTAGTAATTTCTATAGTAAAGTAATCATTTTGAAATGAAATTAGAATTATTAATTAAGTTGAAAATAAAATAGAATTTTGTAGAGCTCTATAGCTATTGAATATTTAAGTTGAAGTGAACGGTCTGTAAATGTTTGCCTCCTAACTGATTTAGGTAAAATTATGAATGTTTAAAATAATTGTACTTGTAACTTATGGATGTGTTTGTATTTCTAACGTGTGAAAAAAATTGCATTACGTCTCTAATTTGGCCCGAAACGCATATATATATAGTTTGAAGATGCAAAAGTACTACACAAAAAGTCGAAATAGTTCATAATAAATATTTATAGCAAGTCTACAACAAAGTAAAACAAATTTTCTTTATTTTGTTGGACTAAACAATTAAACAACATTTCAAATATACATGTATATTCGAACCAATTTGAAACACCATGCATTGTTTAAGAATTATTAACATTTTTGCAAATAAATATATTGAAAGAGGTTTGCAAATAAATATATTGAAAGAGCTGTTCCAAACATGTTAAGGTTAGCAAGGGCGGAGGGTGGGTATGGCTAAGTGGGCTGTAGCCCACCCTACTTTAAAAAAAAAAATTTAAGCTAGTCCATTCGAACACTAAACCTCAATGTAATTAGAGAAGGCACTTCACCATTCATTCATAGTGAAATTTTGTTTTAATACTTGTAAAATAAACATTTATAACCTTTTATACAATTTAAAAATTCATTTAAATAAGAAACTCTAAACAAAATTCCTAATTCTAAACCTGTAAAAAAATTGGCGATTTGTTGCCGATCTGCCATTGATGGGTCACGGCCACTCCGCTTCCTCTGCTAGTTGCCGCCGGTCGCTCCGCCCTCGGTCTACAAGGTAATTCGAATTATTTCTTAACCTTTAATGAATTGCTATCGCCCCCAAATTATTTCTTGAGCTAAAATACTCTTTTTTGCCATTGACTCTGTTTTCAAGAGCATGTTGTATATCATATGTTTTCTTTCTTAGTGACTTAGTGCAACATCAAGCAATATACTATATATATCTTATTGAAAAGTAGGCTTTGTGGCTTCGGTTTGTGTGGGGGTAATGAATATTGAATATTGAATAGTGAATAGAGTTAATTCATCTTTGTCTTTATCCAATTTCATTTCTACATCACACGGTCCCCAAATTGTCAAAACAATTTTTGTGGTGCAGAACAACAAAAGCAACAACAATAATGTGTTTAAATTTATTTCTCTGTTCTTTTAGAAAAATTAATTAATGTATTGGTATTATTATGACAAGTAATTAATTGTGTTTTTAATTTTTGTAATAGGTAATGGATAATCGAGAAGCGAAAGGAAAAAGTATTGAGTCACTTTTTACCAACTTTAAACGGAAGAAACCTACGACAAGTGAAGAACATCTCTATATCAAACAATGATAATGTAGCTCTACCTCTTAATGTCCAACCTCCTCAATTGCAAAGAATTGTAATTGACCTTGATTCACTTGAATGCGATCTGTTTAAATGTATCTGCATTCGTGAACATCCAGTTAATCAAAGAGAATAAATAAGACGAGCTTACATAAAAATGGGAGCATTTCAACCCATTTTGGGTGAATATAAGTCAACATTCGACGGATATCAAAATCGTCGATTTCAAAGCTCGTGGTATCGTCAATTTCCTTGGCTGGAGTATTCACCCACAAATCATGCTGCATATTGCTTTCCGTGCTTCTTATTTGATCATTTGAACAATAGTCGTTGTGCATTTACATCCAGTGGGTTCGATGGTTGGAAAAGAGTCAATAACGGGAAGAATTGCTCGTTTTTAAATTATGTGAGAGATGCTGATTCAAATCATAGCAAAGCAGTAGTTTGTATGAACTATCTAAAGAATGTCTCTCAGCATATTGATAAAGCAATTAATCGGGAAAAACCAGAAGAGATAAAGAAAAATCGTTTGCGGGTTATGGCTACAATAAAATGTCTTCAATATCTTACTATGCAAGCATGTGCGTTGAGAGGGCATGATGAGTCGACATCTTCAAAAAATCGAGGTAAGCTCATTGAATTGATAAAACTTTTGGGAGATATGAATATTGAAATTAATGATGTTGTTTTAGAGAATGCTCCTTTAAATGCGAAATATACATCACCAACTGTTCAAAAGGAGATTTTAAGTATCTTTGGTAGTCGAGTGAGAAACAAAATTCGTGAGGAGATTGGTGATTCTAGATTTTGCATTTTAGTTGATGAAGCTAAAGATATATCTAACAAAGAGCAAATGACTATTGTGTTAAGATTTGTTGACGTTGGTGGTATTTTGAAAGAGCGTTTTCTTGACATTGTACATGTTAAAGATACTACTGTTGTTACATTGAATAACGAAATATGTCTTATTTTAAGTCGGTATAACCTGCAAATATGCAATATGCGGGGTCAAGGTGATGTGGTACATGCATGACTAATCAACTTCTATAGTCAAACTCACCCATTTTTCCCTTAATTGCATTTAATTCTTAGTTTGAATACAATGAATCTAGAAATTCACCTTTCTTGTAATCTCACCTGTAATCTTACCTATATATATTACCTATATATAGGTGATATTGTGTTCAAATTTATCATTGAATCATATTTTCAAGTTCTAAGAAAACACTTTCACTCTTTCGTAAGAAGAACGTTTGTCTTCTACGTATCACTCCCATGTCAGTTGGTATTCAGAGCCAAGCTTTCCTTGGTGATGGCTAACAACGGCGAACCCACCCTCGCTGACGTGATCAGAGAGATGCAGCGTTTGACTACGGCAGTCCAAATGTTAACTACTCGCGTAGAACAAATAGAGGACACTCAGGGCGGTCATGAAGAACATCTTGACAACCCAGAAAACGATGAAGGAACCAGGAGATTTGCTCGTGGCCCTCAACGTGAAATTCCTCAACAGAATCCCAGGGGACAGACCTATGAAGAGGAATCGTCAGATGAAGAAGCAACGAATATATTCCAGGGAAATCATAATATTCCTGATCGTAGGGACAATCGACAACACAAGCATGATGAATTTCGATTGAAGGCGGATCTCCCTTCTTTCAATAGAAATTTTAATATTAAGGGATTTCTTGATTGGGTCGCTGAAGTTGAGAGATTCTTCGACTTTGTAGAAATATCATAAAATAAGCAGGTGAAGTTCGTAGTCTATCGCTTGAAAGGAGGAGCATCATCATGGTGGGAACAAGTCCAGAACCAACGACGACGATTGGGCAAGCAGCCGATCCGATTGTGGACCAAAATGAAGAGGATGATGATGGCACGTTTTCTCCCTCCAGATTATGAACAATTTCTATTCCAGCAGTACCAGACATTAGTTCAAGGACAAAAATCGGTGGCAGACTATACCTCAGATTTCTTATGCCTCTTCTCGCGTAACAACCTGATGGAGACTGAGGGGCAGCAGGTAGCAAGGTATGTCCATGGACTCAAACCCATGATTCGTGAGAAGATCGGGTGTCAAATCATCCTAACCCTCAGCGAGGTAATCAATATGGCGCAACGAGCTGAATCAATGGGGTTTCGAATTTTTTATGGGAGAGAGGAACCTCGTAAGAATTTCGTTGATTCACCGAAACCCAATCCCAAGCCCAACCTGGAGGCTTCTAGTTCTACGAAGCGTGGGGTAGAGAGAGAGGCCGCAAAGAAGGCGGAAAACCCATACGCAAGACCAACGGGTGACAAATGCTATAAGTGTCACGAGGTTGGACACCGATCAAACAATTGCCCCCAGCGCCGTCCGATCAACATGATCGAGCATACTGGAAATGATGATGACGAATGGGAAGGGGAGGATGGAGTCTGCGAGCCGGATGGTGAGGAGTATGACGAACAACAAACAATGGTTGTTCGTAAGGTCCTATTGGCGCCAAAGAGAGATGATTCCCAACGAAACGCATTGTTTCGAACCAGGTGTACCATTTCTAATCAAATTTTCGAATTGATTATTGATAGTGGGAGCTGTGAAAATATTATTTCTCATAACCTGGCTAGGACTTTAGAACTGTCTGTGGAGAAACATCCAGAACCTTATAGTATTGTGTGGATTACTAAAGGGGAAGGAATTAAAGTAAAAGAGAGGTGTCGCTTTCCCTTATCCATTGGAAAATTTTATAAAGATGAAGTAATGTGTGATATTGTGGATATGGATGCTTGTCAATTACTGTTTGGTAGGCATTGACAATTTGATCTTGCAGCCGTTCATGATGGGAGAAAGAACACTTACCAGTTCTTCAAAGATGGAAAAATGATAACATTACTGCCGTTGGGGTTCAAACCAAAGAACGAGACCCGAAAATTTCTGACCCTAACCAGATCGGTGAAGGAATGGATGGAGGACGCACGTGACACTAAAGAAATACACGCTTTAGTAGTGAAGACGACATTTGTGGTCGGTGGTTCCGAGAAGAGGGATGAGGTCCCTGATCGTGTCCTTGATTTGTTTAAAGAATTTCAGGAGTTAATACCCAAAGACCTTCCTGCATAATTACCACCAATGAGAGGTATACAACATGCTATTGATTTGGTACCCGGGGCCACATTACCAAATCTTCCTCACTATCGCATGAAGCCAAAAGAAAGTGCGATTTTACAACAAATGGTGGAAGAGTTGTTACATAAAGGCCTGATCCAAGAAAGTATGAGCCCATGCGTAGTCCCCGCATTACTAACTTCGAAGAAGGATGGATCTTGACGTATGTGCGTGGATAGCCGAGCAATAAACAAAATAACGGTGCATTACAGGTTTCCGATTCCGAGATTAGAGGACATGCTGGATAATCTGTCCGGGGCCAAAATTTTCAGCAAAATAGATATGCGGAGTGGATATCATCAAATCCGTATCAGACCGGGAGATGAGTGGAAGACAACTTTTGAGACAAAGGAAGGGTTGTACGAATGGCTTGTTCTACCATTTGGGTTGTCTAACGCCCCGAGCACCTTTATGCGATTGATGAATGAGGTACTAAAACCATTTCTGGACAAATTTGTTGTAGTATATTTCGATGATATTCTCGTCTACAACACTAACGAGGAAGAGCACCTAGACCATTTGCACCAAATGTTGGTTGTATTGCAGGTTAATAAACTCTATATTAACCTGAAAAAGTGTAGTTTCATGCAAACGAGCCTTATCTTCCTCGGGTTCGTGGTTGGAGGGGACGGCATTCGTGTGGACGAGGAAAAGGTTCGAGCAATCTGTGGTTGGCCGAGTCCGAAGTCTGTGGTGGAAGTGCGAAGTTTCCATGGGCTAGACACATTCTATCGGTGGTTCATTCGAAATTTTAGCACCATAGTAGCACCAATGACCGATTGTCTAAAGAAAGGAAGCTTCCGCTGGGGACCAGAACAACAAGAGAGTTTCGAGACGATTAAGGAGAAATTATGCTCGGCTCCTGTTTTAGCACTTCCCAGCTTTGAAAAGTTGTTTGTGGTAGAGTGTGATGCATGTGGGGTCGGAATAGGCGCTGTCTTGTCCCAGGAAGGCAGACCTATCGCCTATTTTAGCGAAAAACTAGGCGAGGCGCGTCAGAAATGGTCCACTTATGATCAAGAATTCTATGCTGTTTTCAGAGCTTTGAAGTATTGGGAACATTATCTCCTCCAAGATCAGTTCGTGTTGTATACTGATCATCAGACCCTAAAATACATTAATAGCCAGAAAAATATAAGTAAGATGCATGCGAGATGGGTGGCGTACTTACAACAATTCCCCTTTACACTGAAACATAAGGCTGGGGTTCAAAATAAACCTGTAGATGCATTGAGTAGGCGTGCGTCCTTGCTCGTAACAATGATTCATGAGGTAACATGTTTCGAAATTCTTCCTGAACTAAACTCCACTAATGAGGATTTTGTAGGAATTTGGGATAATCTTCCTTTTGAAGATTTCTATGCATATGATGGTTATCTTTTTAAAGGAGCTCGATTGTGTATCCTCCGAACATCTTTGAGGGATAAACTAATTTGTGATTTACATGGTGGTGGATTGAGTGGGCACCTTGGAAGGGAGAAAACAACGGCCAGTTTAGAAGAACGATATTATTGGCCACAACTGAAAAGGGAGGTGAGGAAGTTTGTGAGTCGGTGTTACGTTTGTCTAACATCAAAAGGGCACGCCCAGAATACCGGCCTCTACATGCCTTTGCCTGTTCCTGAAGCTATTTGGGAGGACTTATCCATGGATTTTGTCCTAGGATTACCTCGTACACAATGGGGTGTTGATTCCGTATTTGTGGTGGTGGACAGATTTTCCAAGATGGTGCATTTCATCCCCTGCAAAAAAACATTTGATGCCTCTCATATTGCTCGACTCTTCTTTCGAGAAGTGGTGCGACGGCATGGCGTACCGAAATCTATCACCTCGGATCGTGATAGTAAGTTCCTGAGTCACTTTTGGATTACCTTGTGGAAAATGTTCGACACCTCACTTAATTACAGCAGCACGGCTCATCCCCAAACTGACGGTCAAACTAAAGTCGTCAACCGGACCCTTGGGAACCTGATTCGGTGTATTTTCGGGGATCGACCGAAACAATGGGACTATGCCTTACCACAAGCAGAATTTGCCTTCAACAACGCAGTTCATAGCTATACAGGAAAATCACCTTTTTCTATAGTTTATTAGAAGGCTCCAAGTCACGTTGTTGATCTTGTAAAGTTACTGAGTGTTGCTAGTGTGGCTGCCAAAAAGCTGGCTAAAGATGGGTTGGATATTCAAGCAGAAGTTCGTCAAAGATTGATGGAGACTAATCAGAAATTTAAGGATGCTGCAGACAAACATAGGCTGTCAAATATTTTTGAAGTTGGGGACGATGTGATGATCTTTCTTCGTCGTGAGCATTTTCCAGTGGGAAAATATCACAAGTTGCAGCCGAAGAAGTACGGACCTTACAAAATCACTCATAAAATCAATGATAATGCTTATGTGGTGGGTCTTCCAGACTCGATGGGAATCTCGAAGACTTTTAACGTAAGTGATTTATACCATTACTTTCCTGAAGAACCTTCATCCTACCCAAATCACTCGGGGTCGAGTTCTTTTCAAGTGGGGGAGACTGATGTGGTACATGCATGACTAATCAACTTCTATGGTCAAACTCACCCATTTTTCCCTTAATTACATTTAATTCTTAGTTTGAATACAATGAATCTAGAAATTCACCTTTCTTGTAATCTCACCTGTAATCTCACCTATATATAGGTGATATTGTGTTCAAATTTATCATTGAATCATATTTTCAAGTTTTAAGAAAACACTTTCACTCTTTCGTAAGAAGAACGTTTGTCTTCTACGTATCACTCCCATGTCACAAGGGTACGATGGAGCGAGTAATATGGGTGGTGTATGGAATGGATTACAAACCCTTTTTTTGAGAGATTGTCTGTATGCATATCATGTCCATTGTTTTGCTCATCGATTGCAATTAGCATTAGTTGCTGCAAGTGGAAAAGTACGACCAGTTTATTGTTTCTTTTCAAACTTGAATAAGATTGTAAATATCGTTGGTGCTTCTTCTAAGCGTCATACTGAACTACGATCTTCTCAAGCTATTGAAATTGCAGTAAAGATAGCTACAGGAGAACGTGAAACAGGTAGGGGAGCTAATCAAATGGGTAGTTTGCATCGTCCTGGAATAACTCGTTGGATTTCTCATTTTGATTCCATATGCAGTTTGATTGATATGTATGGTGAGGTAATTATTGTGCTTCAGTATATGTCATGTTAAGGTTCTTCTTACGAAAACCGGTGGTGAAGCTTATGGTTGTCGGATGGTAATGAGGTCTTTTGATTTTGAATTCATCCTACGCTTGATGAATAAAATACTGGGAATTTCAGATTCACTTTGTCGATCTTTGCAGCAAAAGTCTCTTGATATCTTGAATGCAATGGATCTTGTCTCAAGCACTAAAGGTTTACTTCAAATGTTGAGGGATGAAGATTTTGATTGTCTTCTAATGGAGGTGGAGTCAGCGTGTATAGAACATGACATTGCAATACCAAATATGAATGATATCTTTGAAATGGGTACAGGGCGTTCATGTCAACAAGTGGACTTAATCACTATTGGACATCATTACTGAGTTGATGTCTTTAACAATGCGATAGATACTCAGTTGGCTGAAATCAACAATAAATTCAAAGATGAGACAGTGAAACTTCTTAGACTTAGTGTTGCATTAGATCTCAAGGACAACTTCAGGTTGTTTAATGAGGTTCTTATTTATAATCTCGCCGACAAATTTTATCCAGATGATTTTACTGATCAAGAAATGATTCGTCTGAGACTTGAATTGCAGCATTACAAGTTTGATGTGCCTTCTAAAGAGAGTTCTCAGAATTTATCAACTATTTCTGAACTATCTCAAAAGTTAGTTGAGACCAACAAGGTGCAAGTGTATGGTTTGATTACAAGATTGATTCACCTTGTTTTGACACTTCCTGTTACCACTGCTACGACCGAACGAACATTTTCAACTATGAAGCATGTCAAGAGTGTTCTTCGAAATAAAATGGAGAATGATTATTTATCAGATTCTATGATTGTCTATATTGAAAGAGAATTGTTTGAAGGCATTTATCCCGATTCTATTATTGATGAATTCTATCGGTTAAGAAATATGTTGAGGTATTTCTACTCAAAGGTTGAGTTTGATCCTTCTAAGGTTGAAGAGATGATGTCACTTGTGAAAAGTAAGTTATATAAGCTTTTTGAGAGTTACAACAAAACTACCAAGTTAAGTGCTCCCCAATCACAATCATCTTCTCTACTTGCATCAAATCGAAGTGATGAGATTTCGAAGAAGGAACTAGCTATTATGGATGTAAGTATTTTTTTTCTACATTTTCAATATCTCATTGTTTTTATTATTCATATTCATATAATTCTATTATGTAGGAAATGTCAGCTTTTGAGAGTCAAACCAAATTAAGTGCTGGTAAAAGTAATTTGGATATATATTTGGAAGAGCCAAGGTATGATCATATACAATTGAAAGGTTTGAATGTATTAACATATTGGAAGGGATCAAAGACATCGATTTCTCGATCTTGCATCAATGACATATGATGTCTTGGCTATTCCAATTACTACTATTGCTTAAGAATCAACGTTCTCAATTGGTGGTCGTGTGCTCACGAAGTATATAATTTATATGCTTTCTAAGAAATTTCAATCTTTGGTTTGCACTTTTAAGTTTTGAGATTGATTATATTTTAAGCTTTCTTATTCAATTATTTTATTATTATTATTTTTTATATGTAGATGAAGATTGTGCTTGTACTAAGACACCTTTGTTGAGGGAGACGTCTTCATATAATGTTGGGAATAGTGAGGATGAACGTGAAGGAAATGAACAGGACTTTGATGATGATATGGAGGATGATTTTTAATTAGAAAGTGTTGGTGTGTTTGAATTTAAGACTCTTTTAAGATTTTATGTTTATATTTGATGAACTTTGAACCCTATTTCGAGACTTTGTGTTTATGTTGATGAACTTTGAACCCTATTTCTAGACTTTGTGTTTATGTCGATGAACTTTGAACCTTATTTCTAGACTTTGTGTTTATGTCGATGAACTTTGATATGTAAGTTTAATTTATTTGGACT
The DNA here is from genome assembly GCA_963675135.1 of Galeopsis tetrahit. Classification (NCBI taxonomy): domain Eukaryota; kingdom Viridiplantae; phylum Streptophyta; class Magnoliopsida; order Lamiales; family Lamiaceae; genus Galeopsis; species Galeopsis tetrahit. Next base: position 74,101,690 of record OY776124.1, read on the forward strand.
ATTTTGCGGTTATTGTTGTTTCAATTTTAAGTTCATGTAGATTTTGTTTACTTGTATTATTTTGTAGGTATTGTTTAAAAGCTATTTAAAATTTATTGTAAATACTATATATGAAAAAGGAAAAAATTAAATATTTAATGAAAAAAAGCCCGTGGAGCCCGCCAAATCCGCAAACCGCTTTGGGTTGTGTAGTTTTCAGCCCGTACCCGTTGTGGGCCGGACCGTCTAAGTCCACATATTGACGAGTTAAAATGGGTTATGGACCGCCCCACCAGTCCGTTCTAACAGCTCTAACAATGTTTGACCACCAATAGAACCAGAATTTAGGACACTTTCCTTTTCTATTAAAAATTTCAACATACTTCCTAAAAATTATCAGTATTTAGAAACAATAATATCATTTAATAAGTTAGCACACTCGTTCAAACACCTCCACCTCCCATTTCCCTAAATGAGATGTCCATTAATATTTTTTCGAATTCAAGTTTTAATAAATATTGATTAGTTTATTGTTGATCTCAAAAGTTGAGTTAAGATTGAGTAAGCTAGTAAAAGTCTAGAGGGGAGGGGTGAATAGACTTTTAAAAATCTTTCAAAATATCAGAGTGTAATGCGGAATTTTAGTGTTCTTATGTACTGTACTATGCTTATTCCGCTCAGATCAGTACTTTTAGAATTAGTGTGAGCCTTTAAGTTTATACTCAACTCCTTGATTTTGAACTTTTACTTCTTAAACTTTACTGTTCTTGGTTAAACAAATATAAACAGATATCAAACAGAAAGTAAAGAACACAAGATTTTTATAGTGGTTCGACAAATGTCTACATCCACTCTCACAACTTCAGTTGTGAAGTTTTATTAACTCCTTCTGACTTTCTTGTGGCTTAAAGTCCCAAGACTAAGACTTTGATCTTATCGATTACACTTTCAAGTGTATCTTCGATCGACTAGTAATTTCACAAGTAACTAGCACACTTGTTTTACAAAATACAAACTAAAACTGAAAAGTAAAACTTCTATGTGAGTAGCCTTTGATTTCTTCTCTTCAATTAAGTGGCTTTTCTCAGATTTCAGATCTCCTTCAACTCTGTGAGTTCTTCGCTTGAATACTTGAATAACTCTTGATTGCTCTTTTCACTTCAGTTTTTCAGTAGTCTTTTCAAGTAGAAGATCACACGGTATTTATAGACATTAGTATGACAGTTAGCAGTTTGTAAAACTAACTCTCAACTAACTCTAAACCGTTTTTGTAACTTATCCTTTTGTAACCGACTTTGTAACTCCCTTCTTTTTCCAAGTCAGCATATCTTCAAATATATTCAGTTACTCTTTAAATAATAAGTTTTCCAAACTTATTCTGCCTCGCACAGTAAAATTACTCTTCTTAGTTTTACTGTTCTTGGTCAGTCACCACAGTTCTCAACAACTGTTCTAGCTTCTTCGGAATACTTCTGTTATATCTTTGAGCTTCATTTCAACTCTTCTTGATAGTCTTCTCATTCGGAAGTAGTATTCTGAGTCTTCATTAGCCTTCTGATCTTGCTCTAATCTACTGTTCTGAACTTTATAACGTTGATTACAACAGAATACAACTTTACAAATATAAAACCTATCTATACATCAACTAAACTACATACAGAAGAGTATATTTAAGTCCTACACTATAAGTTGTCTATACAACACATTATCAGCTCAGTTCCTAAACAATTAGTAAATATTCATATATAAGATCAGTAAACTGAGACTATAAGTTTTATCAAGAGGACTTAGTTAAGATGATTTCCAACCACATATATCACTAACTTTAAGTTGTTTTTTGCCATCAAAACTCAATTTCATCAACTAGATCATTGTTTCAAGAATTCATATCCCAACATTTATGTACAAAATAAATAAGTTGGGGGTATGATGAAGGATTGTGAGGTACATTTATAAATAAGTAATTGTTTATAAATAAAGTGAATGACAATGTGTATAAATAAGTGATGGTTGTAAGGTGAAACTAAAGAACGTGAGTAATATTATTTTAAAAAAATGAAATAAACATAATAAAATTGAAAAAAAAATATATGAGAATAATGAAATTGGTCGGATGGAGCATATTTTTTTTAAAACACTATTTAAAAATCCGCAGAACTAGATTCGAGTCGTCCAAAAAATTCACATATCGCAAGTAAGTATTTTCAGAATATATGTTATCACAAAACCAAAATAAGCTACTGTAAGACTAAAATATGTCACTATTGAATAATTTGTGCTACTGTAAGGACAATAACACTAATGTAGTCTTTTGGACAAATTCACGGATCACAAGACTAAGAGAGGGAAGAATATAATGAAATGTGAAAGAAAACAATTTGTAAAAAATGGAATTAGTACCTTTCATTGACAATGAGAAAAAAGAAAAGTTAGATGTGTAACTTTCACTGAGACGGAGGAAATATACTATTATAATCTCAAACTATATTACTTATCGTTTTTACAAAATTGTACTTATAAGAAAAAATTGATTTTAATTAAGTTTGAATTGAGTTTGATTCAACGTTAATCCGTAATTTTTATTTAATTTACATTAATTAGTTATACTTCTTATATAAATTTTTGTATTTAAGCTTTTGTGTTCTTTTTTTTTTTGTTTGAGGGGGAGCTTTTGTGTTTATTGTATGCTTAATTATTTTGATCTACATAAGTTTTTAAAATGTGGTATACAAATAAAATTACTATTAACATTTATTTTTGAAAGCAAAATATTGATGAAAATTTATTATTTTTAATATCATAAGTTTTTTTCTTTTCTCTTTTGGAAAAGAATTTCATAAGATTTTCTTTTTTTAGTAATTTGGACGACAAATCTCGATGAAGGTTTTGAATCTGATTAAATTCGACAAGACTTTTCTTCGCGCATAAACTGGACTTAATCTACACCGCCCGCGTTCAATCCGACGGCTGCCGTGCAATCAGGGTTCTATCGAACATTCTGGAACCTCAAACGGACACAAAAGCCTGGAGCCCCCACCTATAAAAACCGGTCTCTCGTTTCTCCCTCCCATCAGTTAACCCTAGTTCTGTTACATTTTTCTTTCTTCAGATTTATATTTTTTTCTACACCAAATTCTTTGGCCGATTTAGATCTGCTATTAGTATAGTTAAACAATGGCCGGTAAAGGTGAAGGTCCTGCGATCGGAATTGATCTCGGAACGACATACTCATGCGTCGGCGTTTGGCAACACGACCGTGTTGAAATCATCGCAAACGACCAGGGGAACCGAACGACTCCTTCGTATGTTGGTTTCACCGACACAGAGAGGCTTATTGGTGATGCCGCTAAGAATCAGGTGGCCATGAACCCGACAAACACCGTCTTTGGTATGAGATTTCCTCCTCTGTTGCTCTATTTACAGCTATTTTTTACCGTTTTTTATTTTGTTTTCGTGTGTAGATCTATGTTTTAAAGCACAGTTAAGCGGTTTTTAGCTGTTCAAATCGTTTATCTTATAATGGATCCTTAATGTATCTAGCTCGTAATGTAGGTTATATTTATTTGATTTGCAGTTAATTTATGCCCTGAATAAGTCTCTCTCGTTTTATTATTTGTGTACTTAAGTAATATGATCTGGATCAGATTGAGTCCGCATTGTGAGATTTGATTTTAAGTTTTTATTGAACCTGATTTTAATTCCCTTAACGCTATATTGTGTCTGTAACGTATGTATCTATATATGTGTGCCTGGATGTATTTATATATGTATGTTATGTGTTTGTATGGAATATGGATGTATATGACTGAGATCTTACAAACTTTATGGAACAGTTGAACCACTGTATGATATTGCAAGCGTTTTAGCTTTCGACTTTGATATTGGGCATTTTCCATACCAAGGTCCTTGCCCCATTTATTTTGAAGAATTGTCTCTGAGTTCTGTAATTGCTGTGTGAAGTTATATATATTATATATATATATATATATTCAATGAATTGTAGTTGTGGTATTTATTGAATTTGGTTGCTTGTATCGATTGTTTGTTTATACTGTATATATACCTTTAATTAAATTTCGACATATAAAAATCTCCATCATTTTGATTATCCATCTTATCATTATATTAACAGATGCTAAACGGTTGATTGGGAGGCGCTTTTCTGATGCTTCCGTTCAAGGGGATATGAAATTGTGGCCCTTTGGTGTCATCCCTGGACCTGGTGAGAAGCCCATGATAGTTGTCAACTACAAGGGTGAAGACAAACAGTTTGCCGCTGAGGAGATCTCATCCATGGTTTTGATGAAGATGAGGGAAATCGCTGAAGCATATTTGGGCTCAGCCATTAAGAATGCTGTGGTCACTGTCCCAGCATACTTCAATGACTCTCAGCGTCAAGCTACCAAGGATGCTGGAGTGATTGCTGGACTCAATGTGATGCGTATCATCAATGAGCCCACAGCTGCTGCCATTGCTTATGGTCTTGACAAGAAGGCTACCAGTGTTGGTGAGAAGAATGTTTTGATTTTCGATCTTGGAGGTGGTACTTTTGACGTGTCTCTTCTAACAATTGAGGAGGGTATTTTTGAGGTGAAAGCCACTGCTGGTGACACTCATTTGGGAGGTGAAGACTTTGACAACCGGATGGTGAATCACTTTGTTCAGGAATTCAAGAGGAAGAACAAGAAAGACATTTCTGGTAGCCCCAGAGCCTTGAGGAGGTTGAGAACTGCCTGTGAAAGAGCAAAGAGAACTCTTTCATCGACTGCCCAAACCACCATTGAGATCGACTCTCTCTATGAGGGCATTGATTTCTACACCACCATTACTCGTGCTAGGTTTGAGGAGCTCAACATGGATTTGTTCAGGAAGTGTATGGAGCCCGTTGAGAAGTGCTTGAGGGATGCAAAGATGGACAAGAGCACTGTGCACGATGTGGTGCTTGTTGGTGGTTCCACCAGGATTCCCAAGGTACAACAATTGTTGCAGGATTTCTTCAATGGCAAGGAGCTTTGCAAGAGCATCAACCCTGATGAGGCTGTTGCATACGGTGCTGCCGTTCAAGCTGCCATTTTAAGCGGTGAGGGTAATGAGAAGGTCCAGGACCTCCTTCTTCTCGATGTTACTCCCCTTTCCCTCGGTTTGGAAACTGCTGGTGGTGTAATGACAGTCTTGATTCCCAGGAACACCACCATTCCTACTAAGAAAGAGCAGGTGTTCTCCACCTACTCGGACAACCAACCGGGCGTGTTGATCCAGGTCTATGAAGGTGAGCGAACGAGGACGAGGGACAACAACTTGCTCGGGAAGTTTGAGCTCTCTGGCATTCCTCCAGCTCCTCGTGGTGTTCCTCAGATCACTGTTTGCTTTGACATTGATGCAAATGGTATTCTAAATGTGTCTGCTGAGGACAAGACCACAGGGCAAAAGAACAAGATCACCATCACCAACGACAAGGGGCGATTATCCAAGGATGAGATTGAAAAGATGGTTCAAGAGGCAGAGAAGTACAAGTCTGAGGATGAGGAGCACAAGAAGAAGGTTGAGGCCAAGAATGCTTTGGAGAACTACGCCTACAACATGAGGAACACAATCAAGGATGAAAAGATTGCCTCGAAGCTACCTGCTGATGACAAGAAGAAGATTGAGGATGCGATTGAGTCGGCCATCCAATGGCTCGATGGAAACCAGCTTGCGGAGTCGGATGAGTTTGAGGACAAGATGAAGGAGTTGGAGAGCATCTGCAACCCGGTGATTGCTAAGATGTATCAAGGAGCTGGTGGAGAGGCTCCCATGGAGGATGATGCTCCTCCCTCCGGTGGTAGCAGTGCTGGTCCCAAGATTGAAGAGGTCGACTAAGCTTCTTGTTGTCGATCGTTGTCATATTATATGCCTTTTTGGTTGATTTTTTTTTTGGTTTTTTAATTTTTGTTTCTCATCTGATACCAATTTTGTTTTGGGGTATTTTTGTCGTTTGGATTTATCCTGCAACTGTTATAAATTCATCTTCAGACTTATTTTGAAACTCTGGAAAATGTCATACAATATATTTTCTTATATGTTGGTTGTTTGCAATCTTTTAAAGCTAATATAGTATAAACAATTTAATCTTGTTTTAACTTTTGAATTGCTTAATTAGGAATTCGAGAGAATTGAGGATTTCTAGAATAAAAACAATATACAAATTTGTATCTGAAGCATTTCAAAAATAAAAATATTACTCTTTCCACTGAATCTAATATAATTGAGTGATAATTTGAATAAAATTTCTACATAAGATTGTGCACATAAAACCTCTCATCTTCTCTAGAAGCAAAACATAAGGGATAGAACAAATGATCCAACTACATAACTTTTTCTTTTTAATTACTTCCATGGTCGTGCCTCGTACCTGTACTAAAAAGAGTCACAAGGAACAGCATACGGCTTGAAAGCAAACGTAGTGACCTTACTTCAGCAAACTTCGCTTTATTTAGTTTCTAAATAAGAATAAGGAGTCTTTAGATCGCGTTACCGAGGACCTCGTTTCAAAAAAATAGGGCCATCCGTTCCCCACATAGAGAAGGGCCATGGGGCAACCCTATTTTGTTTTCCAAGGGACTTGGGGGGTTGTAATTCTATTCCATACCTATTCTTTCCTGAGTTTTTTGACATAAATAAAAGAAGTCAAGTTTTTGGTCTCGATCATTTCCAAGGGACCCACTTTTCATTCAATTTGTGGGAATTTTCTGATCTATAAACCGTCCCTAACGAAAACGAACGATCGGCTCATCTTTGAGCATGATGAATCACTTCGTGCCTCCCCGCTTCTTCCTTGAATTATTCGGTCTTTGACCCATCGTAGTTCTCAATCATTTCGTGGCACCAGGCGTGGCTGAACCATATACCCTTGGGGGAGCAAATAAGGTAGGTGATAGTACAAAATAATTTTTGAAAATGTCATCTTTTCTAAAAGTATACTAAAATTAAAAAGTGAGTTATTGATTCATTTGTACAAATAAAAGAAACATTTAAAAAGAAAATAGGAAGATGCCCTTGTCATTTACTGTAGCCATCATTTTCCAGCTGAAGATGTGAACAAATGTAGTTCCAGCCTCATATCAGATACACCTCATCTCCTTTCTTATCACCAGTTTGCGGTGAAACTAGGCACACGTTATCAACACGCCGAAGACTTGTGTTAAACGGAACAAATTAATACTCACACCACATCTCATTTCTTTCTTATCACTAGTTTGCGTTGAAAGTAGGCACAAGTTATCAACACGCCGAAGACTTGTGTTAAACGAATCACAAATTAATACTCACCCCTTCCAATGTGTTGGTTAAAGTGTCATGCCTAAGTCTCACACAATATCTACTCTCGACACATATATTAAATAACACATTGCACTTACAAAATAGATGGAAAACCACACATGGCAAATCAGCTGATAATTCAAAATATAATTTCCATAGCCATAAACTGTTAAAACATAAAGCTAGCAATATGAATGGGGGATCAAAAACCACAACATTTAGAGCTCCAAAAACGTAAACCATAAGCATATCGCCCCACAAATTATAAGCCACCAATGTCAGTAAACAATGAGACATTCATGAAAACCAACAACTCTCACCGAACAGTCTTTTACGTCAACTTAAGATCATTACCCCCATGGTGAGGTCGAAGACACACGCGCACTTCATGTTCTTCCGGTCTCTCTCGTAATTTTGGCACTAATATCTCGAGCACTGTTCCAGGTCCATCATAATACGCTTCAATATTCGCATCTTCAGGGATTCGATTCGAAAGTGGTATTTCTCGGACAAATTCACCAAGTGGGCAATGCTCTGGTGACGGATCTGAAAGCTTGAATGTCCGGTTGTGTCTCTTGATGAAAGGTGTTCGAGATGTACTTATACACGAGACTTTAATAATTCCATGAGTGAGAGTATTCCACCATGACACTTTTACCCTCTGAAGATCCACAAACGGTAGGCTGATAACAATCAGATAACCTTCTTCATCCTCGTAGATTGTTTTGGCAGCTGTGACAGGCCCGTAAACGTGCCTCAATACACCACTGAATTCGTTCAACCAATGTGGCTCATTTGGATGGACTTCCAAATAACAGTCATCATCGTTCCCCTGTGAGAATAAATCTTTCTTCCTTTTGTTGCTTACAGGCGAAAGGTCCAACGTATCCCCGTTGCTATGATTGGTAATCTGAGTCGAAAGATTTAGCACGGATCCATTGAGCAGCTTCTTCGAGTGGGATTGTGGATTGACGATACTGCCCTTGATAGGAGGAGGCGGTCTTTCAAGTTCGAAATCAGTGTTTGGCAGATTCCTCCAAGAACCGTAATCACTAGCTTCAGATGGAATAGTGAAGTTAACGTCCCTCCCAGTCAGCTCCGTCCATCTTTTTCTATCGTCATCGTCTAAAGCCATTAGATTGGGGTAAAACACAACCTCGATTCCATGAACACACTGAGGATTCGAAAGCCCCCTGTAATGTTTTCTCTGCATCCTGTGGGAACGAACAAAGCCGTTATCGACGCTAAACGGGAAGGGACGCTCGCCTTGGCGAGAATGCCCGTTCATATAACTACGTAACTGCATCTTCCCAAGGGCATTCTCCGGCCTTTCCTTGAAAACCCACATGTACATATTTTCCATATCGTGCTGAACCATGAACGTATCGAGCTGGAGATCGGATTTATCGAACCCGGAAATTCCATTTCCATCATGTACGATTTTCGCCTTTGATTTGTCCTTCAATACCGGCTTGAAGTAAAAGCTGAAGAAGAACCAAGCGCCCCATATGCTATCAACCCTTTTCACACATTTTCTCCCAACTTTAGGGGCAGTAAGGAATGTCTCAGTCTCGTACATTTGAGTAGCGAGCCCAACATCAAGAATGTCATGATGAAGGGGGCTTCGTTCAGCTGACAGGGGTAAGTTGATATCAGGCGGGCGGGTTAAAATGACCTGGCGATTATTCATTTCGAGGTCTAGTTCTTCGTGTGAGGACGAGGCACTAGAATCCATAGACAAGATGGTTGAAGGGCGATGATTCTCCATTGTTAAACCAGTGAGAAGTTTCTCCCCCATTCAACAAATATCAGTAAGTTTAAGCTAATTTCACCCCAAAAACCTGAATTTCGTATGCTAATCCCAGCTACAAACTCCCACCTCCATTAAAGCCCTAAATTTATTCATCTCTAAAAATACTTCCCAATAAAATTGAACTAAATTTCCTCTCAGAAGAGTCAAAGAACAGAGACAGAGGAACAAATGATTTTGAATTTCAACAATAAGAGTGTTAATAAAAGCTAGGAAAATAACAAGAAACAAATCCTAACCCTAATTTAAATCAAGAACAAATTCAATCCTAGCTCCTTACCCAACAATCTCCTCAAACCCTATAAAGAAAGGTGGAAGACATTGAATCAATAATATGTACCTTAATTTGGTAAATATGAAACAAACAAAAAAAAAAAACCCCGATATCTAATCTATATGAATATCAATATATATTACCAATCTATGAAGCCCAGGCCGAAGAAAAGTACTAAATCCGAAGGGATCCTGGAAGAATACCTCTTTGGATAAGCTTCGATAACCCAGAAACCGCAAAAACTAGGGCACTGAGTTGAATCGATTGTCTTCAAAATCCTCATCCTCTTTCCTTTCTCCCAATAATAATCTAATCTATCACCCTTAAATCCAACATCTAATTTCTTTACACAATTACAAATATTTTTTTTCTCTTGTGATATAATGGGGGGTTTTTTTTCCCAAGAAAATGAAGAAAATGTTAAGGTGGAAATGACATTATTATTTATAGAGGAAAGTGGGAAGGTGGCTGCTGTGAAGTAAAAGCCGGCACCGAATATTGCCGGGATAAGGGGCGCGACGGTGCCGTTTCGTTTTGGTTGATGGATGGATGAGTACCTTTTCTTATACTCCTGTGTCTTTTATTACTAAATAAATCATGCTTAGAAAATTTAAGGTGAAACTAAGAATAATTATAAGATGATAAATACATCCTCATTTAATTTGGAGATGATTTACACTATGAAAAAAATGAAATAATTAATTAAGGCAATATAAATAAATTGAGAGATTTGTAAGATTGGAGTATGGACTATGGATAAAAGAGGGGAAAAAATCTATATTATCAGTTATTATTTCTCTCAATTTGGTCTTTTAACTTTAAAGTTGAACTTATACCACTTTTGGTGTACAATTGATTTTTAACCACTAGTATTACTTTATACTCCTTAAAATCTTAAACTAGAAAAAAATGAGTTTTTTTTTTTCAAATTTTTTTAATTTGATTTAAGAATCGACTAATTTAGAAGATCAGTTTCACATTTTGATTTTTTTTTATATATAATATTTTTGCATATATCTATATTTCTAGATAATTGTACAAAAGTAACTACACGAATTTGCAACCTTTTCTCTAGTCGCGTCAAAAATTGTTTATAGTAAAAATAGCAAAATGTTAAGTAAAAAGTGTCTAGCCTTATATACTATTTCTGAATCTTATTCTTTTCTTCTGTGAAATTTCATAATGAGACAGAATCGAGAAATATAGAATTCATATTGAGTAGTAAATGAATTGAATAGTAAATTAGATGATCATCTCTATATAAGAGGAGGTTTACGAGAGAGATTATAACTACTAAACTAGAAGTTACAACTAGAATAACTACTCTAACTAATACTCTTTCATTTGTTGGCTTGACTCACCCTCCCACAAGATGAGCATAGATGATAATCAAGCACATCTTGAAATTGTTATTAAAAAAAACTCCAAATCTTGAAGAGTTGAGACCATGTGATATCGAGTTGAAGAGAACCATAAGTGCAGTCATGCCAATATCAAGAACGGAAGAATAGGGAGCCAAAATTTCCATTTGAACGTCAATATGTCATCACCAAGGAAAATAATTTTTCAAATGCATCTATCTCACTTTTCTCCAATTCTAATTTTCTCACGATTTACAATTATTTTGTTTTACAGTTTTTTTCAATTCTTCTCTCTCATCTCATCTCATCTCATCTCTCCTCTCTCTCCTCCTTTTTATAGGATCTTCTCAATATTTTCTTTTATTTTATTTTTTTAATACAGTTTTTTTCAATTTTTCTCTCTTCCCTTTCTTCCTTTTCTCTCGATCTTCTAAATTTTCTTTATACAAATTTCTCTCCCCCTCTTTTTTTTTTTTCACAATTCTTTTTACCATTTTCTTTTATAATTTTTTTACAATCCCCACGAAATTGGTGGGTTTTATACTTGTAAAGGGACATGATATATTAATCTTAGCACGTCGTTAGGAATCATTAAGCAAAGATTATTAATTTAAGTAAAAGTGCATGTAGGAAAGCATAAACCAATGTGGAGTTATTAGTATTAAATTATTAATTAATTGTATTAAATCAATTGTCCCCAGATTTGTGGTTCAAATCCTCAGATATCACCTGTTGTTTGAGTTCAGATTCGGGTGTTTTCTCCACCAACTGTTTCCTGGGAGCTTCTCCTCTGGTGCATACAAAATTTTGCACTGAATATTACCTTCATATCCTTCAAACGTTTACCTAACTGAACGTTAATTACTCCTTCGTTTATAAATAAGTGACATTTTCTTATATTTGTGAATTTTGCACTAAATATTACTGTTTATAGTATTAATAAATTTATTCTTAATTAATATAGATATGTTAAAAAATGGTTGGTCTATAGACTCGAGTGCATGTTGTGCACCCTAGTTCATGTTGCACTTTTCAGTTTACTGACTTACACTTTTTGGTAAATGTTGTTGCACTTTTCAATTATTAAACTGTATAATAATATTTTTAGTAATAATTGAGACTAGGGTGCACAACATGCACTCGAGTGCATACTAGACTTTACCGTTAAAAAATCTACCCTTATATACTAATTCTGAATCTTCTCTTTCCTACGTGTCACTCCAAATTCTTTCCATTTGCATTTTCTCATTTTATAAGAATTTCACATTATTTTCTCTCTTTTTCTTTTTTTCTCTCTCATCTCTCTTTTAACTAACTCCATTATCTACTTATCCTTTTTATTTTCTCTTTCTTATTTTCTTTTTTTGACCATCAAAATTTCTCATATTTATTTTTTCCTCTTATTCTTCATTTTTACTAATTTTATTTTTTAGGGTAAATTTAACATGGATATAAATTTAAAAAAATTTGAACATTAAATTAAATTTATAAATAAATAAATAATTTAATTATATTTTATAATAATAATATATAAAATTATCTTTAATTCTCGCGTGTTTTGCACTATCTACCCTTATATATTTCTGAATCTTCTTCCTCTCATACGTTGCATCTTACTTTTCTCCTCCGATTTTAATTTTCTAATTTTCTCACGATTTACAATTATTTTGTTTTACAGTTTTTTTCAATTATTTTCTCTCCTCTCCTCCCCTCCTCTCTCTCTCTCTCTCTCTCTCTCTCTCTCTCTCTCTCTCTCTCTTTTATAGGTCTTCTCAATATTTTCTTTTATTTTTATTTTTAAAAGTTTTTCAATTTTTCTCTCTCACCTCTCTTCCTTTTCTCTCAATCTCCTAAATTTTTTTCTCCCTCTTTTTTTTTTCTCAATTCTTTTTATAATTTTTTTACAATCCCCACGAAATTCGTGGGTTTTGCACTAGTTAGAAATATTTTATAAAGTTAAAAGGAGTGTAAAATAAGAAAAAAATGTTCAAAAAAAAAAAAATAAGGGTACGTCATTTTATAAACGCCGTTACTCGCGTAAATAATTACACGAGTCTATAAAAAAGAATAATTTAAATAGAAATTTAAAAGTTAAAAAAAAAATGTAAAAAAGATAAGTTAGAGGTGAGAGAGAAAATTGAGGAAATTGTCGGGGAGATGAAAGAGAAAAATATTTTTAAAAAATAAATTAAAATTACCGAATTTAAGAAAATGTAAAATGGAGGCTTCTTTAGATAAGATTCAAAATTAATATACAAGGAAGATTTAGTTTAATTGGCGGAGACACTCTCCTATACGTTCTGGTATTTTTAATCATTAATACGCATTTTGAAGTCATCTATAAGAATTCCCATAGATATATGCATATTACGGAGTATTTGATTTAATCTATTTTTATATAGTCTCCATACCTCATTTTCCCGACCATTTTATAGTGATGTTTTTTTTAACATTAATTAGCTAACACTGTATACCTATTTTTATTTTAGTTAAAACCCAATGTGTGACACATCCACCTGCAATCCAAAATGAGTTCACGTCTTCATTTCTTAATTGAACTTTTCAACAATTTTATATTAAATATATATATATATATATATATATTACAGCGGTTATCTAAAATTAAAAATAATTTTATTAAAATTTGATTGCTTTGGGGCTACTCCTGTCTCTACACCAAAAGCCCCACAAATTAATTTGAGCGACTTATATTCATTTATTTAGAAACATGCATTTAAATTAATTATTTTTTCTGAATTCCAACTCAATTATTAGAATAAACAAAACCCCGATTTCTTTTTACTTATTACTTTTTTAGAGTGTTCATAAAATTTTTAAAACCGTCAAAATCGATCAAACTGAATTGCACCGTTAGTTTAAAAATCGCTTTAAATCGCTGTTAAAATAATTATACAAAATTACAGCACTATAACGATGCAATTTAAATCTTAGATGATTTATTGCATCGACCGCACCGTTAATTTAATAGATAATTTTATATAAAAAATTACTATTGATGCGGCCTAAAATTGTCACCTCAGAAGGTGTCGACACGTGTATCGAGGATAAGATTTATGAGAAGATAGGAACGGGAAGAGAACTCTTGAGGATATAAATCCCTCCGGATGTCCCTCCGGAGGGAGCTCCACTTAATGAGGGAGAAATACTAAGAAGACCGGGCTCTAAGAGGAGTTAGTCGGCCTGGATTCCCGGAGAGATCTCCTATAAAAGAGGATAAGGACGGATAAAGGAAGACTAATTCTTCCTTTACCCAAACGGTTAGAATCTAGAGAGCAGAGTAGCTGTGATTCTTGGGGGAGTGGAAATTTGCAGACCGATTCAAGGATAGGGGAATGGCCGATCCAAGAAAGGGGGAAAACCTAACAACTCTTCGGTATAGTTCCTCTATAAATAGTCACGCCTAGATACTTTAACAGGTTACGATCTCTAATATTACTGAACATATTATACTTCTTACGAATATTCTGATATCTTTCGAGAACCTTATTTATAAAGAAAGGACTCTTGAGTCCTTGTGATATACTGAATCACCCATACTGACTTGAGCGTCGGAGTATCCGCGCCGGACTCTCCTTCAACGTGTCTTTTGCAGATTCTTGAAGAGTCATTTCAGAGAAGGAAGCGTGCTCGGATTATTTGTACGAGTTTGGAAATTGGAATATCTAACTCAACGGATATCTAATCCCTCTGTGCAATTTGTGGCATAACAACTATTATACTCTATATTACATTTTTTTAACATAATAAAAGTTAATTGATCATATATTATATAATATATAAATACAATAGTTTCTTGGAATAGCAATCTACCTTTTTTTAGCCCATTTATCTTTCCAATTCTAGAAATAATACTCTCCCGTCCTCCAAAAGTTTTTATATATTACCTTTTTGTTTGTCCCATAAAAGTTTGCATACCCTAAAATAGAAATAATTATCACAATTTTCACCTTCACAATATGCAAATATTTATCCTTTATGTTATTATTTTCATTGTCCATCATACATTCAATTCACCTATTTTATTTATTTTATATATAAAAATTTATAAAATTACTTTTCAACACTCTTATCATTATACTTTTTTCTTAAACTATTTATTTAAAATTTCCTTAAACTTTTCGGGGACACAGTGAATAATTTACATGTATATGTATATGGGTAGTCTAACCGTCACAAAATAAGCCCATCTACCCAACTTTTCAGGGACACAATGAATAATTTACATGTATATGCATAAAATGAAATTTTCTCTTTATTTATTTTTAACACAGAAACTGGTGTTTGTTCTAAAAATTTATGTCAAATGTCTTTAATACTTTAATTAGGTTGTAAAATTGCAACAATACTTATTACTTGCTTATAATTAACACCTATGTATATATGGTTGTCCTCTTCTAAATCAAAGTAATAATTCATTAGTATTTTAAAATTTATATATTGACAATTGTTTTTTTAGAGGCCAATTTATTAACAATTATTGAGAGCAATGTATACATTAATTAATATCATGTTGTATATTTCTATTATCAAGTTATTGGTCATATGATCGAAGTAAGCACACTCACATTGACTCATTCAAATAAGGCATGTTTTGCTATAGTTAATACAATAGTATTGCATTAATTAAGTTATGCATGATACAAACAACTAACAACCAAAACATGTCGATCACATTAGGGAAGATTAGACATGGGCGGTTAAAAACCGAAAAACCGTCAGAACCGTGAAAACCGCCGATTTCAGTTAAAAACCGAAACCGTAACCGGAAAATGGCGGTTCGGTTTCGGTTGCAGGTTTTTGGCAAACCGAAAACGCCGGTTTTTCGATTTTTTTATTTTATTTTTATTTTTTTAATACACCATTCTTTTATTTTTTATGTATAAATTTAAGTTATATGATTTTTATTAAATTCTAGTAATGTAGTTTCTAAAAAAAAGAGTTGAAACGAATAAAAAACGAGCGAAAACGGAGTGAAAACGAGCAAAAACGGAGAAAGAAAAAAAAAATCAAAACCGTCTAATCGACGGTTAGAAAACCGTAACCGTAACCGGCGGTTTGCCGGTTCGGTTTCGGTTACAAAAAATGCAAAAGCGAAACCGCCAGTTTTTAACCGTAACCGGCGGTTTCGGCCGGTTGAACATGTCTAGAGAAGATGTAGACAAAACTGCTCTATTGATCCTTCTCAAACTAAAATTAAGAAGATTTCTTATTGAAACAAGTTAAAGCAAAAGTATTTCTTTAATTTTTTCAGTTGCATATTTCTTCATTAAGTTGAAAAACTATTATGAGTCACTATTTTTTTACTACGGTCTCCTCTAACAAATTTCTAATCAAGATATAATTCAGAAAAATAAAGATTGTCACACATCAATCAAACTAACCAATTTTTCACAATTCAAATGCTTATAATTGTCTTTTAGCATATGACTCCACTTTTTGAATGCCTTTATTAAAATCACTTTTTGTCTGGATATTATTTAAGAGGACTTTAATTTTGGCCCAAAATAAAATTAACAACAATTTTTTTTAGTAACATAATATTAATCGTAAGATAATTACAAAAAATAAACTCTTGAACATGCTTCCAGATTCATAAATGCAAAAAACTGGGTGTCGATAAGGAAAATAAAAGTATAAACTCACATCTTAAATGAGATAGATTTACAAGCTCAGGTGTTAATGATCCTTCCAATCCCGAGGTGAATTCTTATAAGCATTTCTAAAATCCATCAGTAGTATTTTTTTCTCCATCAAAACGTGTCCTTCATGTTTCTATATGTTCTACTATAAAAAAAAAAAAAAAGGCTTGCAAAAACATAAATCAACTCCTCTGATAAATCTGAATAATGGTGATTATTTGGCTAATCGTTTCAAGAAACTATAATAATGATTTTAATAGAAAAATATCTAGATTCTCACATGAAGAAATTAAGAGAGCTGCTTGGAGTTGTGGGCCGAATAAGAGCCCCGGGCCGAACGGTTTCAATTTTAGATTTATCAAAAAGTTCTGGGATGTGTTGGAAGTGGACGTCGTTCGTGCTATCTCTGAGTTCTACGAGAATGCAAAGCTGGCAAAGGGCACCAATGCGGCGTTTGTTGCCCTCATACCAAAGGTGAGAAACCCCCTTTTTATCAAGGAATTTAGGCCTATATCTCTTGTGGGTTGCTTCTACAAGATCTTATCGAAAATCCTTGCCACGAGGTTGTCAAAAATTCTGGGCCTGGTTATCTCTCCCACACAGTCATACATATTGGATGGCGTTGTAATTGCAAACGAAATCGTCGAGGAAGCTATGCTCAAAAAGAAAAATCTATTTTTATTCAAACTGGATTTTGAAAAAGCATATGACTCTATCAATCAAGAGTTTCTGCTGGACATGCTGTCTATTCTGGGCTTTAATAAGAAGTGGAGAGGATGGATGAAGGAATGTATGAGCACAGCCTCTCTTTCGATCCTGGTTAATGGTAGTCCGACAAAGGAGTTTATTATGGAGACAGGCATTCGACAAGGCGACCCGATCTCGCCTTTCCTTTTCACAGTTGCAGGTGAATGCCTTAGTCGTATGTTCACTAAGGCTGTGGAGATGGGGTTTTTTGAACCCGCCCTTGTCGGAAACCAACACGTCAAGATATCACACCTTCAGTTTGCCGACGACACATTGTTCATCGGTGAGGCTAACAGAAGGAATATTCTTGTGTTGAAAAGCATCCTGAGGATTTTTGAAATATGGTCCGGTCTGAAGATCAATTTTTTCAAGAGCACGATTTCAGGAATAAACGTCCCTGAATCTGACCTGGTGTCTTGGGCTAACATTTTGAATTGCAAAACTGCTCATCTTCCTCTAAAATACCTTGGCCAGAATATTGGAGCCTGTAGCAGAAATATCTCTAGTTGGGAAAATGTGACTAATGCAGTGGATAAGCGCCTCAGCCGCTGGAACGGGACGACTCTCTCTTTCGGGGGAAGACTGACGCTCCTTAATTCGGTTCTTGTGAATCTCCCCACCTATGCCATGGCCCTTAACCGAACCCCAATTTCAGTTACCAATAAAATTCATTCAAGCCTCAGACGATTCCTTTGGAGCAACGGTAAACCGGAGGTAAGAAGGATTCCATGGGTAAGCTGGGATATCTTATGCAGGGAAAAAAAGAGGGGTGGGCTTGGGGTGAAAAATTTTAATTTGTTTAATATTGCTCTATTGGGTAAATGGGGTTGGCGTTCTTTAACTGATAACGAGAGTCTTTGGAGGGATATCATTGTGTCCAAATATGGGTCTTTTAGGGAGTGTGTTGAGTACTTTGAGAGTAAAGGAAAATGTCATAAGTCTTGGTCTTTGTGGTGGTCAAATATTATTAAAAGCATTGGGGCAAGTGAGTGGTTCAAAAGTAATGCTTCTATGGATGTGTGTAATGGTAAAAGTACTAGATTTTGGGAAGATAATTGGGTGGGGGGAAACAATCTTAAAACTTTATTTCCCAGGCTATTCAATTTAGAATCCAATAAGAAATGTTTGGTAGATGACAAAATTTATTGGGTCGATAATAAGTTACATGTGCGTTGGAATTGGAGGAGATTGTTGTTTGACAGGGAATCTAATAGTGTTGGAGGCAATTGACAGGTACTTAAAAGCATCAACAGAAGAAGATCGATGGAGCTGGAATATCGAGAGGGACGGCTTCTACTCAGTGAAGTCTTCCTACAGGTTGCTGTTGGGCGAAAACATGGCTGCTGATGAGGTTCTGGACGAGATAAGCATGATCTGGACGAAGGGAGTGCCTCTAAAGGTAGCTGTTTTTTCGTGGAGGATAGACATGCGCAACGGTTAGAAACCGCCGGTTACGGTTTTCGAAAATCGGTAACCGTAACCGAACCGTCGGTTTGCCGGTTACGGTTTTTAACTGCCAGTTACGGTTAAAAACCGCCGGTTTGCCGGTTTGCTTTTTTTTTTTTTTTTTTAATTTTTAAATATTATCTCCGTTTTCGCTCGTTTTCACTCCGTTTTTGTTCATTTTTTATTCATTTTAACTCATTTTTTAGAAAATACATTACTAGAATTGAATAAAAATTATATAAATTAAATTTATACATTAAAAATAGAAGAATTGTGTATTAAAATTTTTTATTTTTTTTTAAAACCGGCAAACCGGCGGTTAACCGTCAAAACCGGCCAAACCGGCGGTTTGCGGTTTGTCAAAATGTCAAACCGTAACCGAACCGCCATTTTACGGTTACGGTTCGGTTTTTAAACCGTAACTGGCGGTTTGCCAAACCGGCGGTTTTACCGGTTGGCCGGTTTCCCGGTTACGGTTTGAACATGTCTAGTGGAGGATGATCCAAAACAAGATTTAGACAATCGCAAACCTTAGGAGAAGAAAGGCGTACAACGAGCACTTTTCTCAGCAATGTAGATTGTGCGGAAATGAAGTCGAAGATACTGAACATCTTTTTTTCTCATGCCCGAAGTCCATCAGATTATGGAGCTTGGTATATAATTGGTTTGGGAAGGAGTATATTGGTGGAGATACAAATATTCATCATTTCAAAAGCCATGGAGAGCTACTGGGTAGGAGTAGATGTCAGGCCTAGTCCTTCATTTGGCATGGAATTATCTGGAACATTTGGAGGATGAGGAACGAGATCTCATTCAGAGGAGCTATTTATGACGAGGACAAAACTATGCAAAGTATTAAATTAGAGACGTTTAGATGGCTTAAAACGAAATCTTTGATTAATTATTGGAATAGTCTTGAGGATTGGAACAATGAACCTTTGTATTGCATCATTAGTTAGTCTCCTATAATCTCTACAGGGAACTCTGCTGTATTTCTTTGTGGTACTTTTGGTACCCATCAATATAAGTGCTACTTTAAAAAAAAAATAGAAAAATATCTAGAATAGAAAAAAAAAAAGAAAAATAAGTTTCTAAAATAGTCTTATTAATAATATGAATAGATAATTTTAGAGAGTTCTTTACCATTAATCTTTACCACAAATGTTAGTAAATGATCATGCTTGAATAATTATAAATAGAAAAATGAATTCAAATAAATAACTACCTTGAAATAAATTTCTATCTCCAATTATTATGCAAATTCAAAAAATCAAAGAGGGGTAGATGAGATGTGATTTTTTTTTTAAATAATTCTATTTATTAGGTGAATATAAAAATTAATAATGATAAATTAAAAAAAAATCTACTTAATTAATTAATTAATTTATTTAGTTTAATTTAAAATTAAAAAATTAAATTAACAATAATGAAGAGAAGCCTTTGCAAAGTCGACTAAATGTATTCAGAGGAGTGGATGAACCACCTAGAGCAGAACCTCAAAACCAATCTTTTGTATCGACTTGCAATAAATTGCGGTGGCAATGGCCGACTAACATTTGGGCTATGTATTATGTGTATGTAGATTACTTTAGTTATTGACTTTTATAAAATTTAACTTTCAATAATACAGAGTTTTTCAATTCTGAATTCACAAGCAGACAATAATAAGTTGATTGTACTTGTGATAAAAAGTTATGGAAAATAAAGGAGTGTGTATTATGTATATGTAGATTACTTTAGTTATGTTATATTGTGTGTTTACATGTCTTTTATAAAATTTGACTTTTAATAATACAAAGTTGGCTCCTTAATTTGGAGGTGAGAAGATTTGAGGTGGGGGCATTGTGTTTAACACAAACGGACTTTTGGCTTATTCAGTTACTTTCAAAAGATTTCACCACAATGAAGCTTGCTAGGTGCTGAATTGAAGGTGATTGAGATAGGCCTACAGAAGGCGAAATCCATGGGTTATACAAAAATTGACGAATTCGAAACAAGCCATTGGTAGGACAATGGGTGGACGAAAAGGAGTAGGACCAAGAAAGTGGTATTAGTGAAAACATTAGTCCACTTACACGAGAATTTATAGTGTGCAAATTCACACATTTACCACGAGTTCAAAATGAGAGGGCGCATCGACTGGCCCAACGAACGGTACACTCTACAATTTAAGCAATTTGTGGGCGAAATGTTTAGTCCTAAAAAGATGGAAAAATTTTATTTTAAATTTAGGTCAAATTCGATTTATATTCTTTAAATTGGAATTCCGGTCAATGTAATTTAAGTCATTTATGTTTTGAAAACAAAAATTTAAAAATTCTAAAAGTCCCATAAAAAATTCAAAAAATTATGAAAATCTCATTAAAATAAAAATTAAAAATTCTAAAAAAATTTAAAATTATTATTGTTAATTAAAAAAAATTCTAAAAATTTGATTAAAAGTACTAAAAAAATATTAGAAATCTCATTAAAAATTATAAAATCTAAAAAATAAAATTCTACAATTATAAAAATTAGAAAATTCTAAAAATGTCATTTAAAAAAAAAAACTAGAAATCTCAAGTATTAATATTTTTAAAAATCTCATTAAAATTTTGTAAATGTTTAAAAACTACCAATTCTAAAAATCTAATAAAAAAATAAAAATTATTAATATTTCATTAAAAATATCTCTTAGACGGACTCGTACATTATTAAAATTTTGCATAAGCTCCTAAAAGTTTTGAGTCCCACAAGATTTCTCAACTTGTCATCAAAA
The DNA here is from genome assembly GCA_963675135.1 of Galeopsis tetrahit. Lineage (NCBI taxonomy): Eukaryota > Viridiplantae > Streptophyta > Magnoliopsida > Lamiales > Lamiaceae > Galeopsis > Galeopsis tetrahit. Next base: position 74,123,024 of record OY776124.1, read on the forward strand.
CTGAGTGAAAGTTCCATACCTTAATCAAACACAAAATCATCACAAAACCACTATTATTAATGAGTTGAATTTTTAATTTAAACACTGACCACTAGTGGTGTGGTGGGGGCAATGTTATCAATTTATCAAACCAGAAAAATAAATTAAAAGTTCAAAAAGTAACTATACACAACATGATAGAAATTTAAATTAAACAATAAAATGATACAAAATAATACTCCTATGGAGTATCTTCACATCCATAAAAATAAAAATCATCCGTGAAAAAATAACTATTTAACACTACTACTTGACATTATTATCATCATTTGAACAAAGTGTTATCTTTTTAACTCATCTTCATCTAAATTTTATACAACGGTAAAAACAAATTGCTAGTTTTCGTAATAGTAGTGTAAGACAACTTAATTACGCCAGATTATAGAAAAAAATATACTCCATTAAATATAATTTTTTAAAATATATGGGTATACAGTATTATTTATTTTATTAAGATAGAAAATTAGAGAATGATTAAAAAAAACACAAAATTAAAATTAGAAGATACGGTTAGAAGGGGGAGAGAATAAATAGGAAATAGAAAATGATTTTAAATTTTAAAAAAAAAATTAATAGAAATTTAGAAATTTCAGTTTAGAATAAAAAAATAATCCGTACAAAAAAAATAAAAAAATGCGGTTAGAAAAGAGAGAGAAGAGTTTTTTTTTTTTTTTTTTAAGGTGTTCAAACAATTTGATGAGAATGAGGGTCGTGGGCTCAAAATTACATATAATCGAGAGTCGGGTTGAAGGGAGGTCCAATAAATTCAGCCGGTCAAGGTGAAGTCGAGGCCCAGAATAAATTAATGCATTAGTTTAGAATATATTTTGATTAGTTAGAATATTAGAAGATATTATTGAATATTAATTATAAGATATTATTAAATAGTTAGTTTTAATACCGTATGAAAAAAAAATAGAATTTATCTTGCAGTTTGCAGCGTTTCTTATTAGCCTGAGCTAGGGATTACAAATTTATTAGTATTTCGTATAGTGGTTCTTATCACAATTGTGAGACATACAAAATAAAATAAGATAAGTATACAAATAATTGTGAAACTAATGGAGTACATCCCAACTTTAAGTCGTATTTAGATTGGAAGAGTTAAAAATGAATTTGAACAACCTAGTGTGATAGTAGCAAAATTTACTTGTGGTCGTTTGGATTGAAAATTCATCTCTTATTTCTAACTAATAACTAGCCAGCAGACTATGAAATTCATTCCAAAATTGAGTGAAATTAGGTTTGCAGATAAGGTGTTGAATCATTTTAATTGTTTCAGATATACTTTGTCGATTGCAGCAAGAGTTACTTGATATTCGTGAATCCGCCCTTGGGTGATTTTATTTACCTACACCATTGCTGGAAAAAAAATGTGGAGCCCGTATTTAATCCCTACTCTCACATGGAAGAGACCACATACAACATATAAAAACATATTTTTATGTTTTCGAATCTATTATACTTCCATTCTAGGATTATTTGAACAGTTTGATAGACGTAATATTTTAAAAAATTAGATTTAGTGACATGTGATGTAAATTAAAGAAGAAATATTTTGTGTGTGATGTATTGAGGTGTGAATGAAATTTGGTGAGATGTAAAGTAAAATGTGGATAAAAATTATAACAATTTTTAAATAAAATGATGTTGTAAGTATATTAATTTAGATAAGAGTGTACAAGACGTTCTAATAAAGTTGACAAAATAATCACTTTACAAATGAAAGTATATTTTTTTAGATTTGTTAGCTCAAAATTTTTATTAGCTTGTATAATGTCTTTTCTCTCTGCTTAAAATCAATTTAATTGAGGTTCGTTTCATCTCCTAGATGTGTATCAGACTATCAGTCCATAATAATTCAATTATCTTTTTTTTTTTTTTTTTTGAAACCGTAAAGGATTATATTTCACCCGAGTACCAGGGGTACTCAACCCGTAATGTTTACACATATAAATTACAATGTTAAACTTTCACATATATATATCTGAACTCATACGCCACACTTATACTGACCAGAAATAAACCCAATTAATCTAATTTATCATACTTATGAGTCACATCACATGAACTCAATTACATCAATTCAATTATAATTAAAAAGTGTAACACAATATTACTGAAAATCTGTGTAACACATTTTTTTATTAAAAAATGTAAGTTACTATAATTGAAAAGTGGAACACAGTTTTTAATGAAAGGTGTAAATTATTATAACAAAAAAGTGCAAGTCAATATAACTGAAAAGTGCAACACAATATTTAGTGAAAAATGTAAGTTATTATAACTGAAAAGTGTAACACAATATTATTGAAAAGTGCACGTCTATATAACTAAAATGTGTAATATAACATTACCAAAAAAATGCACATCAATATAACAGAAAATATTATTTTTAAAAATGTAGATATCCGTTGACTACAATTGAAAAGTGTAGATATCCGTTGACCTGGTCAACTCAATTTCTTATAAATAATCAATTCTACACCAGACCTTTTTTTTATTGTACTATATACTTATTATTTTATCATGTTATATTGTGTTGTCAACATGAATTCTTTTTGATATATATTTGTATTCAGTCTTATTGTGTTAATACTAAACACGACACGATAACATAAATTGCTACCAAGGCACCAGCATGAGAAACCAATTTGTCAACAACTTTGATAGACTTAATACGTACAATGATAAAGAATGGCTATAATGGCTTGTCGGGCCAAATTTTTGGTTGAATGTCATGATCAATTTGCCAGGTTACGTGCAAAAGTCTTATATGAATAAAGTTGTACAATTAATTTGCATTTGCGGTGTATATTAAATAATATTAGTTGTTTATTAAAATTTATTAATTTTAATTACTTCGTTAAAATAATTAAAATTATTGATTATTTTATTTTAAAGTGATAGTTGTAAATGTAGTGTAAAATTGTCTTACATAAAATCAATTCAAATTCAAAAAATAAATAAAAAACACAAAAACTTATATGCAATATTGTATACATGCATTTTCAGTTATTCACACACATGTTCTTTATAAATACACCCACAAGCTTAATTCACACACATTTTTTTATAAATACACCCACAAGCTTAATTCACACATACATTTTTTATAAATACACCCACAAGCTTAATTCACACACACATTTTTTATAAATGCACCCACTGGCAGAAATTGAACATGGTCGTCTTCTCCGAGCAATTTTCGATCACCTTAGGCCGCGGTCGGACGCTGCAATTTACGATGACCTTAATCCTTAAAGATTTATATTTCTTTAAATATTCTTTCATACTAATTATTATGGGTCAATGTTATTTTGTATTACGTGCAATAATATATCTTACTACATGCAATAATATATGTTACTATATATTATAATGTGAGTTACTTAATTAATTAAAAAAATATAAAAATATAAAAAATCAGTATTACTATATAAAATTGTGTTATTACTGACTTGAATGTGTTTTTGCACACTTTTTAACAACTATACGATCCCCACAAGCGTATGGGTTCGTTAGTAGTAAGATAAGTATACCAAGTAAAATTTCGTTCCAATGACTTAGTTGAGTGCTAGTGAATCCCTAAAGTTACAAGTAGGCATGCTATTGTAGTAACTAAATGATGTTGTTTGGATTTTTGGGAATAAGATCAAAGGTATTAAACTAGATTAACTAAGCTAACAAGAATATAACAAAAGAAATAACGAACTATCTAACTTTCGATAGAAAGTGCAAGAGAAGTGTATTGCCTCGGGTGTTTCCGTTTTGTGAGCAATTAAGTGAACTAGTGAACCAATTACATGATTTTACTACAAATTTTGGTTAAGATAAATGATATCACATAAGTGTGCAAACCCCCTCGAAAGGCATAGGTAAAAATCGTGCATTGATTAGCAATTATAGGATCTAACCAAATACCATAAGCTCCTAAGATAGTGTTGCATAAGCACTTTCAACACGGTTACTAATGCTTATGAAACGCCCTCTCACCAAACTCCTAGACGACCTCTATTCGTTTAGTGTCTAAGGTTGTCGGTCTAGCCATTAACACCCCTCTCGGGTGAGCTAATTACTAATTAACTTCTATTCAATTGATCAAAGCTCATACTCACACTCCCAATCATGCTACCCAACTCTCGTTGCAATAAACATAATCAAACATGCTTGTTAATAGGGTTGATCAACCAAATGAATCAATCAAAGTACAACTATATAAACATAAAAACCCAAATTATAAGCTAATCATGCAATTAATCCACAATTACACTAAATTATCATCAAAACATCCACACCCAGGACAATTTAGGATTAGCCCATGGTTCTAGAAGAGAATCACATGGCTACAATGCAAGAATTCACAAAACCCATAACAATTAAGAAATAAATGAAAGAAATAAGAGATTTACTAAATTGAAATGAGAATTAAAAAGATATCACCTTAAAACTTGAAATGTAGCTACAAACTTCAATTACTTACAAAGCCCAATGGAAATCTTCACTTGAATTGTCAAACTAAACAAGAATCTAAGCTATCTATCAAAGGAAATTGCAAAATATGAAAAACACCTATGACTATGTGTGATTGTGTGTGTGAATTGCTCTCCAATGTGTGGAATGCCCTTGAAAAACAAACTTGTGGCCTTTTATACCCTCCCCCCTTGAGCTTGGCACGTGTTTCTAGGGCAAAAACGAAGTGGGGCAATTTTTCTCTGCAACTCGGCCGAGTTGATCACTTATAAAAACGTTATGCGACTTTTCCAGCCGAGACTCGGCCGAGTGAGGGTCACTCGGCTGAGTGGTCTTCAATTTCAGTGGCTACGGTATTCCACCTTACTCGGCCGAGTTGGCTCACTCGGCCGAGTGTGCAGTAATTTCAAAACTTGCAGATTCGGCCGAGTGCGCAGTGATTTCAAAACTTGGAGATTTGGCCGAGTTGAGTCACTCGGCCGAGTGCGCAATGATGTCCAAAGTTACAGATTCGGCCGAGTTGACTCACTCGGCCGAGTTCCCTCCTTCTCTTCTCGTTTCATGCATAACTCTCTATCCCGATGCCCGATCGGCTTGATTCTCGTCTCATTTCGACCCTCTTCTTGATGCCTTTCTTATGGTTGACTCATTGGATTGATCTAACTGCTGGATTTCTCGTGATTTGCTTCGAAACTCCTTGCTTTACCTAAAAATCAAACAAAACATTCATGTATCAACATATCTAACAATTAGCTCATGATTACACGAAAGTTGTAAGAATTTCTTGTTATCTAGAGCATAATTGACCCACAAATTCGAGCAATCTCACGACAAATCAATTACTACATGTAATAATTTGTTTTACTACATAAAAAATTATATGTTACTACATACTACAGTTTGAATTACTACATTGAATAGACGTTTGTTACTATATGTAACTTTATCAAATGATCTAATATTTTTCGCATCATCCTACAATAAAACATTTTGTATTACAACATGATTATTGTGTTTACTACATTTGATAATATATGTTACTACATATTATAATGTGAGTTACTACATCAATAAAAACACTAGAAAAACGTGTTACTAAATAAAAGAATTTGTATTATTATATAAATAGTTTGTGTTATAACTACATAAAATAATGTGTATTACTACATATTACAATTTGAATTACTACATTTAATATTCCACGTTTGACAATAAAATAAAAGATAAAAAAATCACAGAAACGAGTAAAATAAACGGATTACAAATTTCGAATTAAGCTGTCAGTGGGTGTATTTATAAAAAATGTGTGTGTGAATTAAGTTTGTTGGTGTATTTATAAAAAAATGTGTGTGTGAATTAAGCTTATGGGTATATTTATAAAAAAAAATGTGTGTGAATAACTGAAATGCATATATGCAATATTTCATACAAGACTAGCCCAAAAAAAAATAGGTAAAGTCTAGTATGCACTCAAGTGCATGTTGTGCACCCTAGTCCATGTGTACTTTTCAGTTTACTGTCTTACACTTTTTGGTAAATGGTGTTGTACTTTTCAATTATTACCAAAACTATTATTATACAGTTTAATAATTAAAAAGTGCAACACCATTTACCAAAAAGTGCAACATGGACTAGAGTGCACAACATGCACTCGAGTCCATAGCAGACCAACCCAAAAAAATACTCTAATAACTAAAATTTCGTATTATTTCTCATTTATAATTTGATTTCATCAACACATATAATATGTAGGGTAGGTCTCCTACAAATTCAGGTTATGTGAGCTCTTTTATTTGAATGTAACGGTTAGCTAAAAAAAATGTAAAATTATAAAAAGAATATTCAAAAATATAAAATGTACTCCCTCCATCCTATACTTGAAGGCACATTTTACAAAATCACATTTTACCATTTTGGGCGTCTCATACTTGAAGGTACATTACCTAAAATAGCAAAAATACTTTTAAACACCCGCCTTAAAACATCACAATATTACAACAAATGTCATTATTTCATTACACTAAAAAATAACTTTATTACTATTTATAAAGTTGAAAAGTTTTTACTACCCCCACTTTATCTTACACAATACTCCCTCCGTCCCAGGATTTTGTGCAAAATTAAGAAAATGAAATATAGTGAATAGTAGAATAAAGGGGGGGTATAATTGGTAATTCATTGACTAAAGTGGGTGAAGATTTGACTAAAGTTATAAATTGAGTTAAGTTGTGGGCCCAAGTAAAATAAATGAGGGGTAATATTGATAAAAATTATATGAGTTATTTCATTTTTTAGAGTGTGCAAATAATGTTGGGACGCCCGTAAAGGAAAGTGTGCAAATAATCACGGGACGGAGGAAGTATTAATAAATACTTCCTCCACTTTTAATTAAGTGTCATTTTAACAATTTTCAACAAATTAAGATATATATTCATGGATTATTTTACCCTTCATTAATGATAACTAGTTTTAATATTAAATTTATGTTTAGTAATGAATGTGACCAATATTGTAGGTGATATTCTTTATATACAATAATTAAGATTTATCCATGATTTGTGGTATAATATTATATTTAAAAGGGAAAAGACTTAAATCAAGGTAGGGAGTATAATGTATAAGGGTAAAATTGTCAAAATTAAAGAAAAAAATGTAGAATGACACTTATTTTGAAAATATTAAAAAAGGCAAAGTGACACTTAATTAAAAACGGAGGGAGTAATTTTTTCATTAAAATTCATGCCCAATTGATTTGAGACTTTAAATATGGGACAGAGGGAGTAAAACTTATAGAAGCTGGGCGGAGGAACTCCGAGGAAGTATGTGTTAATGCAAATAAAATAATGTTGAATTTACCTTTTTGCTCAAAAAAAATAAAATAATGTTTAATGTTGAATATTATATATAGATAATTAGATACTGATAAAATAAAAAAAGCTGGATATATAACAAAATTGGATGCATTATAACGATAAGTCAATGTCGAAACCAGAATTCATGATTGTAAAAGACAAGTGTATAACGTTATCTTTTTACCTCTATATACACAAAATTAAAATACAATAGAAACACATGAATATAATTCTTAAAAAAATTAAGACCAGGTTTCGAAAAAATAAAATTAAGACCACAAATTGGTTGTTCCTCCACGATGAGAGTGACAAGAGCCAAATGAAAAATCTACTTGTTTAATAATGTCTTTTCATAAACCCAATTATTTGTTTAATAATTGATATATGAATAGGTATATTTATTTACACCTCCAAATTTTGTGAATACACTTTTTTTAAAAATCTAACTAAAAAAAAATTACACACAAAAATAATACTCCTATATTACTCTACTTCGGTAAATAACCACTTTTTTGAGTTCTACAACGTCTATGAGGAATAAATCGAGCAGAAAGATACTAGAATTAATATGGTAATCCACAAAATGGAAAATCGGGAAAAATCGAAATGATACTAATTTTAATGAAATTTCTTCAACTACATAAAAAACCACGAACAACATCAAATTCAGTACATGGAAGTGGATGAAAAAGCACACGACCCCCAACATTTTTGGACAATCATTTCACGATTAAGAACGAGTACCCCGAATGTGCAAAACCAAAAAACTTTAAATGTGAATTGTAGCTACACTAAATAAATTCACTCCAAACATTAAATAAATTCACTCCCAAACCTTAATTTCTACGTTAGTAGATACACTCCCAAACAATCGTAGCTACTGCTGTCACCCAACACGGCCACCTAGCACCGTCCATTCACAAATTTCCACAAGCAAATTAACTCAAGAAAAAAAATTAGAAGAAAAAAAAAATTAAAATTCCAATTCACAGTACAAATTATTGAAATAACCAATTTCAACTTATATATAATTATGGCAATAATGGAAGTCATATTTCGACAATGTTTCAAGCATAGTTAAAACTTGCATATTTTACCAAATCAAATTCGAAATCGATACCTTTTTTCGAGAATGATTAATTGTAAAAATAATTAAATTTCAGATATTTTTCCGATAAAACCAAAATTTTGATTTTTTCTCTCCAGAAAATCAGTATTTTTTTTTTCAAATCATAAGTAATCGAAAATAGAGCACTTTTTCAATAAAAATAATAATAGAAAATTAAATATATTTTCCAAGTTGGTTAATCAACGTTGAAACAAAAAAGAAATTAAAAAGAAAAGGAGATGATCAAAAAACTCATTGCAGATCTTGCACAATAAAAAAAAAAAATTGTAGCTAAACGTCTTTTGTGGAAGAAGTTTCAAGTGAGTCGACGAGTGCGCAACGAGGTGACACCGACAGAGAAAGAAAGAGTGAGCGATTCAAAAGAGAGAAAAAAAAATTAATATAACTAAAACATAAAAATAAATATAATTAAAATTCGTTCAAGTTTTTTTTTTTTTTTTTCAAAACTCGTTAAGTTAATAGGACTAAATAAATAGAGAGAAAATTTCATTTTACGTTCAATAAATTAAGACTTATTTCAATTTATATATTTTAAATTTTCACTTTTTTTATTTACGTCTTTAGTTTAATTTACATTCTTTTGATCGAAAAAAATTCAAACTCACCGAAATGTGAAGAATAAATTGAAAATCTAGTCAAATAGTTTAATTTATGTTCTTTAAGTTTAAAAATTAAAATTTAATAATTATATTCTAAAAAATCATTAAAATTAAAAACTATAAACGGTGTAAAATTAAATTTAAAATATTTCATTAAATTTTTTAAAAATATCATTAAAAATGATAAAATTTGTGTTTCAAAAAATAAAAAAATTGTAATTTAAAAATTAAGAAATTCTAAAATCTCATTAAAATTTATAACAATACTCTAAAAATCTCATTTTTAATGGACAGATTAAAAATAAAAAATTCTAAAAATTTTATAAGAATAATAAAAAGTATTAATATTTTATTAAGGTTGTACTCTTGTGTACCAGTTACATGTATATAACTGGATCCAATAACCAATTACAAATAACACATGACTCATTTACTATATTCAATCCAATAACTCAATAATGCATGACTCATTTACTATATCAAATCTAATAACACATGACTCATTTACTATATCAATTTAACACATATATTTTTTCATTAGCCTTTATTTTACTTCAATTAATTTTTTTATTTATTTTATCATTAAAAAATAATACTACATTAATTTTTTTTTTATTTTACTCTAATTGATATTTATATTTCTCTTTTTAATATTATTTTTCTTCATATTTATCATTTGTGTTTCAAATCATAATTTTTTCCACGTACTTTTTTTTATGCCACAAATAATTATTCTAAAATTTTAAAGTCCAATAAGAAATTTTTAAAAAATAATAGTATTAATTGTTTTGTTTAAATATTAAGCAGTATAATAATAATTTATTTTAAAAAATAAAACTCTCATCTCTCTTAACGGGAAGTGTTCAATTCTATTGATACTATTTTACTTTGATTAATTGGTGTATAATATCCTTTCAAAATTTTATTCAATTCCTTACAAATTTCACTTCGTTTTACATTGTTTAATTATTTTTTTCATTCGAACTTTCATTTTTTAATCACTTTATTTTAATTTTTTATGAATATAATTTTTAGTTTATAAGTGTTATGATAACAGTTGATAAGTATTATGGTATATTATTAGTTAATATGCAGTACTGTACGTATTAGTTCATATACAGTATAACATCAATTTATATTGATACATGTTCTAATGTGTTTCGAGTTTCGGGTTCATATACTTTATGATACTAGTTCAAATATAGTATAATATTAGTTACCATACTGTATGATACTGGTTCAAATATAGTATAGTATTAATTCACATATTGTATAGTATTAGTTAACATAATCTATGATACTAGTTCAAATATAATACTCCAGTATTAGTTCACATATTCTATAGTATTAGTTAACATACTCTATGGTACTAGTTCAAATATAGTATAGTATTAATTCACATACTGTATAGTATTAGTTCATATATTAAATTATATTTTTATACCCATTTTAATCTCTAGTACTATACAATATATTAACTAGTACTATACCATAGACGTACTAATACTATATCGTATTTAAACTAATATTATATTTAACAAAAAATACATAATTTAACACATTCATAATTTCAGGGCATACCATGCAAATTAATACATCAATATTAAAAAAATTATGTTAACTAACTAGTAAGAAAAATAAAAGTGAGAATGAATCACACTAAACACACAATTCAATTAATAGATACAATCAAACTCAATAAACATATGAATGCATCAACACGACGATGACCACAAAGAAAATAATAAAGCTGATGCAATATTATGTTGGTTTCTTCCAATTCTCCACTCATTTAAGTTTCTAAATATAAATTTTATTTTTCAATTAGATTATGTTATTAATTAGTCTTAAAAAATAATCTATAACTATCATTGTAGAAATAATGAAGACATAACAAAATAATCTTAGTTATTATAAATTAGATTAAAGGTAGAAAGTGAGCATGTCATATTCATACATTTATACCCAAATTAAAAAAAAAAAAAGAAATAATTTAGTTTAGTGTTTTTTTTTTTTTTCTAAATTTTGGTCATTTTTTGAAAAAAAAAAAGCTCAAATTTTTATTTCATAATTTTATTTTTGAGTTTTATATTTCTTTTCAATATTTTTTTATATCCGTTATGTTTTTATATTTATTTTTTGAAAGTAAAAAAAATAGAATAATATTTGACTTTGTGGTGATTCATCGATGACTCGATAGTCGGTGTATAATTATAATTTTAATGAGTTGTATTTTAATTTAATTGTTAAAATGGTAATATAGTATTGAGGTGAAATTAATAAAAAGAAGATAAATAACTAATAGTCATATAAAAATTGGATTTAGTTGTAACTTGTATACAAGTGCCTAAAAGAAGGGAATGTGGACTTATTAAAAAAAAGAGGGTAAATAGTCAGTTACATACATGTAACTGGTACACATAAGTATTTGTCTTTTATTAAAAGCAAATCTGATTCGAACTTGTTCGTCATTAAATTTTTGCTCGAGCTCCTAAAAGTTTTTAGAATTTTATTTTTTTAATGAGATTTAAAATTAAAAAAATTTAATTACACATATTTTTTATTCTATACAATTTAATGAGATTTTTAATTTTTTTAATGTGATTTTCAGAATTTTTTAATTATTAATTTTAAAATTTAAGGGATATAAATTAGACTATTTTATTGGAATTCCAATTTTCTGAACAAAATAATTAAATTGAATTGAAAATGACATAAATTGAAAAATTAAAGGATATAAAATGGATTAAGCATGAGATGTAAAATTAAATTTTCTAAAAAAAAAAAAAAAAAAAAAAAAAAAAAAAAAGTATATGTATCATTTTAATTTTTTAAATTATAGACACATATATACAATTTTTTTAAAAAGGTCGGCCCACTTTAATTAATAATTATAAACATTCTTTTATGGCAGCCTTCAAATGATAAATGGCGACGAAAATGCCCAATTTCACCACCAATAATTCCACCGCTCCGCCGACGGCCCATCCCGACACCTCACCAATTTCAGCCGTCCTTTGCCTAGTGGCGCTCATCACTATACCAATTTTATCCTACACCTTGTTCATGGCGTTAAGATGCCCTCGGAATCCCTTCCGCCGGAGCCCCACGCCCACGGCTGCAGAGACAAGCTGCAAAAGAGAAAAATTAGAGTTAGGTTGCGCAATCAAGTACAAAAAATCAGCGGCGGAAAGCAACGACGAGTGTCCGGTGTGCTTATCGGTGTTCATCGAAGGAGAGGAAATCCGGCAGCTGAGCGCGTGCAAGCACGCGTTCCACGCCGCGTGCATCGACAAGTGGCTCTCTTCTCATTCTAGCTGTCCGGTTTGCCGCGCCGCCGTGCCGGTGAAGCGGTCGAAACGGGCTTCGATTGATCGGCGGGGAGATGATTTTCGGCAAGGTTTGCCTGATGCTGCTAGTTTGATTTGATTTATTTCTTTCTTTAATATATATATCAAGAAATATTTTAATTCGAATATGTTCTATTTGTGTGTGTGTGTTTTCCAGCCTGTTGTCAATAAACGTAGATACAATTGGTGTGTTGGATCTGTAGACAAGAATAGCCCCTAGTTAGGAGTATGAATATGAAATTACTGTGTTCCTGGACTTTAAAATTAAATCTAGCTTTTTTCAAGTGAATTCTCTTGTTGGTGTTGGGAAGCCTATAATAATATAGGTAAAGTCTAGTATGCACTCGAGTGCTCGTGCACCCTAGTCCATGTGCACTTTTCAGTTTACTGACTTACACTTTTTATGGTGTTGCATTTTTTAATTATTACTAAAAATATTATTATACAGTTTAATAATTGAAAAGTGCAACACCATTTACTAAAAAGTGTAAGTCAGTAAACTGAAAAGTGCAACATGGACTAGGGTGCACAACATACACTCGAGTCCATATCCATAGCAGACCAACCCAATAATATATAGTATAATAAAAGAAAAAAATTCATATATTTTAGAGTGATTCAAAAAAATTATCGATGTATGTGGTATTTTAATGTGATTCAAAAAATATATGAAAAATATCCTTAATCTTGCGTCTTCGTATTTTATCACCAAAACAACAGAGTTCGTATTTTATTAGGTCGAATTGTTTTTAAATGGATGAGAATGATGAGGATGAAGTTGCACGGAAAGTCATTCTCAAATTTTGGTATTTATTTAATACTTAAAAACATATTTTCGTAGTCATTTAATTCCTCGTCTTTTATGAGTTTTTTTACTCATCTTTGTAAGATCCTTGAAATAGAATGTAGATGTATTATTTTAAAGTGATTTAAAATAAATATATGAAAAAATCATAAGAATCTTCCTTAATCTTGTGTTCACGGTATTATTTCAACACAAAAACTTATATGCAATATTGCATACATGCATTTCAGTCATTCACACACATATTCTTTATAAATACACCCAAAAGCTTAATTCACACACATTTTTTATAAATACACCCACAACCTTAATTCACACACACATTTTTTATAAATGCACCCACTGACAGCTCAATTCACACCCAATTTTTTTATAAATGCACCCACCGACTGAAATTGAACATGGTCGTCTTCTCCGAGCAGTTTTCGATCACCTCAGGCCGCGGTCGGACGCTGCAATTTACGATGACCTTAATCCTTAAATATTTTATATTTCTTTAAATATTCTTTAATACTAATCATTATGTGTCAATGTTATTTTGTATTACGTGTAATAATATATCTTACTACATGCAATAATATATGTTACTATATATTATAATGTGGGTTACTTAATAAATAAATAAAATATAAAAATATAAAAGAATCAATATTACTATATAAAATTGTGTTATTACTACATGTAATAATTTATTTTACTACATAAAAAATTATATGTTACTACATACTACAGTTTGAATTACTACATTGAATAGACGATTGTTACTATATGTAACTTTATCAAATGATCTAATATTTTTCGCATCATCTTATAATAAAACATTTTGTATTACAACATGATTATTGTGTTTACTACATTCGATAATATATGTTACTGCATATTATAATGTGAGTTACTACATCAATAAAAACACTAGAAAAAACGTGTTACTAAATAAAAGAATTTGTATTATTATATAAATAGTTTGTGTTATTACTACATAAAATAATGTGTATTACTACATATTACAATTTGAATTACTACATTTAATATCCCGCGTTCGACAATAAAATAAAAGATAAAAAAATCACAGAAACGAGTAAAATAAACGGATTAAAAATTTCGAATTAAGCTGTCAGTGGGTGTATTTATAAAAAATGTGTGTGTGAATTAAGTTTGTTGGTGTATTTATAAAAAATGTGTGGGTGAATTAAGCTTGTTGGTGTATTTATAAAAAATGTGTGTGTAAATTAAGCTTGTGGGTGTATTTATAAAGAACATGTGTGTGAATGACTGAAATGCATATATGCAATATTTCATACAAGATTAGCCCTTATTTCAATGAAGAAATCAACATATTTCACTAATTTTTTCAAATTAATTTATCGAATACGACCAATCAATTAAAGATGACTTTTCAAGCAAAAAATGTGTGTGTGTGTGTGAATATTTATTTGATTTACCTTGTTTCACACCTCGCATGAAAACACAAAAAAATATAAGAAAAAAAAAAATTCCCGCAAGTCTCAAAAATCTCGCGAGTAAAAAAGTGGAATTACGTTTTGTCCAAATAGTATTAAAATGAACTAATAATAATGTATAAATAATAATATATAATATCATATTTTATTCTACTTTCTTTATATTTTACATGACTACTCATTTGATTCGAAAACGTAAGAGTTGTTTAATAATCTAATTGAATAAAATTAATATGTTTAATAATATTTAAATTGATAAAGTAAATAGAACTTACAAGTGATAAATTATTTCCTTTTAAAAAATGAGTAATCTAATAAAAAGTACAAAAAAATAAATAAAATCTAGTAAAAAAGGGAGGGAAAATATTTAAGAAATTTTTGATGGTGCAATATTATACTAGGTCTTTGTGTTGGTGAGAAATAATAGAGTTTTTTTTTTTTAATTAAAAGAAATACTCCGTAATAAAAAATCTCTGCACATATCTGGCCTGTCAACATGGTTTTGGGCAAACAAATCTGGTCACTTTGGGCCCAAGATAAAGGACATGGGTTGGGCTTATAGCCCTCCAGCTTTGTTAGATACACTCCCCCTTCATTTTTATTAATAATATATTCATACAAAATACCATTTTTGCCCTTTTACTAAAACAGATTAAGATACATACACTCCCCCCTACAATTTAAACCCTAACCCTAGAATTAGACAGCCACCGCCTCCACCGTCACATTTAGAAATTTTAAAAAAAAACTTATATTCGACAAACCAGTTTTGACCAAAAGCCCTCTCGTCAACCCTGGTTTGTCGATCAAACACCTCCCCGTCACACTGATTTGTCGACCAAACACATCCCGTCGACACTGGTTCATCGAAAAAATTTAAAAAATAAATATTTTCGACAATAAAGGGTCGACCATAAACATTCTCATCGACCATTGAGGGTCGATGAGAGTGGTTATGGTCGGTCGACCTGCAGAAAAAAAAAAAAAAACCAAACAAACCTGGACGGAAGCGGAAGCGACGGCCGGCGACGGAAGTGGGAGGGAGGCGGCGGAAGCGTGGCTGGTTGGGGGAAGAGGCGGCACCGCCGCCTGTTACAAAGAGGAAAAAAGGAAGGCCGCTTGGTGGGAGGGGGCTGGGCGATCTGGGCACAGGCGCGAGGGGGAGGGAGGGGAAATCCGGCGACGAGAGGGGGAAGGAGGGGGAGAGCTACGGCGAGAGAGGGAGGGAGGGGGAGTGCAGAACGTGAAAAAAAAATGGAGGGGAAGTGCGATGCAGACGGCGACAGTTAGGGAGGGGGAGTGAGACGGCGACAGCGAGGGAGGGTGTGCGAGCGGCGGTGGCGGCGACTGGGAATGGAGCGGCGGCGGCTGGGCATGAGGAAGGGGAAAGGTTAGGGTTTTAAATGAGGATGATAGAATAGGGGTGTGTATTTATCTTAGATTTTTAGGAGAAAGGGGTATAATAGGTAATTTGGGGGGAGTGCATCTATCTCAGATGTGTTTTGAGGGTGGTGTGTGTATCGGGGGCGTGTATTAAGCAAAGCAGGAGGGGTATATACCCCAACCCAAAGGACATACTACTCTAAATATGTCCAACTGATCCGAATATAATCCATGTGGGCTTCACTAATATCTACACACAATTTTATTCAATCATCTAATATGTTTTTGATAGAAAATGAACATATTATTATTTAATAGTACTCCTCCGTTTTCGAAAGTTACATATTTACTTTTTACACATTTATTAAGAATTATAATATTATATGTATAGTGAATGGTTGATACAGAGGATAAAAAGAAAAATGTAGAGAGAGGTGAGAAAACAAAAAGGTAGAGAGAAATATATATAAAAGAGAAAATGTTGAGAGAAAAAATGAAAGTTATAAAAAAAAAAATAGTTGCATTAGTTTTTTTTTTTTCCTTTGATCTAGTCACTGACTCTTATCATTTGAGTTATCTCACTTTCATTGGTTATGTGTTAACCACCCTGTATGTAGGAAGTTTAGTATGTTGATATGACAATTTGCAATTTATTTAGTTTATATGTTGGTTTATAATTAATTTAAATCTCACTACAAAGAACACAAAGATTAGCGACGACGGTAAATTTGTTGCAAGTTGCGACGGCTTTGCGACGTTAATGGTCAATGGTTAACATTTACGAATTTGTGATATATTCATCGCAAATTATGATAATTTTTGCACGATTTTTCCGTGAATAAAACAACGTTGTTGTTGCGTGATTTACGATGGTAGTTTCGTAAAAAATAATATTTTTTAAATTTGCAATGAAATTGAAACTATCGCAAAACACTTGACAGTTGACATATCGATTGCCACTGAATTTATTATATCGTTGACTATTTTAGATGAAATAGACCATCGCAAAATCAAACAACGATCTGCAATAGAAATATATGTTGCAAATACTTAAAAACAATGTCGATTTTATTGCAAGTATATTAATACGCGACAATACATATAGTCGTTGCAAACTTCGTCGCAAATAAAAATGTACTAAATTCGACATATGGTCCTCATTTCCCACATTTCAACCAACTTGTGTCCAAAACAAATATTCCTCCCTCATTCTCGACACCTGTAAATTAAAGTTTACGATGAAGTTCGTTTCGAAGCGCTTGTTGCTGTCGGAGTTAGTTTACCTTTATTTGATACCACCAGTACCTTTAATTTTATTGTAC
The DNA here is from genome assembly GCA_963675135.1 of Galeopsis tetrahit. Lineage (NCBI taxonomy): Eukaryota > Viridiplantae > Streptophyta > Magnoliopsida > Lamiales > Lamiaceae > Galeopsis > Galeopsis tetrahit. The sequence continues at coordinate 74,140,436 of OY776124.1, forward strand.
GTTTTCACATTTTTACCAATTAAATCTTTTGTTTTAATATAATTGTGTTTTTTTTTATCAGCAAAAATTCCATATATATATATATATATATATATATATATATATATATTAGAGCATTTAGAATATTACACTGGCATAAGTATTGCCTCATCAGTATATTTTACATGGATCAAGATGTGTTGTATTAGATCCAGAGTGTTGTTGCGCCCCTTGTAAATTTCCATAGTCTCCTCAACAACCGAGTACCATTCTTGGGTTTGTTGTGCAATTCTTAAATGTGAAATTACCACACCCTTCCATCTTGATATACAACCAACTCCATAATCTGGCCTTAATCTCCGTTATGATCTTCTCCGACGTTATCTCCTCGTTTTTGAATATTTTAGCGTTTCTCCATTTCCACAAAGTCCACACTAGGGGTGTGCACCGGACCGGAACCGGAATTTTAAAATTTTACGGACCAGAGACCGGACCGTAATTAATCCGGTCCAGACCGGACTGGACCGGTAAATTTCGGTCCGAGTTTGGACAGGTTGGACCAGATTTTTTTTTTAAAAGTTTATGGAAGCAAGAACAAAATTGATGAATTTGTGTATGAAAATTAAAGTGTTTGCTCTTCATTACGTCAATGTGAATTTTATTTACATTATTATTAATGATCTTTTGACCCTAAAATAAATTAAATATGTTTGTTAAATTATATATTTTCAAAAAATGTAATAGATCTCAACACATTTTCACAAATTACTTGGTTTTGAAAAATAATTGAGAGTGCATTAGTAAAAAAATAAAAAAAAAAAAAATTTTTTAAAAAATTCGGTCGAAACCGGTCCGGACCGGAAAATTCTGGTCTTGGACCGGAAGACCGGAATCCAAAATTTGCCGGACCGGAGACCGGACCGACCCGGTCATTTTTTCGGTCCGGTTTCGGTCCGGTTCCGGTCATTTTTCCGGTCCGGTTTTTTTTTGAACACTCCTAGTCCACACAATTCCATTCCATATTCCAACTGCAGCCCATCTCCCTTTCTTGCCCCCAAGTAGATGGCTGTGACTAAGCAAGTTGGCCAGCGGGTTCGAGTGAAGTGCCATATGCATACCCAGCCATTTGTAGCACGTCATCCAAATGTTATACGAAAAATTGCACGTAAAAAAGCAGTGCTCTGCGGTTTCCTCAACATTTCCGCAGAAAGTGCAATGAAAATCAGAATTTGGTGGTAGTACCTTGCGTTTCTTCAAGTTGTCCTTGGTTGGGAGTCTATCCCAAATCAGCCTCCACACTTGTGTATTGACTTTTATTGGTGCTATCTTGTTCCACAATATCTTGAATCCTTCCTTCATTCCTCTCGTCGCTTGCGATAATATTCGTCTGCTTGCTACTAGCTCGTATACCCCTTTGGTATTGAATCTTCCATTTGGTGTTAGCTTCCATCTCCTTGAATCTTCCTCCCCTGCTACTGGTTTAAGCATTTCAACCATAGATTTTAGAAAATCAAGAATATCAATTTCCCTATCAAATAGTTCCCTCCTCCACTCCCAACTCCAAGCCCACCGTCCCTCTACCCAATTCCCCAGTTTAAACACAGTTTTATCTTTATTGCAACTTAGATTATATAATCTTTCAAATTGACTTCTCAAACTTGTACTCCCCACCCAATTATCCTCCCAAAACCTAGTGTCCCTCCCATCCCCTAGGATTTTTTCTAAATTTTCTCTAAACCAACCCCCTTCATTCGCACTCGTGGCTTTGAATACCTCCTTCCACCAACTCGATGAGTTATTCTCGCTCCCCAACTATCAGCCCCCGATCCCTCATTCCCATATCTAGACTCAACTATCCTCGCCCACAAATTATTTTTTTCATTCAAGTCTCCAAGTCTCTCACCCCTAAACCCCCTAGCCCTTTCAGTTGACATACAAATTTCCATTGTAACCATGATATTTTCCTCTCCGACTCCCTTCCCCCCATAAAAAGTTACGTTGCAGCTTAACAATATCACACAAAGATTTTTTTGGGATTCGGTAAATTGACAGGTAGTATGTAGGAAGTGATGATAAGACCGAGTTGATAAGCGTGATTCTGCCCCCCATTGATAATTTCTTGTTGTCCCAGCTTCTGAGTCTGTTTGTAATTTTCCAAACGACCCCTGCCCATTCAGTTGCTCGTTTAAATTGCATACCCACCTTGATACCGAGATATGTGAATGGTATCTTGCCTATTTTGCATCCCAGAATTGTTTCCATCTTCTGCACCCTTGCCTCCTCCACATTTACAGCATACAAGCAACACTTGTCATAATTAACTTTTAGGCCTGAGACTAACTCCATCAGGCGCAAAAGTCTTCTCATTACTGTTGCATTTTCCGATGAGACTGATCCCAAAAATATTGTATCGTCGGCAAACTGAAGATGTGAAACTGTAACACTTCTTCTACCAATCTTAGTCGGTTGGAATAACTGCAATTATGTGGCTTTAGTCATGAGTATACTGAGACCTTCCGCTGCGATAAGAAATAGAAAGGGTGACAGTGGGTCACCCTGTCTAAGTCCTCGTTGCAGTTGAAATTCATCTGTTGGGCTGCCGTTGACCAAGACTGACGTAGTTGCTGTTGAAATGCACTCCCTTATCCATCTTCTCCATTTTGGGTGGAAGTCAAACCCCTCCATCATTCTATCTAGAAAATCTCAGTCAATCGAATCGTACGCCTTGGCGAAGTCAATTTTCAAGAACATTCTCTCAATCTTTGTTTTCTTTGCCTCATCAATCGCCTCGTTTAGCACTACTACGCTGTCTAATATAGTCCTCCCCCCAATAAAATCACTCTGATTCATAGAGATTATAGATTACAGTACCTTGCTAAGTCGGTTAGCTAATACCTTGGCAATGATTTTATACATGCTATTGATGAGAGAGATAGGCCTAAAAACATTGAGATTCCTTGCTTCTTCTTTCTTTTGTAATAATATGATAAATGATGGATTAAATCCCCTTACAAATCTGCCATTTTGATGGAAATCATGCATCATCTTCATAACATCACTCTTCAGCGTGTCCCACATCCCCCTAAGGCATAAGAAATTAAATCCGTCCCGTCCCGGACACTTCGACCCATCACATGACCAAATTGCTTCCTTCACTTCACTCTCAGTGAATGCTGCTACCAACATTTCATTTTCAGCCCTCTCGATTTTTTTTTGGATTAGAGCTGTGTCGATGGTCAGCCTCCATGTTGGTTCTTGATTGAAATGTGTCTTGAAGTGGTCTTGAATCCATTTTTTCACCACTGATACCTCCCTTGCTGTAGGTCCCTAAGTTGATTTTAATAACGAGTAAGCTAGTGAAAATGTCTAGAGGGGGGTGAATAGACTTTTCAAAAATCTTTCGAAATATCAAAGTACGATATGCGGAATAACGAAATTAATCAATGAACCCAAGTAGTTTATACTCAACTTATTTCGAGAACTCTGTTTTAGTGTTTACTCAACTAGTCTTGTTCAATTATGAAGATAAACAGTTAATCAATCAAACACGAGATTTATAGTGGTTCGACAACTTGTCTACATCCACTCTCACAAACCCAGTTGTGAAATTCTTATTAACTCATCCAATGGAGTAATATGTTCTTGTAGCTTTAAGTCCCAAGAAATAAGACTTAGATCTTCTCGACAACACTACCAAGTGCCTCTTCGATCTTACTAGCGATTTACAAGTATCTAGCAACTTGAAACAGTAAACAAAAATAAAACTTCTCTTCGTTCAGTAGTAGCCTTCTTCGATCTTCACTTGTCTTGTGTAGCTTCACTTTCTGAACTTCAATCTCTGAGAGTAATTTCTTCTTTGAATCTTCAATAATGCTTCAATATGTAGTAGTATCAGTAGTCTCTAATGAATACCTTGGGGTATATATAGACTTCTAATTCCAAGAACTTTCAGTTATGTAACAACCTTTTCTTGAAAACTAACTTGTAACTGATTCTTCTTATCCTTTCACGCGTTTCTTCAGTTAATTAGTTACTCCTTAACTAACTCTTCAACCCTTATCTTCAATACGCGTTTCTGTAACTAACTTCGGTCTTCTTGTCTTGTTTTGTCTTGTTGAGTCGCACCTGTCTTGTCCAGTAGTAGTAGACTTCTTCTGTAGATTACATTATAGAACTAATCTAGTCCTAGCATCTAATCCTAACAAGACTATTACATTAAGCTCTTGTTACAAAGCTTAGTCAACTTAAAACTATACATTGATTATATACGATTACATACGAAATAATATGAGCTTCTATACAATTTGAATAGCTCAAAAGAAAAATCCTAAACAAATATAATCAAAGTACTTATAAAACGTACTTGTCTTTTAAACACTTAAACTTTTCTATCAAAACATAACTTGACTTGTGAACCTCACTTGTCTTGTGAACCTCTACTGATCTGTTCAAGATGACTTCTCTTAACTAGACTAGATCAGTCAACACTTAGAAAATATTCAAGTCTTCTTTTGGCTTATCAAAACTTCATCTTTTATCTTTTTATCATCATTTAGGACTTGTTCTAGGATTCATATCCCAACACTTGCCATTCCCCATTGAACTCAATTCCAGTAATTTCATTCTTTTTCCTCCTCTTGTTGACACAACCATGGAATAGCTTCGAGTTTATGTCGCCTTCTAATACCCATTTACATCTGACCTTTTGCTGCAATAATGATCCTCTCTGCTTGAGATCTCTAAATAATAATGCCATTGCTTCGTTTCTTCTTATAACCTCTCTTTCCTCCAGCCCAAGTGCTTCGTCAATTGCATCAAGCTTTGCAATCTCTTCCCTGTGACCTTCGATCCTGGTGTCTAGATTGCCGAAGATTTCTTTATTCCATCTTTCAGATCGTTCTTCAATAATTTCATCTTCTCCTTTACCACATAGCTTCCCCAACCTCTGATATCGTAACTATTCCTCTTTCTTGCTATAAAACCTTTGAAATCCGGATGATTCATCCAGGCGTTTATGCTTCGAAACGGCTTCGGTCCCCAATCCTTAGAATTTATTTCAAGCATGATTGGAATGTAATCTGAGACAACTCTTCTTAACCCCTTTTGATACGAGTTAGGCCATGTGGATATCCATTCCGTATTCACTAGGATTCTGTCGATCCTGCTTTTACAGCAATCATCCGGTTTGTGCCACGTAAATTTTCGCCCATGGAGTTGCATATCGATCAGCTGGGAGTTGTGAATAAATTCATCAAAAGAAGCAATGTCCCTTCTATTAAAAACTGTGCTTCTCCCCTTTCTTTCTGCCTCCTCTATAATTGCATTGAAATCTCCCATTACACAAATACATTTATTCCCATTTTGCCTTATTACCTGCTCCAATCTATCCCATAGCTCAATTTTTTCAGTTGTTTGGCACGGAACATAGACGTTTATGATACAACATTGTAATCTATATATTCCCCACAAACCATTAACAATTAGAGCTCCCTGCATATACTATTGACTCACACATATGAATATATCTGAGTTCTAAATTGAAAGTATACCTCAAGATCGCCCCTCGGCTCCCTTTGCAGCCCATCCTAAGTTGTGTCCACCCCACACGGACCTGCATATCTTCTCGTCGCACATCTCCATCTTTGTTTCCTGGATGCAACAAAACTCGATTCTATAGCTTTTGATTAGCTCTCTAATTTCATTTTTCTTCAACATACTCACCAAACCTCGGTTGTTGTGAGATAACATCTTCATAAGGAAACTTCTTTGTTGTTCTCCTTGTTCTCTGGCTGGTGTGCACTTCCTGATCTCTCCATACTGGAAATTCTTGATACCATGGCCCCATCTGTTGAATTTGATGAAATCCCTAAATTTTTCCCCAAATCCCAAATTTGGACTGCCTCGGCCGTGGCTTCGATTTGTCGGACTTTCTCGACAAAATCTGTTTGGGTTTTTTTCCTGCCTTGGAGTAACTCCGACGGTGATGCTAGGTCTTTGACGAAATCTCCCCAATTTCCTTCCACTGCTTTTTTCCTTGATTTTTTTGGATTCGGTGTTTTTCCTTTTTTGAACGCACCTTGGTGATGTATTGGAACTGATTCTTCGTTGGAGCTCCGCCCCGTTTTAGATTTGAGTTGTGCTTCTGTGTTTCGTGGGGTGATTTGTCTCGTGGGTTCCTCTCCTTGGGTCTGATCCGAATCGCCCATTATCTGCTTTGTGGATATCGGGCCTTGAGTTGGTGGATGATGGCTCATTTGTGATTGTTCTTTTGATTTGGGTTTGCATGTTATTGGGCTGCTTTGTGTGTCTTTTTCCACCAAATAAATGGGATTGGGCCCATCCCCATCCATTATTTGTTCATGTCTATTAAATTCGGCCCTTAGCCCATTCTCTTCCTGGCCCTTCGATTCTTGGGCCCCTCCATTCATTATGATATTATAGTGATGTGTGCTGATGCCTTCCTCATGAACCCCGATGCTGCCGTTTTCATTGTTATTCTGCATGGGGACCACCCAACTGCTTTTAATTTCCTTGGTTCCATCCCCTGATTCATTTACGCCGCCTTCATCTACACTCTTTCCAATGCTTTTGCTTTTTGCCTGTTCGACTTCCCACGTGTCTGAGTGACTGTCTGAGTCCTCCAAGTTTCTCTCTTGTACGACTGCTTCCGCCGAACCATGTATTTCAGACTCGATCATCTCGTCCGACCACATTGAAATGCCATCGGTCTCCTCCTTGTCCTCCTCGCATTCCCACAACTCCTCATGATTGGTTTTTTCTTTCGTGATTCTGATGTAGAAGTCCCCGTTATCAATTCTGATTTTCAGGACCTGGCTTACCTCTTTTAAAAATGAAACAGTTACCCTGACTCTGGCTTCATCGAATCTCTCCCTGCCCTCCGTACTTTTGTCGAGTTCTATAAGGCGGCTGAATGTGGCACTGACCACTTCAAAAAATCTGCGTGTCCATGCATGGATTGGAAGGCCAATCCACCTCGTCTATATCCTTCTCTTGTGATTAACATCCTTCGGTTTCCATGGTCTCCTCCATACAAACCAATGATTAAACCACTCATCAAAGTCCTGAATCAATCCTTCATCCTGCAGCCCTAGTTGATTTTGAATGAGAATAGTGTTGTCGCCCATATCGCGTATTTTTAAATGTGTGTCGCACTCACTTCTTATTTCTTCCCCATGAGTTGCCCATGAGAACTCCTCCTTTAACAACCCGAACATACTTCCCTGCAACCACCTTCTCTCTTCCTCCGAAGTTGAGAACTGGATAGTTGGATTGACCGTTGCCTCCATATACGACATGTTCGTCACACGTATATTTCTGTCTGGCTTGAACGTTTTTTGTGCTTGTTTCTGTTTCTGTGTGGTTTCCTTGGCTTTTTGATCGATCCTGTGGAATTTCGGTATGTATACCCTTAGTTTGTAGCTGTCCTTCCAAAGGTTATTAAGTTTCTCTAACCTTTCCTCTAAGTTCTGGTTGTTTCGAAATCGAACGAAACCAAAAGGTTTCCCCAGTCTATCCCTTTTCCTAGGGCAGAACACATCCATTACTTTGTCTATCTCACTAAACTTTTTATGAAGATTGCTCAGGCTGCTTTCGGCCGGAAAATTAGTGAAGTAGAATGACACCACCTCATCTTTGCCTCCGTCGCGTCCTGAACCCCCCTGCCGGACATCCTCACTCAAACCTCTTCGGTGCTTGCTTGCCATCTCCTGATTCCTACCTGTCTTACCATGGTATTGCTGGTTGGAATATATCTGCCTCGCCAGATACCTCTCGGAATAGGGTTTTGGGTGCCTAAATTCTACCCTTTTTGGCCCTTCCTTACCCGCTCTGACTCTCCCTCTCTCTACCTCTCACACTCTCTGTCTCTCTAACATCTTTCAAATTCAAATACTCAGATTTTTATATAATTAATTGCGTTTTTATGAAATTAAATAATGAGTTATATAGCTATATTTGATTCATGAGTTGAATTGTTGTATAAAATATATATGATGTTTTCATTTTTCACTTTCTTCGCAAATTATAATATGACGTTTGAACTTTTTAATGTAAATTATTAATTATTTTTCTTTCAAATTTACACTTAAGATTATTTAGATAAATATGTTATTCTTTTGATTAAAAATACAAGTAATATTAATTAAGGGCATTTTTTTTTAATAATATATGTATATTGATTCAAAATGACTTATATTTTAAATAGGAGGGAGTATAAATTAAGTTGATAAACACCCTAACAATTTTACAAGCTAACAATTAAAATAAATAGAGAACTAAACTCTCTCTAAGAATTGTTGGATTTAAACTGGGTATTATTCTTCGTTGTAATAGCCAACTTCTAAAATCAAATTACGCTGAACCACAGGAAATCAAAACAAACTATATATTATACTCTTTTGATCCCTTTAAAAGTTGTCAATTTATTTTACGTTGATTTAAGAATATAGTATTATATGTGTAGTGAATTGTTGAGATAAAAATATATAAAAAAAGGAAAAAAAAGTAGAATGAGATCTGTTAAAAAAAAATTCTATGGGACACTCAAAATTACAGGAGAAGGGATTACGTATTAGAAGAATATATAAATTAGTTGCATATATAATTATAACATGATACGTACCGCGAAAAAAATTGTCGCTAATTCTAATATTTTCGTCGCTAACGTGAATTAGCGATGAAATAAATTTGTCGCAGGATTTGTTGCTATACACCCGTCGCTAACGTGTTTGTGACAAAAAAAATTAATTTTGTCGCTAATATTAGCGATGAAAATTTGAGTTTCATCGCAAAATATTAGCGACGAAAATATGAATTTCATCGCAAAATGTTTGCGAGGAAAATCAAACATTTGTCGCAAACACGTTAGCGACGGGTGTATAGCAACAAATCTTGCGACAAAATTATTTCATCGCTAACTCACATTAGCGACGAAAATATTAGAATTAACGACAAAATTTTTTCGTGTCTAAAATAATAATTTCTTACTTCGTTAATAATTTTTTGTGATAAATATTTTAATTTCGTTGCAAATGTTAGCGATGAAACCCATATTTTTTGTCGCTAATATTTGGCTATGGATATCCGATTTTCGAATTGTTCTCTAAACCCACTTCCGCACTCGACCAACCCGACCCGCACCCAACCCAACCGACCCACACCCACACCCGACCTAACCGACCCACACCCGCACCCAACCCAACCGACCCACACCCACAGCCAACCCAACCGACCCGCACCCAATCCGCATACCCCTCCTCATTTTATTTAAATGAGTATTTATTTGGTGTTTGTGGGAATCGATCCCGGGTGGATGGGCACCCAGCTATGGGTGTCCACCACTCGGGCAGACAACTCTTTAGTTCAGTTTTTAATATTAATTATATATGTATTTAATTGTTACTAATTTAGTTAATTTTACTCATTTAATTAATTTATTTTACATATATTAATTGATTAATTTTTAACTTGTAACAATTATTTATATATATATATATATATATATATATTTTGTAATTTTTAAAACAATTTCAATTATAAAAAATTAATGTTACTTTAACAATTCCAAAAAAATAATAAATATTACATCCATTCATCATCATCTCATCTTTATGTCCATTTTCATTTGCATCTTCATATTTATAAATATTTTTATAAACATTCAAACTAATATATATAAGACACAAAATTTTGGAGAATTATTAAACATTTAAACCGATTTTCTTGATTTAATATGTATAGTTGAAGTAGTACTCTTCCCTCATCCTCAGTAGAAACAACAACAAATAATTAATGAAATCAAGAAAATAGAAAAATATAAAACAAAATATATATAATGAAATCAAGAAATTATACCCCAAAATAAATCAAACAAAAAACTTAATATGTCAAATTAATGAGTGTAAATGAAATTATATTGATCCTATTATATTTCAAACATGATAGTGATAGAATCGTCTCTATTGTTTCACACTATGCATGCACTCAAACTTTTTTCATTTATTATGTTTAAACGACAACCATTTTTAATTCATGAGAATTAAACATGAAAATTTATATTTTATCACTAAAATATTAGAGACGAAATAGAATTTTTATTATTGTTCTGATTATTAACAATAAAATATTATTTTCCTAATAAGGTGATGAAATATTTTAATTTTCTCGCAAATATTAAATCCACAAAATTAGTCATACAAATTTCAACTTTGTCGCTAAAATATTAGCGACGAAATATAATTTTCATTGTTGTTCTGATTATTACCAACAAAATGAAGCAATTTGTTTCTAGTATAGCGATGAAATATTGTAATTTCATCGCAAAAATTAATTTCAATAAATTAGCCACGAAAATTTCTATTTCATCGCAAAATATTAGTGACGAAATATAATTTTCATTGTTGTTCTGATTATTAACAACAAAATGAAGCAATTTGTTGCTAATATAGCGATGAAATATATAAATTTTGTTGCAAAAATTAATTTCAAGAAATTAGCCACAAATTTTTTTATTTCATCGCAAAATATTAGCGACAAAATATAATTTTCATTGATGTTTTGATTATTAACAACAAAATGAAGCAATTTGTTGCTAATATAGCGATGAAATATATAAATTTTGTTGCAAAAATTAATTTCAAGTAATTAGCCACGAAAAATTATATTTCATCGCAAAATATTAGCGACGAAATATAATTTTCATTGCTGTTTTGATTATTAACAACAAAATGAAGCAAATTGTTGCTAATGTAGCGATGAAATATATAAATTTTGTTGCAAAAATTAATTTCAAGAAATTAGCCACGAAAATTTCTATTTCATTGCAAAATATTAGCGACGAAATATAATTTTCATTGCTGTTTTGATTATTAACAACGAAATGAAGCAATTTGTTGCTAATATAGCGATGAAATATATAAATTTTGTTGTAAATATTAAATCTAAGAATTTAGCGACGAATTTTTTTATTTCGTTGCTAAAAATTGTTTTTAGCGATGAAATTTAGATTTGTCGCAAAATTTTCATCGCTATTCCCCCTGTTTCTTGTAGTGTGACAATTGCAAGATAGCGAATAAAATAGTCTGTACAATGACGAGATGAGCAATACAGCCTTTCAATTAATATTTTAAATGCGAGAATTAGCTGCGATATTAAATAATTGTATATATGCATTATGATAGGTGGAGTACAAGTAGTCCCATGCAAAATAATTAAAGTTAGCTAGAGATGAGAGGCAGGGGGTCCCCTCAACCTCTATTTTGTCTTTTTTTTTTTTTTTTTTCCCTTAATTCTCAACATTTGAGGTTTACTATACTTGTATTTTAAAATAATCTTTACACGCCATTTATATGGAATTAATGAGATTGTTAATTAACATGTAACGTATGCCGTATGCAATGAAACACAAGACGAAACATAGATTAAAATAATGGATCCTTTCCAAATTATCTGTAGATACATTATACGAAGTGTACATTGATAATAAAATAAAATGTACTATCTTCTCTTCTCTTCTATTTTTATTTCTTTTGTATAGTCCCTGTTATTTTAAAGTGGGTAAAAGGTTCGAAATACCTCTATTTAATGAATGATTGTTGTTTTGATAAATAAGAGTATATATATTAGAAAATTTATAGGTAATTAAATTCAGAATGTTAGACATGCCCAATAAATAATATGTTTTATATTTATATGGGTAAAACATGAAAAGGGGACTATCATTTTGTGACAAAAGAGATTAATTAGTACTCTCCGTTCATTTCTTTGGACGCGAGTTTAATTTAATGAACATTGATTAGATTATGTATAAAGTAAACTATGATGGACTCTTGTGAACTACACTTATAAATAATATAATTGTTTATGTATAATAAAATTGTTCAACACACCATAATTAAGGGAATTGAGAATATTATATGTAATTGAATAAAAACCCTAAAGATGAGTGTTGCCATCTATAAAATTAATTGTAGAATAGAAAGAGATCGAAGTGTCGTTAATTACTTGAGATATAGTATATATTGTTCTATATAAAATTATGTAATTATAAAACATTAAAATAATATAAGATGTGTGTGGAGAATGGAGATGGGGGGAACAAAAAATAAAATTTAAATAGAGTGAAAAAAAAAGGTTTCATTAGGTCGGGACACACTGTTTATTTCAACCAAAAGCAATACTTCCTCAATACTGACCTTTTTCCTTTTTATCCGCTATTACAATTTTCTATATATAATACTAAATTATTTATAGTTTAATTCTATCGATGTCACTATAAAGTAACACTAGAATTTGACCATACTTTTTTGCTTAATGCTAGCAATCAAACCATAGTTTTAGCTAGTGTAATTAATCTGATAACATAAAAAAAAAATTGGGTCAGACATGCATATATTTATTTCATTCCACCAATTATTTGTACTAATCTTTCATTTTAATTATTTAATACTCTCCCGTACGTCCACAAAATCTAGTCTAATTCATTTAGACACAAATTTTAGGAAAAATAGATAAAGTTATAAAGGTATTGTGGAGTCAATGAATAAAATGATTGCTGGTGAGTAAAATTAAAATGATAACTTGATTAATTAAGTGATAATTGAAGGGTGGAGATAAAGTGAATGTTTTCCTACTTTACTTTTATCTCACAATAATTTCACAACACTTTTACTTTATTGATTTTTTTTAAAATCTGTGTCCAACCAAAGAGACATAATTTTCGTAAACGAAGGTCGGAAAATTTTCACATGGAGGATCTAAGAAGATAATCTTTATACACTCCTACATCATGCGATCAATTAACATTTGAAAACAACAATCACCAATTATATATAATCAATTAACATTTGAAAAGAACATGTCAATAATATTACAAAATATAATATCTTTCTATTTAAAAATGAGGCAAACAAATCCGCGAGTCAGATTCGAGTTGAAATCGGCTAAATGGATATTCTCACCAAATTTTACGCAAGACAAACATAAAACTCACTCATAGGTCTGTGTTAATGTAAGATGAAGTCAATACAAATAATTGTCAAAATTGCGAGGGTATGTAATCCCTCGTTAAATGGCGAGGAATTTTACGAGGGAAGCAGATGGAGAGGAAATACCGAGGGTTAAAAAAAGCCTCGCAAAATAGCGAGGGAATTACAAATTCCTCGCCATTTAACGAGGGACATTGTTTTAAAAATGATAAAGGGCGAGGGTTTTAATGCTCGCTGGCTGGTCAGGGAATTTAATGTTCGCGGCCAGGCGAGGGATAAATTAAAATGCTCGGCAAAAAATAGCGATGAAATTTTGGCAAGGGAAATCCCTCGTTATTCATGTTAAAGAGGATTTTTCGATCGCTAAATCCCTCTCTATTTGGATACTTTTTTTGTAGTGAGTACACACTACTTATTCTTATATATACTGTAATAGTTACACATACTTGTTGTTACAGTAATACATATTTTCTTTTATAGTAACATAAACTTATGAACAAATTTTTTTATTTGTCTTGCGTGATTTCTTTAGATATATATAATTTTAAACCCATTTTTTCCCTAATTAAGTTTTTGTCTTAATATTTGAGGTGCATTCATTAAATTAAAAAAAAAAAGATGATCCTAGTCAAAGAAATTAAGGTTTCACATAAATACGAAAGAATAAAGTTAATCAATTTTACCAAACTAAAACATCAAATTAATATTTAAAAAATAAAATTATAGGCATTTGAGGAAACCACTCTAAACGTCAGCATATAAGCCAGATACAAAAAATTAGGAATAATTTGCATGCAATTTAGAGCAATATATGAGAGGCAGCACAAAAAGAAGCTTAAAGGCTAAGTAATAAATGAACATCAACTTCTCGAAACCCTAAAAAGCAATATTGAACAAAACTAGACAGAGAGATAACAAATTAGTACTGTATACTTGTCTCTATGAATCACTATTATTATATGTATCTCTATATCTATATATATATACACAAGCATAAAGCCCTTGCTTTATTTTAGCTTCCATATTCTCATTCTCCCCCTTTTCTCTCTCCTCCTCCTCCTCCCCCTCTCTCTCTCCTCAACCTTCCAGTTGATGTGATTCCCACTAGAGCTCCTTAACCTTTACAAAAGAACAACAATTAAAGATATATCAACAGCCATGGTTTTTTCTTCACTTCCTGCTTATCTTGATCCTTCCAACTGGCAACAGGTAAGTTAATTAGGGTTCCTTTCTTTTTTTTCTTTTTGCTTTTTTTTTTTTTTTTTAATTTCATATATGTGATCATGTAGCTTCTTTGCCAATAAAGCAAGAATTTCAAAAGAAAAAAAAAATATTCCTACTTTTTTTGGTTTGATCTTCTTTCTTAGCTAAGTAATTTTTTTGAATCTTTTTTCTAATATATTTTTCATGTTTTTTTGCAGCAACCTAATAATAATAATAATCATCATATAATTGGGAGCAGTGGCGCAACAAACCACTTGCTCCCACCGCCTCAGTCGGTCACGCCGCCACCTCCTGGAGGTGGCGGCGTCGGCGCAGGATCTGTCCGTCCCGGCTCTATGTCGGAACGGGCACGTATGGCTCAGATACCGATGCCGGAAACGGCCCTAAAGTGCCCTAGATGCGACTCAACAAACACAAAATTTTGCTACTTCAACAACTACAGCCTCTCCCAGCCGCGGCACTTCTGCAAGACGTGCCGGAGGTACTGGACCCGAGGCGGCGCGTTGCGGAACGTCCCGGTCGGGGGAGGCTGCCGACGCAACAAACGAAGCAAGTCGAGCAACTCGAAGTCTTCGCCCGCGAGCAGCGATCAGCAAACCACCTCCACCTCCACCAGCACTCTCTCTAACAGCAACGGCAGAAACATGCTGCAGGGACTCCAGCAGCCGTTTCCGCCGCTGCGGTTCATGTCTCCATTGGGTCATCAGCTCACTGACAACTTCAACGGAGACATGGGCCTAAACTACTCTGGAATGTCCGTCCCGCCTGTGGGGACGGGCGAAATGAGCTACCAGAGCAACTTGCTCGGTAGCGGGAACATGGCGTCACTTTTGTCCAGCGTCGGCGGCGGCATTGACACGTGGCGGTTGCAGCAATTCCCTTATATGGGGGGTTTAGATCCGTCCCAGCCCGGGATGTACCAGTTTCAAGGTAACGAACCGGGGTTTCTGGGAGGCGAACCGGGTCAACCCGGTCCAAGGCCTAAAATGTCCGGTTCGCTACTATCTCAGCTTGCATCAGTGAAAATGGAGGAAAATGGGGCTGATCGGAGGCAATTGCAAGGAGGGATTCCGGGGAACGAGCAGTGGAATTCGACGATGAATTGGACCGATCTTTCGAGCTTTAGCTCTTCTTCCACTAGCAATGCCTTGTAAGCTTGAAAAAATGCTATTGATGGAGATAAATGAGGTTTTTACTATGTGTATGAACTTCGATTTCGATGCCGAAGAGATTGTATTGGCAATGAAGATCGATGTTGATCATATGCTGGCTATGATTGGAGAACAAACCCTAGATTTGGTAGGTTTTTTTTTTTTTTTTGATCAATTTTCAATTTGTAGCCTAATTAATATGACTGTTTTGTATTGCTTGTGAGTGTTTTAGAAAATGATTTTGTGATTTCTTGTAGCTAGCTGTTTTTCTTAGAAATTGAAGATCTAATTAGTGATGTTTTCAAGAATATGTCTAAAATCTTGTCAATTAATTTTAAAGTTCTAAAAATTTAGAATATGTCTGTGAAAATTTTAAAGTTCTAAAAAAATTCTTCTGCACTAATGATCCATATATGTATAAGATTTTGATGATGGGTGTTATACTTTGTGATCAATATGGAGTTTTTACAGTTTTAAAGTATATATATACTAGCTTTTGGCTAAAATGTATTTAATATATACTAGTATTCAGCGATCACATTCATATGTGAAAATAATTGTGTCATTGGCTATTACAAGAAAGAATAATTATTGGCAATGACATGTTGTTTTGATAATATTAGATTATTTACAACGGCCTATTGTGTGCCACATGTGATGAATATTACATCCAATATACTATGCTATAGTCTAGGAATTCATGTTCTGATCGAATTTTATTATCTTTAATTTGTACAAATAATTGATCGATGAATCGTGGTCTTATAAGCTAGCTAGGGTTGTTAATTTCTACGTCTCTCTGTGCTTTAATTCTTTTCCATATCTATCCCTTGAGATACCTAATGAGTCATATATATTGTGGATAGATATTATTTGCTCCATGTATTATAAGTGGACTATAATATTTGGGAAAATTACATGTGACCTAATGTTCTTTTAGTTTGGCATGGGTTCTCAATCACAATACTATTGGCATGTTTATTTCGAAATTATTCACTTATGATTGAGCAGGTACCCTTGTTCAATTTTTTTCATATTTAATTTCATTCAGTATTTCAAAATAATTATGACGTGTATATATATATATGACATCAGTAATTTTCTTATGAGACATGCATGTTTAAAGTTAATAAAACATCGAATTACTTTTGTCAAATCAATTGTGTAAGAGCTAGTACTAGTATGAGTGGTGTTTTATATATTATTATATATTTGTAGAATTTTATAGATTTTTTAGGGATAAATGTAGTTGAATGGTGAAATACGAATTGTAAATCACAAACTAGCTAGAATAATTAAGATGGGAGACGTAATATCTCATGCACGTTAAGCGAATTCATAACCCTATTAGGTTAATTAATGCTTAAAACATGTGTATAATTTGTTGATAATGATATGTATGTATGCGCTGATCTGCTTAGTGACAAAAATATATTTGTCATATACTTGCCTTTATTACTATATATGTATACAAAGAGTGTCAACTTAAACTCAAATATTCTTGTTATTGATTAATATATGTGTTCATTATATAGTGATACAATAAATTTAAATTTGTCGTTTGTATCTTATAGCAATTGTGATTAGTATTCTTATTTGCGGCCATTCCTCAATTCTAATTTAACCCAAACACAAGAGCACTATCATGACTCGTGAGAAGTAGTACTATTCCACATCCCCAATTTGAATTCTCATTTTATGAAATTTATATTGGGTTCGTGCTTACATTTAGGTCAAGTTTGGTAAGATACATATATTAGCTCAAAATAGGTAGTTAATTAGGTGTGAGGTCGATGTTTAATCACGTCTAAATAAATTTTATACCATATACGACTAAATGTGAACCAGTTGAGATGATAACTAAACATACCTACCGAATGAGTTCAATTGTGTTATATATATGATCAAACATGAGATAAAATTTTATTTTGCAATTTAGATTTGAATGCTCGTTTAATCACCTAGTTCGCTTGATCGTGATAATTAATCCTCCTTATTTCTCTTCGTCCAAATGAAAGCTATCCAATTTATTTATTTTCGTTTGTTAATTCTAATGAAAGTTATTCCTTCTCTTTTTTGCAAACTACTTCCTTCCACATATCTTTATATTATTATTTATCTCAATCACATCATCTCTATTACATTTACATATATATATTCTACAATATTTTTTGACATTTGTATCCAAAATTCATGAGTAACTTTCACTTCTTTTGACTTCATAATAATGTGGCAACTGAAAATTACTACTCCTATCTAATACTGTATTGGAGTATTATATAATTTATTGAGGTAATTAACAATAATTTTTACTCCATTAGACGAAATACGCCTATACTCACACATTCATAAATTTCTTATTTACACTATAATAATTTTCGAAAGTGAAATATTTTGTCACAGTGGCAGCTCAAAGTTCCATGCTTCAATGACTAATTATTACCTACAGATTACATCGTACCCATAGTACCCTAGAAAAATCCAAACTATTCACTTTTGACCAGCTATTCTAGAATTTAGTTTTTCAGAAAATCTACCTTGAATTTAGTTGTGTTTCACTTGTCCAAGAAAAACACTTCTCATCACTCAGAACATGTCGAATAATATATAAATTTATAATTATTGCGCGCCCTTTCACTTTAACTAAATTACAATATATATTCAATGATTTGTCAATAATAGTTACGAAGAATATGTAGATAATTGGACAAGACTCTCAAAAGACGCCCAATTCCATGCGCACTCAATTTCATACAAGAAATCATTCCCCTTCCATGCATTTTCAAAACCCAAAAAGAGTATTCAATGTCGTCCCAGTAACCAAAAAAGGTTTAATTGTTAGAGAGAGAAAGTGAGGACAACTAGTCGAAGAAGGGAATTCCCCCCCTCCCTCCAATTTTCACAGTTGCAATTAAGCTTTTTTGATCCGCGTGAAACCCTGTGTGTCTCTCATTTGTGTGTATATGAGAGAGAGAGAAAGAGTCTTAAGTCTTTGGTCATGCTTGTCAGTTTGTTTTGTAGATAGTTTGGTCATGCTTCTGACAATTGAAATATATAGGATATGCCCTCCTAGCTCCTTTTTTTTTTTTTTTTTTTTCTTAATTTGATTATCCGTCGAATATTTTTACAAATATTAAGTGGATATTATATAATGATAAAATATAGGATTAAAACATTTTTTTTGAACAGTAAAACTTTAACTTTATATAAAAATAATTAGTATAATTAAGCAGCTAGTACTCATTCATTGTTTAGTACAGTAATGCTTTTGAGCTTCACAGATAACATAACCTTCTACAAATTAAATTGACATAAATCTTGTCATTATAATTTATTTAGCTAAAAGTTTTTAACAATATAAATTAACTTAATTTTAGTGATAGATTCTGTCATTAATTCTCAATTTTCTGTAGTAAAAACTTTTAGCTAGAGAAAAACAATAATGAGAAAATTTTATCACTAAAAATCAATTTTTTTTGTACAGTTGCCTAAGAATTAGCCTACGAATTAGTCCAGCTCGAGCACGATTAGTTTATTAATAAATGAGTTAGATTCAAACTTTTTTAAAAGTTTGTTCATTTAAAATATAGGCCAGCCATGAATTTTTTTCGTAGCCATTTTAAAGCTCAACAGGTAAGACGTATTTAACTCTTTCTATATAATACTAATACATAAATATATAGAGTTGCACTCTTGTGTACTAGTTACATGTATGTAACTACTATATCCAATCCAATATATGTAACTACTATATCCAATCCAATTAATAATCCATTACAAATAACACATGACTCATTTATTATATCCAATCAAATAACTCATTACAAATAATACATGACCCATTTACTATATCAATTTAACACATAAATTTTTTCTTGGGCCTTTATTTTATTTCAATTAATTTTTTTTTTAATTTTATCATTAAAAAATAATACTCCATTAATTTTTTAAAATTTTATTTTTTATTTTACTCAATTGATATTTATATTTATCTTTTTAATATTATTTTTTTAATTTATTTTTCTTCCTATTTCTCATTTGTGTTTAATATGATAATTTTTTTAACGTACTTTCTTTTTATGTCATAAATAATTATTCTAAAATTTTAAAGTCTAATAAGAAAATTTTAAAAATAATATTAATTGTTTTAAGTATTAAATAGTATAATAATAATTTGTTTTAAAATATAAAACTCGCACCTCTCTTACGCAAGTGTTTAATTTTATTGGTACCATTTTACTTTAATTAATTGGTGTATAATTTTCACCTTATCCTTTCTAAATTTTACTTCATTCCTTACAAATTTCACTTCGTTTTACATTGTTTAATTATTTTTTTCATTTGAACTTTCATTTTTTAATCACTTTATTTTAATTTTTTATGAATATAATTTTTAGTTTATAAGTGTTATGATAACAGTTGATAAGTATTATGATATATTATTAGTTAATATGCAGTATTATATATTAGTTTATACTGGTACAAGTTCTATTTTTTTCGAGTTTCGAGTTCAAATATTTTATGGTAATAGTTCAAATATAGTATAGTATTAGTTCACATATTGTATAGTATTAGTTCACATACTCTATGGTACTAGTTCAAATATAGTATAGTATAAATTCAAATATTGTATAGTATTAGTTCATATATTAAATAATATTTTTATACCCACATTAATCTCTAATACTATACAATATATTAACTAGTACTATACCATAGGCGTACTAATACTATATCGTATTTAAACTAATATTTATATTTAACAAAAAATACATAACTTAACACATTTATAATCCCAAGCATACCATGCAAATTAATACATTAATATTAAAAAATTGATATTAACTAACTAGTAAGAAGAACAAAAGTGAGAATGAATCACACTAAACAGACAATTCAATTAATATATACAATCACACTCAATAAACATATGAATGCATCAACATGGCGATGACCTCAAAGAAAATAATAAAGCTGATGCAATATTATGCTGGTTTCTTCCCCAATTCTCCACTCATTTAAGTTTCTAAATATAAATTTTATTTTTCAATTAGATTATGTTATTAATTAGTTTTAAAAAATAATCTACAACCTTAAAAAACTTGTAACAAATCAGATATCATTTTAGAAATAATGAAGACATAACAAAATAATCTTAGTTATTATAAATTAGATTAAAGCTAGAAAGTCAGCATGTCATATTCATACATTTATACCCAAATTAGAAAAAAAAAATTGAATTTTTTTAGTTTAGTTTATTTTTTCCATTTTTTTTGAATTTTTTTTTCTAAATTTTGGTTATTTTTTGAAAAAAAAAACTGGAAATTTTATTTCATAATTTTATTTTTGAGTTTCATATTTTTTTTAATATTCGTTATGTTTTTTATATTTATTTTTTAAAAGTTAAAAAAATAGAATAATATTTGACTTCGTGGTGTTTCATTGGTGAATCGATAGTCGGTGTATAATTATAATTTTAATGAGTTGTATTTTAATTTAATTGATATAATGGTAATATAGTATTTTACATGTATTTTTGTTTTAAAAAATTTGGGGGTGAAATTAATAAAAAAGAAGGTAAATAACTAATAACCCATATAAATAATTGGATTTAGTTACATGTATATAACTTGTACACATACTAAAAGAAGAAAGTGTGGACTTAGTTAAAAAGGAGGGTAAATAGCCAGTTACATACATGTAACTGGTACACATAAGTAATTGCCAAATATATAATAACAATGAATACAATAAATAAATATAATATATTATACATATAATACATAATGTATAAATATTCAATATATATAGTATATGACAGTTCGATCAAGTGGATTAAAACAAATAAATCTTAAAATCACAATACTAATATAATTATTTTTAAATTTAAGGTTAATTTAAAGTGAAATTATTTAAAAAAGACCAATTTTAAATAAACTTTCAGGCTTCGTTTGTTAAAAAAGCCAGACAGGCCAAACTTGATTCAATATATTCATAATATATATATATATATATAGATTTGTATATACAGTATACCTTCACATGTGAGAGTAACTTTGGCAATTGCACAACACAACCAATGAGCGTTTTTAACCCATATTTTGAAGTTCAATAACTTTTAAGATTTTATTGTTTACAAAAAAGTATTTTTCTATTGATATTATTAATTGTGTGTTGAATTTAAGATTTTTTTTTTTTTTAATATGAGATAGTTTTATTGAATTTTGGTATCAATTTGTGAATTTTTTTTATTTATGAATAGTTTAGTTTATAATATGCTTTCCACTGATGATCATCAATTATTTAGAGTTGGGGTCAATTGCTTAAAAATGTTGAACTTCTCCGAAGGAGGTCAATTTTCAGTTATATATCATTATATGTTGCTTTGTTTAGAGTAATAAAGTAGGAATGTTTGAATTTGTTTAGAGTAATAAAGAAGGAATGTTTGAAAACTTTGATATCTAACATGATGATAACGATAACAAAAAAGAAAAAAAGAAAAAACCAACATGGTTTAATTATAATTTATAAGGATGTATATCAAAATTGATATGCAAAACTAATATCATTCCAACTAGACTTACTTAAAAGAATATGGCACACCAGCAAACTTAACTCCCTAATCTTTATATGGGAATTAATTTATAAAAGGAATATAACGCGTCATCTAAAACAAGTGAAAGGACGACACATTATTAGAATGAAGGAAAGGAGGACACATAAACTCAACTCCTATATTGATCGAGGATGTTAATTTAAATTACTGACATGAAATATTGCAACCCTCAAAAAAAAAAATAAAAAAAAATGACATGAAATATTGCCCTGGCCGGCCACTAGCTAATTAAGGAGGGTGTAAATCTCGTCTTGGGATATTGTATTTTTTTATTTTTTTTTGAACGTGTTAATTATTGTATTTAACTAGCTAGCTAGCTATATATCTTTAATTTATTCTTCCTCTCTCTAAATAGTTTGCCTTGCAAGCATGAAATTAGGAACTTGTTACAATTGTGCGATTTGAATTCCATGCATCTCCTGAATTGAAAAAGACAAAATCTTTTTTGGAGAATTACGTTATTCCAATGTAATATTCCCAGTGATTGGAAAATATAATCAGGGAATATCTGATTGACTCGGTTATTGGAATTGGGAATTTCTCTACGTGCTTTATAGCTAGACTTATTTAGTTGTTTAATTTCAACTCAACAAAAGTCATGTGAACTCATCAATTGAAACCCCAATTTCCTTTTCGAAATGATTATTCAGTTTCGTATTTAATGTATGTTAATTATCACCATTAATCCCATACTGAGTAGATTGAATCAATGATATTCATCAATTAAAACGACGTCATATGAAATTCATCAATATATATATATAATCATTTTAGAATAGATGTTTCGATTGGTATTCACCTTTTGTTTATCTCGATCAACAAAGGAGCAACATATATATTTTCAATCAGTCACCAAACACATCCCAAAATCATATAAGCATACCCCATATTTTTACGAGAAAAATAGACGTATGATCATAATATACTCCCTCCGTCCACCAAAAGTGTGCTCATTTCTTTTTTTGGGTCCACAAAAAACGTGCTTATTCTATTTAAATAGTTAAGTTTTGAATATTTTTTTTACTTTACTAACAAGATTGAGTATCTACCAAATATATTTTATACTCATTATATTAAATATATTCTTTATAATTAAAATATGATTTTTTTAAAAACACATATAAAAAAAAGTGAGCACACTTTTGGTGGACAGAGGGAGTATTACTTTATATAGATATTTTGCATTGTTTGGTCCAGAAGAATGAATAATAAACAATGTGTTTGGTGCAAAAATGAACAAAAGTGTGTTCAGCTAGAGAATTTTTAATTCGATTCACCCATATATATATATATCCAAATCCTTATTTTTTGTTTGTATACACTAATATCACTACGTACAAACCATATGAAAAGCTGAAGAAAACAAAATTAAGTATATATCCTATAAACCCCAGTAATCAAATTCAAATATATATTAAGTTACTTATGTTATTTCAGAATATATTGTTACGACATTAAAATACAAGCTATATATATGCCTAGCTTTTATGAACATATATATACTCCAATTATATAAGTCGAGTAACACTCGTTACTGTGCTAGCTAGCTAGTACAATTAACTTTGTGATGAAATTAAATTAAATTACCCAGCCGGCCTTTGAGACAAGGAATCTTTGGAATTTCACTTTTGTAAGAATCAAGGCTGCCTACCAACATCTCGAATAAAGTCACCCTTCTCATCCTCCCCACCTCCAACTCAAACTAAAGCAGCAATCTCTCTCTCTCTCTCAATCTCTCTCTCTCTCTCTCTCTCTCTCTCTCTCTCTCTATATATATATATATATATATATATATAAACAGACACACATGCATATATTCGGAGATAATCATGTAGATTTGATTATTTGTCGGTTAGTTGTCTAAGATTTTGAGTAATCGGCGGGAATTAACATATATTGATACTGCTTTAGCTGTCGTACGTGATCCCAAGATTAATGTTACACACATTAATAATAATTAATTTACTTAATAAAATGAGCCCTAAAAGTACTAATTATTTATTACTATTATTATTATGGGAGAGAATTAATTTGGCTCGGAAATCCAAGCTAGATCTTGCCATGGAAACACCCCCCACACACAACACACCAACTGTGCGTGTACAGAGGCCATGCAGCTTTCGCTTTTTTAACGTTCTTCTAATAGTAATGATTCAATATAGTAAGTTGATTAATTTACACAGCGCGCCTATAGTACTACTGCATGCAAATTTTATCTCATATTTCATTTAAAGTTAGTACTTTTTCCAGTTAAAAATAGTGTGAGTTTAATTTTAATTTTTATACTGTTTATAGACACTAATAATGTTGGCTATACTAACATATACTATTTTTAGTTTAAATTAATGTTACATTTCACTGAAAGTTGGTGTCATGGTTTCACTCATGTTACAATTGATGCACATTAAGATTTATTATTTAATTTATTGCATATATAATTTTATATACACTAAGTTGAATTGTACATGCTTACCGAGCAACATTTCGGGCGACCATATATGGCCGATTCAATAATATTTAGGGTTGAGTTTAACTTTTGAAAGACAGGCAGTTAACTAATTAATCATAAAAAGAGGATTTCTAAATGGTATCCTAACTTTAATTTGAGTTATATATAATTAATTAATGGGTAATTTAGTTTTAGAAATGCGGTCATTAATTAATTAATTAGTTGGGCCAGACTCCCTTCGGCCATGTTTGTTTTGGGATGGGAAATCCGGATTTGGAATTTCGAAACTCCACCCCCGTTACATTTTGAGATTTTGATTCAGGATTTCAAAATCCTACCCTATAAAAGTCAACCCTATAAATACCTACAAACCCTATATAAATACCTATAAAACCTATAACCCTATTCTATAAAGTTAAATTCTACCCTACATAAATCCCAAAACAAACACAAAACATAAAAAATATTAGGATTTTAAAATCCACTAGATTTTGAAATCCGGATTTCAAAATCCTCAAAATCCCAAAACAAACATGCCCTTCGAGATTTGCTACTTCTTTAGATTAGGACGGATTTTGAAATGAAGAACAGGGTCTTTTCACTATAAGAATTAAGCTAGAAAATTGATATTTAATGATAAAATTGAGAATTGATGACATGATCTGTAATCAAAAGTTAATTTATATCATTAAAGACTTTTAGCTACATAAGTTATATACGAAATAAATCCGTAATCCCTAGCTCAAGCTAGCGAGAAATGGGGTTGCAAACGATTTTGCAAAATTAATTCTATTATTTTTTTTCTTTCTTTTTTAATACAATAGTTTCATACTCCTCCTATATACTGTATAGGACTCAATATCTCCCCAAAATATACAAATATTTAATAAACTAACTATCCAATAATATCTTTTAATTAATATTCAATAATATATTTTGATATCCTAACTAATTAAAATATATTCTAAAACTAATTCATAACCATATTCCTAAAAAATAATAAGGCAACAACAAAATAAAAGATTAATCCATTGGGCCGTCCAGCGCCCTTCAACCCGGCTCTCGACTATACGTAATTTTGAGTCCACGATCCTCATTCTCATCAAATTACTTACACACTCTTAATATGAAAATAATATTCAAAATCAGTACTCTCTCAACATTATTTTATTTTTAAAATTGTCACTCTTTTTTATCTACAATTTACTTTACACCTCACCAAATTTATTTTACACCTAACTAAATTACTTAAATCTTTTTTTTTTTTTTAAATGTGTCGATCAAATCGTGCAAGTCATCACGGGACGTGAGAGTATTACAATTAAAAGGAGAAGTGATAATTATTTTTGGTATTAAATAATAATGGTAGTAAAGTGAAAGGAAGAGTTGAGATTCCAAGGAGGTCATTGTCATCACGTTGCTTGACCCCTCAATCATATAACATGCGTCCCTGCACGAATCTGATTCCATTCCCCCCTCAATTCATTTCCATGTTTATAATTTCTTGGTCCCACACGTCTCTCTCTCTCTATATCAAAAATTATCATCTCATAATTCATGCACCACTCAGGCTCCTACCCACACTCTTATATTATTTTAATTTCAAAATTCTATATTTATGATTTGATCGATATTACTAATAATTAATATTGATCTAGAGTCTAAACCGTGTTGAATTGTCTTGCGTAGGGTCATTTGCACTTTAATTCAAAATCTCTGTTTTCCTATAATATGATTAATGAAATTTGGACAAACAAAAAATAAAATAAGAATAATGAAATTAAATTGATAGAGTACACATACTTTTTTTGTTACATTATCTTAAAATTAGTTACTATCACGTTTCACACATGTACATATGTCTAGTTCCACATACAGTACACCGATGAGGTGAACATGACTACATGAGACTAATGCTTACTAGAGTTGGTTTCTTGTGCATAGTGTGCACGTGCACACTAATGCACATGTCAATCATATATATATTAATAAAGGTTAATTAACAAAACTAAGTAATTGATGTTCTAGTGGTTATATACCCTTCATAAGGTCAAAGGTTCAAATCCTTTCAAGCTCTTTTTTTTTTCTTTGACAAAATTACTCACTTCCGCTTTTCAATAACAAAATTTTCACTTTTCACTAATACTCAATTACCACTTTTCAGTAACAAAATTTTCAGTTTTCAATAATAATAGTTACCACTTTTCAGTAACAAAAATTTTCACTTTAATTTTCAATAATAAGAATAACACTTTTCAGTTAAAATATCTACCACTTTTCAATAATAAAAATGACATTTTTCAGTTAAAATATATACCATTTTTCAATAATATGAAACAACACTTTCAGTATTAAAAGACTACCATTTTTCAGTATTATGAAACAACATTTTTCAGTATCACAACAAAATTTTGTTGAATTGCCTAGGGAATATGGTGAGGGAGTTGAAACCCTCGGCATTTCACGAGGGAATTAAATTGCGAGGGAATTGCCGATGGACTGAAGGCACTCGCCAATTGGCGAGGGAATTTAAGTGCTCGCTATCTGGCGAGGGAATTAATGCTCGCGGCCAGGCGAGGGAAACTGGTGCTCGCTGCCAGGCGAGGGAATTAATGCTAGCCATTAAGTGGTGAGGGATTTAAAATGCTCTCCTAAATAATTGATATTCTTGTTCAACCCAAAGGGAGCATTTTAATTTTAGGCCCATATAATTTGAGGGCATTATATAATTAAGACTGCCCCCTCACGTTTTCCACATGCTCTCCTGCCTTCACGTTTTTCACATCCTCCCTCGCCTTAAGATATGTAACAAATATATTAGGTATGTATGTTATGATAATTTAATAATAAACAAAGTAATTTAAGTTAATTAATTGAATTAAAAAATGAAAATATAATATATATATATATATATATTAATTGCATTAGACATATTATAACTAAAGCTTATAGTCTAAATGGCACATAATTAATTCGAATTTTTTGGCTGATGTATTAATAGTAAATTAATTGAATTAAAAAATGAAAATCTGGGGTTAAAAAATGAAAATGAGTTCGAATTAATTGAACCTCACTCCCCTGAATAGTAAATTAATTGAATTAAAAAAAAATGAAAATTTGGGGTTATAAAATGAAAATGAGTTCAAATTAATTGAACCTCACTCCCCGAATAGTAAATTAATTGAATTAAAAAAATGAAAATCTGGGGTTAAAAAATGAAAATGAGTTCGAATTAATTGAACCTCACTCCCAGGGATCGATTCTCGCTCTTGCATATGAATGCCAGATTTTTTGGCTATTAAATCTGGGGGTGTATTAATTAATACTGTGTGGGTTAAAAAAAAACTGAAAATATAATATATATATATATATATATTAATTCATTCAAAATATAACGACTAAGGCTCCTAGTCTAAACGGCACATAAAGAGTGCATAAGCACCTCTCCCTCAGGAGGTCACGAGTTCGAAGGGAGATCACGAGCGTTTTAAACAGCCACTTTTCAATAATAAAAATTACACTTTAGTAACAAAATCTACCATTTTTTATAAAGCATGAGGCCAGATTAAAATGTCCATTAAATGTTGAGGTGTATAAACCACTTTTCAATTAAAATATCTTCCATTTTTTATAAAGCAACACAGATTTTAAAAGGAGATTATTAACGCCAGAGTACAAAATCTACCCCCTAAGTGTGTGCTGATACATTCCCCTTTTTTAAAAAAAAATGTCCACTTGGTAATACAAAATTTCATATGAATGGTCGATTATACCCCTCATTTGTTAATAGGTTTTTTATTTTCGTTTCATCCGCATTATCTTCTCCCTCTTTCTTTCTCTGTCTCATTATCAAATACTCCTTATTTGTTTCTCTCCTTTCCCTCACATTTCCCGATGGGAAAAACACACTCACACACAAAAGATCTGAAATTGGAAAAACACACACACACAAGATCCGCAAATATGAGGAAGAGGAGGGTGTGGCTTCGGTGTTTTTAGACGGCGGAGGTGGCGCGGGCGCTGCTCCCCGGAGTTTCTCTCCTTGGCTTCGGTGTTTTTAGACGGCGGAGGTGGGGCGGGCGCTGCTCCCCGGAGTTTCTCTCCTTCATCGAACGTTTTCTCAACTCGTCGATTAAAATGGCGGCCGTTTTGAGTGGTGCCTCTCGCCGTCGTTGCTTCATCTCCGTCAGTTCCGCTCTAGATCTGATAACTAATATTTGAAAACTCGAAAGGTCTGCCTCTCTATCATCTAGGCTTTCTTTTTTTAATTTTCGAGGGGGGCCTTGCAGAGCCTGAATGCCCGGTGCTCGTCTTCTCCGATCTACGCCGCTCGCGTGATGGTGGCGTAGATCTAGGGTTTTTTTAAAATAAATTTTTCACTATTTCTTCCATGGAGTTTTTTGTGCTGACTAATTTGCATCTTCTTGGAGTTGTGTTTTCCCGCTATGATTATGTGAAGATTAGTGGAAAAAGATTGTGATTGATTATAATTGAAGATTCTTTACTTTTTCATCTGTAGTGGTTGACTAAATGTAATTTGAACTGATTTTAATCAATTGATGGCTCCCCTGAAAAAAGATGTTTCATTATCTCGAGTTTTGATGTTTAATCAACTTGCGTTCAATCTGTTTGATGAATGTTCTCAATGAAACTTTTTAGGTCTTTACGATGGTGGTGTATGGACAACTTCTGAAAAACAAGGCAAGTCTTTTCTAAGAGCAGAATAGCACACACTGTTAATTTATATTTGTACACATTTCTGCCCTTAATACTCGGTTTATTGGTCTTATCTTCGAATTTCGAGTTATCTTGTTTCTGGGTTCGTGTTACAAGGGTTGATCGAATTATTCAGGTTATGGGTTGGGTTAAATTCTGTCGGAATACTGAATTACGAGTTTCTTTCAATATTGTATTATTTATAGAATTTCAACATTATATGCTAATTGGGTTTCTATAAATGCTTGATAAGCTGTATTTCTGCCGTGATCCAATTGTGAATTTATAATTTTGGCCCCGGAAATATGACTTTGTGTCTGCTATTTTTATTTAATTTTTTTTACGGAAACGATTGTTGAGTATTGGTGAGAATGACCAATTGTATGATCAGCTATAAGACTGTGTGCCTTTATACTGTATTGGAAGTTTAAGCTTCTATTTTGATTTATTTGTTCTTGTTTGTTCTTGTGTCTATAATGTTAGGGTATGTTTAATTTGTGAATTAAAGATTTCAAAGTTTAGTGGATTTCAAAATCTTGATAAATAGTAATGAAATGTGTTTGTTTTGAGATTTAAATGGAGTAGGGGTTATCTTTATGTCAAATCGAAAGTGTGGTGTAGAAAAAAATGGTATATATAGAGTTTATATGTATTTGTAGGGCTGTATGTATGAGGTTTTAAAAACCGGATTCTAAAATTCCAAAATAGAACCAAATTTAGATTTCAAAATCCCAATTCCTCTTTTCAAATCCCAAAGTTTAGAATGAGCTCATACACAGAGGACATATGCATGTACTTACTCATGCTATATATGCTACTGGTATTTATGCATGTGGTTTGATGAGTACTAGAAGAACTCAATCAGTCGTTGTGTTTTATGAGGTTTTATGAGGGTTGGAAATTTGAAAGGCTGTTTTCATTATTTGACTGCTAGTTTCTTTCCTTTCAATTTTTCTATTAGCTGGTGGCAACACTGATATTGCTTCTGGTACTTTATTTAGCATATATATTAGATACGTACATTACACAAATCTCCTTGTTCTCCCCTCAGGCACCAAAACACACACACACACACAATGTATGTTTACTTTCTTTAGACGATATATCTTGATGAGCTGATCTTTTACTTGTTTTGTAGGTATTTGTTTGGCATACTTTGGATTAAAATATGTCTTCAGCTCAAGACCCTTTCTACATTGTGAAAGAAGAGACTCAGGATTCAGTTTGAGTTCAACCGAGTATTAAGTATAAACCGAGTATTAAGTGATAAATGTTCTCAAAGTTAAAGGTAATGACAACTTCTGAAATTTGAAAATGTTATCTAGGATCTTTATATTACTCCTTAGCTTGAGATTAAATGTCTGAACTCTGAAAATAAATATACAAGGGGATGAGTGGCCTCTGAAACAATATAGTAGTAAATGTGAAGTTTAGAAATGATTATCCTTGTTATTTTCATTATTTGAGCTGAATGCATCATCTATTTTCCCCTCTGTACTCCAAACTGTGCTCAATCAATGATCCAAGCAATTAGAGACTCCAATTTTCTGTGACTTTTGACTATCGAAATACATGATGTATGAGAGAAGCCTATAATATAGCCTTGAGAAGGATTTATTGTAGGTGATATTGTGTAACTGGTTTCACAACTGATTTGGAAGTTCATCTTTCATAGTTATTTCCTTTCTCGTAACCAAAGTGCCCGGACTAACAAATCACATTCACTTGATCAAAATGTAAATGTGATAAAACAACATTTATCATTAAGTAATATTCCAGTTTGATCACTTGTGTAGATTTTGCTCTGCATAGTTGTGTGACTTTTCATTTTTATCCAACACAACCCAACACAAAGGATGATATGAAATGATCCACGTAGCCGGAAGAAGACTTATTAGTGTACATGTTGATGATGCAGAATACTGTTGAAGAATAGTGTAAAATGGTATTCTCGCTTTTGGTGTTGGA
Source organism: Galeopsis tetrahit (assembly GCA_963675135.1). Taxonomy (NCBI): domain Eukaryota; kingdom Viridiplantae; phylum Streptophyta; class Magnoliopsida; order Lamiales; family Lamiaceae; genus Galeopsis; species Galeopsis tetrahit. The sequence goes on from OY776124.1 coordinate 74,171,543, forward strand.
ATTGGACTAAAATATGGAATTAGGCTGTTAAGAATGGATTTCAATCTTTGATGATAATTGATTCTCTCTGGAAGCACTGGAAACCATTTTATTTACTTCAGTTTGTTTTGTTTTCTTCTTATTTGCTTTTCATTCTTGGAAATTGTTTTTCATTCTTTTCTTTTGTTAAGAGGCAGCATCTTTCTTCTTTGACATTATAAACGGGTGCCCCTTATTTATTGAGCTTGTAACTTTTTTCTTGTACTTTATATCATCAATAAATGCTTTTGTCTAACAAAAAAAAAAAAAAAACTTAAGTGGAGTAACATTTTTTTACTTGAAAATCTTGTCGATATTCAATATTTAATATATATATGTCTATATTCAATATAGATTTGATGTTCAATATTTAATTATATTCAATATATATATATATTCAGTGTTCAATATTTAATATGTATGTCGATATTCAGTTAAAAAAAAATTGAATTAATAAAATTTAATAAAAAAAATTGAAGAAAAGTTGATAGAAAAGTATATTATACTACTAATTAATTAATATATAATTAAAAATTAAAAATTTTGAATTTAAAATTTGACGTAATTTTTGAAAAATAATTCTGAATAATCAAGTAAATTCTGATTTTAAAAAATTGTGTGAACTAAAAATTTTAAAAAATCTGAATAATAATTTTAAAATAAAATTTTGGAGTCAAAATATAAATAAAAAAATTGAATAAATCTAATTTGAACACAAAATGTTCAATATACTTATCGATGTACAACAATTATGTAAATATTCAATATACTTATCGATGTACAATAATTGTGTACATGTTCAATATACTTATTGATGTAAGTGTTCAATATACTTATCGTTGTACAATATATATATATATAATTACTATTAATTAAAATCTGAATATAAAATCTTAATAAAGAAGATTAAATTAATAAAATTTAATAAAAAAGTTTGAGTTAAGTTGATAGAAAAATTCAATATATATAATTTCAATTAATTAAAATCTTAATAAAGAAATTGAATTAATAAAATTTAATAAAATATGATTTGACAAGTCAAAGTCAAAGTTAACATTTAATAAAAAAAAATTTGGAAAAAAATGAATAAAAAAAATTCAAGTAAAATTTGAATTAATGCCGATAAAAAATACATGTATATCCAAATGGTAATTGAGGGGGTGTATTGATGAAAGTTGTGGGGGTAGTGATTGAAAAATTGGGAAACACTAGTCCATGCCCATTACCAGGCCCAATGACTAGCCTAATATTCTGGGCGGCGGCCGCCGCCTGGGAAATTGTCGGCAACAGGGCGAGATGTGGATCTCCGGCGTCGTTGTGAAGGGCCGCTTTCAGGCCATAAAAAACCCTCTTTACACCATAAAAAATTCAAAGATTTCAAACTTCCACACCAAAAAGACATGTCTTTTGCTTCAAATTTTTTTACAAATTTCACATTATAAACTCATCAAGAAATATAATAAGGAAAAACATAAAAAATCAAGGATCACCTCTCAACATAAAAACATCTGAAAATTTAAAGGACCCAGCAAATCGGAGGAATAAGAACCAGAAAATTAAAAGAATTCAGAAAATTCAAAAACTAACTTAAAATGAAAAAAATCAGAGGAAAAAATCGGAGGAGGAGGAGGCACGAACATCTTTCTTCTTCAAATAGAGGGGCGGCGACGACCTTCAAACGGAGGCGGTGGTGAGAGAGTAGCAGCAGCGGCGTGGAGGGAGGAGGGTTTCGAACAAACCTTAGTAGTCGAAGCCGGGAGCGGGCCGAGGAAGATGGAGGCCGGGAACCCACCACCCGTGTCGCCGGCGTCGTTGGAGGCCGCCGGAAAATGGAGAGGGGTGTCCGCCTTCTTCTTTAGCGAATCGCAACTTCGAAGAGTGATGAACTTGGGTTTTAGAATTTTGGAATGAGATATGAAGAGAAGGTTAAAAGTCCCAAACAAAGGGCAGCGAGAGTTGAAAGGCTGGAGTGAGATGGTATCATTTCATTTGATTTGACATATGCTTTACTTGTGAAATGGTTTTGGTCATTCCAACAAATATTATGCGGAAGGAAATTTAAGGGCAAAATAGTCATTGACTACTTAAGAATTGTATCTCCTCACAATTTATTAATCAATTGTATTTACACACACTTAGAGTCTCCCAAATGTACTAGAGCACACTTTGCCCTTTTAAAAGCCATTTTTCAATAATAAGAATTACACTTTTCAATAATAAAAATTACACTTTAGTAATAAAATCTACTATTTTTTATAAAGCAACACAGATTTTAAACATCCACTTTTCAATAATAAGAATTACACTTTTCAATAATAAAAATTACTCCGTACACTTTAGTAACAAAATCTACCATTTTTTATAAAGCAACACAGATTTTAAACAGCCACAGTGCCTCACAAAGAACTGAATCTTAGCAGTATTATCAATAGTTAAATAAGAGCTTGAGGAATTCTAATCCAAACAACATAAACATTCATTTTAAATTCATAAAAAAAAACATTTAATTTAAATGCCAAATACTATCACAATGACAAGAATCAACTAAAACAAGCATTCAGTAAAATTCATTTAATTTAAATGCCAAATACTATCACAATGACAAGAATCAACTAAAACAAGCATTCAGTAAAATTTTGCAACAACAAACTTGCAAAGATAGAATCCTAAGGTTCTCCTCTTCTTCAAATTCTCTCAAACAAATTGAATGATCGATCAATCATTCCCCTCTTTTGAAATTAAACTTGTGAATCAAATCGATTGTTAATTGTAGAAGCCCCACGGTGCGAACATACCAGATCGGATGATCATGAAGCTCGTCGACGATGTCCTCTCTCAGTGACGGCGAAGGCGAATTGCGCCGCGCTTGGAATCGGAATCTACAGACTTCTTGAAGAAACCAATACCGGGTATTAGTTGGGAAATTGAAGAAGATTGGGGTATTGAAGAAATTTGGAGAATTGATCTCTCAGTGACGGCAGATTGCAAAATAGAAAAGGAAAAAAAAAGAGGAGAAGAATTTGTAAAAAAAAAATGGTAAAAAAATCGTGTGCATTTGAAAATTTCCCTAAACATTATATTTAATTAATTTAATGGGTTAATTGTAAATTAAAGTACCACTTTTCATTCAATTGCAATTTAATTTAAAATTTTGAATAATTGTAAATAAAACCATTACATTTAAGTATTGTTGCAATTTAGACTTCTAGACAATTCTACTTGTGCCTGAATTTGACGTTTCGAGATTAGATCGAAATAAAAAATAATGTTGTTTCATTAAGGAGGTGTCACACCAGCTAGCCACGTTAAATTTGAGCACAGATGGGGATGTTAAGAAATTTAAATTGAAACAATATTTAAAAGTGGTGATTTTATTTGCAATTACTCAAAAGTTTAGATTAAATTGCAAAAGTTTAATCATAATTTAATCGAAGCCAATTATCTTAATATGTAGCTAGCAAATTTGTAATGATTAAATTGGAGAGGTGAATGGATATTTTATCTTTAATCAATATTGGAATTATCACCACATATCATATTACGTAAATAATTACAAAAGTGGATATGATTTTTCAATTCATAGGAAAAGACAGAGTGGGCCAACTTCTTCTATATATATACGTACTAGTTGTATACCGACGTCACTTATCCTTCAAAAAAGGATTTTATCCCTCTTTGCTTTTCTTAAACATTTTCGATTTCTTTTTAATCCAAAAAGCTGTCTAGTCTTAATTTGTTGAAAGACAAGTTTGAGGAATCCTATGTTTTTTTCCTTGTTTATTTTCCACAAATTCCAACGGATTAATTAAAAACGTTTTATCTAATACTCCCCGTCTTAATATGATTGTCTACATTCTTATTTTTACACAGGAAAATAAAACATTATTATGCTCTTATTTATTGAGCAATAATCATTTATTAAATAAGAATATTTTAAACATTTTAAGCCGGAATCAGTGCCCCTAAACAGAAATTACAACAGTGAAATATTTTAAATATTTTTACACAGGAAAATAGAATATTATCATGCATACTGGTTCTCTGGACTAGTCACTAATTCTACTTGAAAGAAGCCAAAATAAACTTTATTATCATTGTACATAATTTATCTTGCAATGATTAAGTAAAGTAGGAAAAAATGCAACTTATAAAATTGCCAGCCTTAAGCCTTTATTTAATTAACAACACCTTAATTATAGAGTCATATTTTTGAGCATCCAATTGTATGGAGCAATTGATATAATGGAACCATAATTTTAATTTAATTATAATGTAGAAATTAAAAATTCAACGGAACAAGTAGAAATATATTCAAGTTACTTAAAATCTAATTACATACCAATTTTTTTTTTTAAATTTATATAGTAATAGGCTATAAGAAATGTATATGTGCAGATCACGTAAGATTCGAATTAACTGACAAAAAAGAACTAATCAATTACAAACATTAACTTGATTGAACCACATCCAATTATACACATATATATATATATTTATAATTAATATGTAGTAGAAAAAATGGTCAAATTAATAAACCCTGATAAGGATCAAATAAGCTTTCAACTTTTTTTTTTAACATCTAAGTCATTTCCTTTTTTTGAGATTAAATAGACACTTCTTCTTAATAATTCAAGCATTAATCAAACTTTTTATGTCAAATTAAAACACTTATAAAATTTTCAATCAAATAAAAAAATATGTAAAATCAATAAAAATTAAAAATAAAAATTTATGTAAAATCTGAAAGTTACAAAATATAAAATTTTGAATTATAAATTAATTTTTAAATATAAACATATATCTTAGTTTAAAAATAATCAACCTCCAAAAAAATTAAAATTATATGCGTAAATGATCAAAACCAACTTAAAAAAAGAAAAAAAGAAAGGAAAGGAAAATGGCTCAAATTAATGTATATATAAAAAAACAGTCTAGGACTTTATTGATCCTTTTCCCTTTAGAATTAATTAGATAAAATTAACGGCCTGACTCGGTAACTATTTGAATGAAATTCAAACTGGAAAAAAACAAACTCGTTATGAGAATAATATATTTTCCAATTCCGGCCCTTTTCAATTCTGCATAGTTTAGATTTTGAGTTGCTTTCGTTTTGTACTAATTAATACTATAATAATATCTACACATAAATCGTATGCTATTTTTATTTTCAATAAAATAAAACATCCTTAAAGTGACCGCTCTACCATTCAATTCAAAAAATCAACTTCATTTAAATGTTTAGTCAAAATATTTAATCTTAAAGAATATTTTTCTCTAAACCAAATTAAATATCCAATTGTCCAAAATCGCCCCTCCTACACCCACACTTATTACATAACTTTATAAGGATAATGGAGGGAGTTAATATTATAATTGAAGTTATGTAACCTTTTCGGAAGTGGGTTGTCGCGTTTCTCATTGAAAAGGCATAAAAAACAAAAAACAAGAAACGCGATTTTTGACCACTTGGTTTGTAGTGGTTTGATCTCGTGAATCGCACCATGCATGCAACCATTATCTATCTATCTATCTGCATGATATGATTCCCATGCACGACTACGCACTTTACTTATTTTCTTCATTATTTTATTTTCCAAATACTTATTTTATGAATATTCACGCACATCTGTTAGAAAATCGTGTTGAATCGAGTAACTTATTAAAATCAATCTACGCTTACAAAATAATACTGAAATAATATAATAAATCTTTTCAGCACTCATATTTTGACGTAATATTAATTTTGACATTTATTTATACCACAAACGCGCTATCGTGACATAATTAATATTAATTTTGACATAATTATTTAAACCAAAGTAATTAATCTTGTACATTATACATCAAATGGTTGGTCTGCTATGAACTCGAGTGCATGTTGTGCACCCTAGTCCATGGTGCACTTTTCAGTTTACTGACTTACACTTTTGGTAAATGGTGTTGCACTTTTCAATTATTAAATTGTATAATAATATTTTTAGTAATAATTAAAAAGTGCAACACCATTTATCAAAAAGTGTAAGTCATGGACTAGGGTGCACAACATGCACTCGAATGCATACTAGACTTTACCTACATCAAATAATCAATAATAGTTATGAACTAGTAATACTATATATCACTAGTTGTAAGAGTAGAATGAATTTTGAGTAAAATTCATACACACGTCATATATTAGTAAAATAACTTGAAATAATAAAATGGGCCTAAACTATCAGCTCAATTAACCCATTAACTTAGGCCACATTTATACATACAGACATACAGACTTATTGAGGACACGCACTAGCAAAAAAAAAAAAAATCAATAAAAGGGCACGTAAAATGTTTAATTAATATAACCTTTAATGAAATTTTGAAAAAGAAAACGACAGATGAGTACACATACCCATTCATTTCACGGAAGAATCATTCTCTCCATCATCATAATATCAAAATAAAATTAAAAACACCAACAATCAAAACAACATAAAATTGTAAGAAACAAAATTTTTCTGACAAAATACAAAAAAACTCGAATTCCGAAAAAACTTTCGGGCAAACACAAAAATTTCGAAACAAAATTCAGTAAAAGTTTTTGGTTTCAGCAAAAACTTTCAAATATATACAAAAATTCGGAAAAAAGAATTTGATTCGACAAAAAAAATCGGACAAACATAAAAATTGCGAAAATTTTTTTGGATCAAATTTTTTTCTTTCTAAACCCTAAATTTATACTTCGAGTCCAATAAAATAGTTGGGCCAAAACCTAGGCGGCCCATAACAGAATTGACACACAACAGAAACCTTTAGGAGAAATCCCTAAATTGACGCCAAAGAAAAAAGAGTTTCCGGTGGAATTGCTGAAGAATTTTAAGGTACGAAGCTAAAACTACCCAGATTTTGAAACTGTTATTTAAATTTTTGAAGAAAATGGAATTGATTTTGCTGAATGCTTGAGACATATAGATGTTGAACTTGCTGATGTGATTTATTTGCCATTTGTTTCGCTGATTAATTTTGTTTGAGAAAGTAATTATGCGCATAAAAGTGTTTACGATTCACAGGCATACTCCGTTGAAGAAACCAATTCAGTGTTTATCATGTTCTCATAAATGAGTAGTTAGGAACAAAATTTAAATGCGAAAATCTCTATCAATGCTGTTAAAAATTAAAATACATTTCTGCAACTAATTGTGCTAAAATTAAAATCTCTATCGAAGCAGGGTTATCGGATTAGTTGTTTCCTAGAGCAAATGAAACAGTTAGCTTGAGTTCAAGACAGTGCTTAGAAGCTAAGAAAAAAAAGAATATAGTGTGATATTGTGAAGCAAAGCAGCATCTTCAAGTGTCAGTCATCATTTGGTTAATTTAGGATAAGGGGTGCAATAGAGTTGAGTAAGCTACTCGAGAATGACTCGAATAAGCTATAGCTTGGCTTGAAGGTAAGCAAGTTGAGCTTGAGCTCCAGCTCAACAATCCCTGACTCAATAGGCTTGTGAGTGTTGTTGAGATTAGGATATTCTACTTTTTTACGTTTAATTACAAGTAATTTTTAGTTATTAACAATCTAACATATATATAATTGAGCTGAGCAGTATGACCCTTACCGAGCTTTTCTAATTGAACTACATATTTACAACATGCTTTAAACTATTTTACATGTACTTGAATCGAGTTGAGGTCGAACCTATTGTGTTCTCCAGAAAATATAGCTCAACGTTAAACACAATCGAGCTCAAGTTGATTTCATGCTCCAAGTTTTTCTATCAAGCTCCAAGCGCGGGCCTAATACCAAAATTGACTCGACTAAGCTTGAGTATACACCTAATTTAGGAGGTTGGGGTCACAAATTGAAAGTTTGCTGTGAGAATGCAACAAGGAGCATGATATACCTCTATTATTGGTATGGATTTCTAAGTTTCTAACTCATCAAGACCATGTTGCATGTTCTTGTTTAGAGCCAGGCTTGGGGTGGTGATGAATTGTGGGTAATTTAGAGATCAAAAAGTATGATCTCAGGTGAAATCTTAAATCTTCTGAATTGATCTGAATGAGTTTCTGTTGTTATTACACAACTTTTTAATGTGTTTATTACCTGATTATTTCAGATGTTGCTTGATAGACTCTCAGCATTCTGTGCTAAGTATGAATCACAGACAAAAAGTAAGAAGGAACTCCTTCAGATGTAGAATCGTTTCTGGTATATTCTCAGAACATGTGTACGTCTTATTCATGATTGTCGTAAGGGCATAAATAATTTTAGCTTGATTACTGGTTTGCACTTTAGATGCATCATGAATAGAAATGGACACGGCATAAAATCAAATTACTACCCTGTGGAAATGATAAGATAAGGACTTCCCTTTTGACATGCCTTTAAGTGTTTTATAAAAGTGGTCACCATTAGGAAGCTTGATTAATCTCTATAACGATTTACTCAGACATTTTTATTCGAGCCTTCCATCTATAAATGTAAATTAATCATTTGAACTTCTGTTCATTAGATGTCCATCAACTACACATTTGATATATTTGCTTTATTTGTTCTCATGTGCTCGACTTATACTGGTTCATTGTTCATGGCCTAGGTTCTTCAACAGGAAATGAAACCATGCTTTTGCTTGAGCTTGAATGAATTCAAAATTACTACATTTTTTGTGCATACTACAGACTGAGTACAAAATTAGTTCAACCAATAGCTAATCTCTGAAAAGATTGGCCACTTTTCGAGGTAGCCCAAAATTTTGATAAACCCTTATCTCACCTTCCAAGCTTGCTGCCACAATAACCATGCCCCATGCCGTTGCTTGGACAGTTTGACCTCCATGGCCACCTCCATTTTCAGAGAAACTCTGAGAGGAAAAAGACTGAGACGGAGAAGATGCAGATATGGAAGGCGAGTCTCGGTAACTTAGAGATCCAGAAGATGAACGAAATGAGTTTGTGACACCAATTCCAGGATCTATTCGAGCAGAGTTAGAAAAATCCTCATCCATGCCACTATCGATTCTCTCCAAACCGATGTTTTTCTTGGGCAGAGGGGGCAAATTCCTCCTGCTGCTAGCACCGATTGCTCTGTCTTCAAGTGTTGGAGAAGTTGGTGTTGGAGCAGTTGATCGTTTTGAATGCCTTCTGGAATGTATTTCTACTATTGGTGGCTCGTTTTTTAAACTACCAGGCCATGATATTGCAACCGATACATCTTTACATTGGAAATGTTCGTGAGCTTGGACTGTGACTCTGTTTTTTTTCTTTCCACCACCTGGATTTTTGGTCTCTGCAACCTTCCATATATAGACCTGAGAATCCTCGCTGGCGCTGATGATGTGTTTTCCATCTGGGCTAAAAGAAGCTGAAATCTGACTGCTAGTGTTTCGAAACCCTGTGGTTACATGGTGGTTAGTATAAGAAGGCACTTGATGAGTTCTGAATGAACGTTTCGTAAAAGTTCACCTCTATATTTCTGGGTGAGTTGTGGCCCGTTATAGATTCGAATCCGAGAATCAGTGGAAGTAATGAGCACTTCAGATGGATTCCAAGGGGCAAACTGAGTAAAGATAAGTAATATAATTATTTGGCAGTTTGTTGAAAGGAAGACGCTGATTCTGGAAGTCAAATTACCTGAAAACCGCTAACTTTTTTAACTTGAACTTGAGATTGGAAACCAGGGAGCTTTTTGCCTTGAGACTTCGTCTTCATCTGGATATCCAAGGTGTGTTCCAATTTGCAATCTAGGATATGTATATAAAACTCGCTCAAGATAAGGGATCATTAGTGTGAAAATTACGCTAATAAACCTAGGAGTTGGCAGCCATTCTTACCATCAATCTTATAAAATCGGCATATGCCTCCATTAGAACCAATTATAGCACCCTTCAATATAAAAGAGAATAGAATCAGTGCAAAAACGTGTTGTCCCTTTGTATTTTCTTTTTGTCATGGTACTCTTACGTCTTCTTGCATGATTTTATATGAAGCTAGTTAACTGTAAACTATGGCAGAAACATTCAATTAATCAAGGATTTCATGCAGGATTCTTTACCTTGCCATCGGGAGTGTAGCTAGCAGCAGTGACCATTTCATGAACATCTGTCCAGTCAACAACCTGACGTTCAGGTATGCTCCAAATCCGAACCTTTGCATCAAGTGATCCGCTTATAAAGTAGTTATCATCTACTGGATTCATATGTATGCAAGTTACTGCCATATATCATAGACTCATTAGGTATGAAAATAGTATAACATTTCATACTACTTAGGGATTTTAATAATTTGAGTAACTGCAATATAATTTAGTGCCTCACCATAATCATTGTGTGCAAACACCTTCAAACAGCTCTTTGTTTCCAGATCCCACATCCTAACGCTCTTATCCATTGAAGATGAAAGCAGTAACTGCACAATATCATCTGACTTTCTGTTATTGTTCTAAAAATCAATTCCTTTTTAGTTTTGTGAAATAGGATAAAGGAGTTTATCAATTCAGGGCTTGAAAAAGTAAAACTATCAATTAGGGGCTTAGAAAGATTTTTCCTATCGATTCAGAACCTAAAAAAAAAACTATCAATTAAGACTCACACATTTTAAGACCATGTTTGACATCTTATAGTTTCTAGTTATCCACCAATATTTTTATAAATCACAATTAAAAAAAAAAAACGGAAAGATATTTTAAGTGAAAAAAATAAGAATGTGAGATCAAAAAATTAGTTATGTACATGGTCTTAAACTTTGTACTTCCTAAATTGATAGTTGTGTATTTTTTACGTCTCGACTCGATAGGAAAAATCATTCAAGCCCTTAATTATTTGATAGTTTTACTATTTTTCATGTCTTGATTTAACAAAATTCTGAAGATAGAAGTATAAACTAAATAATTTACTCTCTTATATAACTAGGAATCAAATAGAATAAAATGACTCGAGTCTCAAATACGTGGAAAAAACTAAAATTTTCAGTAGCCTACCTGAGATCTCGACCACGCTAGGTCCAATACTTCGTCTTGGTGACCTTTGAAAGTGCATACTGGTTTCTCTGAAAGAGCAAACACTGTCTCTGGCACATCTACATAATCGGGTATAGGACTCCCCTTCTTTTTGCCGTTTTTACCCTTTCTCTTCTTCTCGGATGGCATGGGCGTTAACTCTGCAAGTGGGGAACGCTCCGATGCAACACCAGCCATCGGATGAACTGGTGTGCCACCTGACACGCTTAAATCATCGAATGGCCTCGTTGACATAACATCACATTCCTGCACTTCCCACACATGAATCACCTTATCTTCTCCTGCACTTGCTAGAAATCGTGCGTTGGAGCTGAATCTAACTGTCCATATCGAACCCTCATGAGCTTGAATTTCTTGAGACATATGCAATGCTGTAAATTCTTTGTACGATTTACCATGTTGATGAGATTTTACCCATTGGGATGGAGCCTTCATTGCTTTCGGTTCTTCGAATGTGGGTTGCTCGTGGTCTTTGTGCGAGAAGCTCTTTGAACTTCCTACTCCCTTGATATTCTTTAGAAATGCTGCACCCTTTCTCTTGCTATTTCTGAAACTCTTGGTAAAATTCTTCTTATGATTGAGTTTCTTCTCATCTTGAGAATTATTGGTGTTCCTACGGCGCATCAACTCCTTCACGGCAGGTGAATATCCTACTGACTTTTCGAATTCATCCATCGTAAGCTGCTTCCCTGTCTGAACATCACTGACCTTATTCCCCATTCCCTTTTCATCATACTCATTAACAATAAACTCTTTCCCTGTGTCCAAATTCTTTATCAAGAAAAACGAACTTAATTCCCCGTCCGACTCTACAGATTGCAACACATTGTTGTTTGGTTTTGAACACCCGTTTCTTGCTCTTTTCGGCACTATTTTAACACTACTAGAATATTGACACACACCCGACGATGTTCTAGTAATTTTTTGTTTCGATATGGGCCCAATCAACTCTTCTTTCCTCTGTTTTGTTTTCACCGATAAAGCTTCTATGTCGCCATCCGATCTCGACCTAACTAGCACATGAGCTGCAGGTGGAGGAGGTGGCAATGCCTCATTTGTCCGTTTTACAGAATCGACTTTCACTACTTTCGGAGCAGGTTTGCTTTCGGGCTTTACTACTACAGAGTCGGGTTCGGGCTTTACTACTATAGAGTCGGGTTCAGGCTTTACTACTATAGAGTCGGGTTCGGGCACCATATCGTGTTTTCTGGAAACGGCTCGTGCAATCTTGTTACTAGCAAGCCTGAGCATGTCTTTGGTGCTAGACAGGCCCATGCCATGCAGGAGCCGTCGGCGCCGCTCCTTTATATCGCCTGGTTCGGACATCCACATATCGTACGAAGCCATTACAGATGGAGGTTTTGAGCTTTTAAAGGAGGCAGAAGAGGCCATTGAAACGAAAGACATTCGACTATCCTCGAAGCCTTCTTCTTCATCCGATCCAGACGAGGCCAAATCGTGGGGTATAGCGGATGATGTTCGGTCAGAGGGCTCGAAGAATTGGTCGTCATCGTCGTCTTCTCCGAGACCCTCCCAATTCATGGCAAGTGTTCTTCGATTCATTGTTTCACATTGCATATCTTATCTGTTTCTTGTAGAATCAGATTTAGGTTATGGAAATGAAAAATGGTTTCAGGAATTTTGGTGAATCTTGATGAGAGAGAGAGAGAGAACTGGAAGTGGGAGGAGGAGAGGTGGAAGGGAGGAAAAGAAGGAAGATAATTAAATAACAGGGCGTTACATTGGTTTTAAGAATTGGTAGAGAAAAGAAACGGCCAATAATTGTCACAAATCTTAATTACACCCCTTCACGTCTATATATATATGCCCATATATTGATTGACTTGGCCTATTATGATTCAATACACAATTTGACTTTAACTATCTACTCTTAATTAATTGCTTAGTCGTCTTCCACTCTACATTGTGTTGAACCACATCTCTTACATCCATTGCATTACTCATCTTCAGAATCTCATTTCTTGCTATAAATTATTATTAAGAACTAAATTGGAGTGTATTAATTGAAAATGTGTCTCCTATGCTTAAATATTTATATTTCATCCATATACAGTACATTGATTTGTAAAAATTGAGAACTTATACTTCCACATTTAAAAATAAAAAAATGGATTCTATGTTTTGAACGGATACAATATTGTGCCCATATTATGGCTAGATTGGCTAGGAATTTTCCTAATCCATATACTTGGGTTAAGCTTTCGTCTATTGTTGAAGTTTTTATGTGTTAGTACAAGTCGGGTCCTCAAAAAAAAAAAAAAAAAAAGAAGATAAAATAGTGTGCCCAAAAATACATGTATCTTTTTCGAGCCGAGTCGAGTATTTGAAGTTCGAGCTCTTAACGAGCCGAGTTTGGCTTAGCTCGACTCGAGCTCCTCGATAACATTGACGAGCTAAGAAACGAGCTCGGCTCAGTTCGTTAAAGAGTCTAACGAGCTTAATGGAATTAAAAGAAAAAAATTAGATATCGAGTTTAACAAGTCGAGTTCGAGCCGATTCGTTAATAAATCGAGTATCTAACGAGCTAACGAGCTCGACTCATTTAATGGACGAATCGAGCCAAGCTCGAGCCTTATCGAGCCGAGCTCATGAGCAACTCGGTTTGTTTAACAGCTCTACATGAAGGGTTTCCTTATCTGCATTTAGTAACTTTTTTACTTTCCTTTTTTTGTCCGATCTTAATAAAAAAAGCTATCCATATTTCTTTTAATAAACCGCCCTCTCTCACGTTTCAGCTCTAATACATCTATATTTTCTATAAAGTTCACCTGGACGGAGGAATTACAGTTTCTATCTTGTGTTAAAATTCTGGATTGTAAAATAAAAAAAAAAAACAAAAAAACACTCTTTCATATTAGTCCTAAAAAATATTTATTTCACTTAAAAGGCAGAAAGTTAAAATTCTCTGGGTAGTAAAATATTCAAATTTCATCGTCTTGGTTTGTTGGAGTTTTCTTGGCTTTCTTGTGCCAGAGAATCAAATTATCCTCCTCCGTTGGCGTGTCAAATTGGAGTCTGCGGCGAAGCGGCGTTAACCCTTTCTCCGGTTTAGTGTAGAGAGGCCTGATTCTCTTGGGTGCCGGCGGGCACTCAGTGATCGCCGGAATTCTGTGAGCTGGAGATGTCGGCGTTGTGTATCCATCTTCTTCCTCCTCCTCTTGAAATTTAGTGTTTTGTCCTTGTTGAAACATAGGGGTATCTTGTTCATCTCCTCCTCCTCCAAGATTTTCTGAAAATTTTGGTTGAATTTCTTGAAAGAAAGTTGGATTTTCTTCTCTGCTGCATTGGAATGGGATCGGGGATTTGGTCATTCTTGCTCCGAAATTGTGTGTCAACATGAGAGAGAGAGAGAGAGAGAGAGAAAAGAAAAGAAAGATTAATGATCGTTATATAGAAGAATTTTACTGTGGGGGGAAATTCATTAAATATCTCCTTTTAAAGGTTATTTAATTAACAAACGCTCTATCCTCTTTATAACTCTATTTGGAAGTGCAATCCTGGCGATTTATTTTTCCTATTTTTATTTTAGGATAAGGTAAGTGAAAAAATTTAGAAACTGAAATCAAAGTTAAATCAATTAGTTGAGGGACTAAAAATTTATTTTATGTTCTAGTATTATTCAGATACATTTTACGTTATGCATAAGTTAAATAGATAAAAGGTAGAATATGCGATAAAAGTGAAATAAAGAGATGTAATTGGTATTAAGAATTGAGGGCAGATGAAGAGATATGGAGTTGAACAAGAGAAGAAAGAACGGCTGTAGATTAATTTGTTTGAGTAAAATCATTAACTAAATCATTAATTAGTATATATTGAAAAGTATTGATGCTACAAACTACTGTAACATTTTTCTTTTGTGTGAATGGTTTTTTTTTTTTTATGTGAATTACAATATTTATCATTAATAAGTTATTTTTTATGTAAAAATTGGAATTGCATGTTGTAATTGGTGTACATAAGTTTGACAAAAAATTATAAGTCGATCTCATACATGAGTCAGTTTTTGAAGTAAAGTAAGATGTAACCGATGAATATTTTTTTCCTATAGAGGTACTCGTACTACCTCGTTCAAATCCTCCCGAAACACCGTTATAAGCCTACTGCAACCCTCATTTTTCCTGGCTTGGGAGTTGGGATTGACATAGATAACTCTAACTCTAGAGTAGAATTAAAATCTATGAAAAACTATAAATATTTTATTTTAAAAAATCCATCAATGAATCAACACAAGTTTTTTTTTTTCTTTCCTCGTGATGTAATTAAGTAACATATTTTAATACAAAATACCATGAATCAAAAGTATAGCAACTGAATTTTCACATGAGTTTTCTCATGCGTGTAGAGCAGTAGAAGGTTTTCTTAAAATATTAAAATAAAATTACCCTCCTTTTAAAAATTTAACACTTTTTGTTTGAATGTAAATAACCATGGTAGTATGAGATTTTCAGTAGATGGTAGGGGCCAAAAAAGATGTTACAGTCAAAGTGGTTGGTAAATTTAAATACTACTACTGAGGACTGCAGTAAGTACCTGAAATTGAAGTATACACTTGTTTTTTACTTGGTTAAGGCATTACATTAATTGAAATATTTTATTGCACTTTTTCTTTAATGTCATCAAGTATAGAATACTGCCTGCTTCAGTTAATTATTTAATTAAAATATTTTGCTGCACTTTTACTTTTATAAATTAAATAAACACCAAACTCAGAGGAAAAGGCTCAAATTGACAATCTCAATAGTAAAACCAGTTGAAAGATGTTCTTAAATGTACGGAGTATTATTTTTTAATCTTCGATCTGAGTTATTCTATTGTTCCGGTAAAATGAATGATTCAAGAACTCATGTAACCTAAAAAACAGAAAAATGATACCTATTTTAATTAATATTCCCTCTTATAAAGGACGTTTTGATAATTCATGGAGTATGATATTTTCTATTTTACACCTAGAAAAATGTGTTATTTTAAGACTTAATTGTGAATAAAATCACCATAATTAATACTCCCTCCGTTTTTTAATAAGTGTCACTTTGACTTTTTAACTAATTTTAAAATAAGTGTCATTCTGAATTTTTTTTCTTTAATTTTGACTATTTTACCCTTATTCATTTACCATATATATTGTTCATAAATAAATTTCATAAACATTGTTTATACCAAAATTAATCTGGTTTATGAATACTAGCTACATTCTTGACCACATTCTTTATCAAACAAAACTTCTATATCAAAATTAGGAATAATTAATGAAGGGTAATATGGACCACACTTTATAATCTTAATTTGTTGAAAGGGTTGGTCTGCTATGGACTCGAGTGCATGTTGTGCACCCTAGTTCATGTTTTTAATAATTATGGACTCGAGTGCATGTTGTGCACCCTAGTTCATGTTTTTAATAATTGAAAAGTGTAACACTATTTACCAAAAAGTGTAAGTCAGTAAACTGAAAACTACTTATTAAAAAACGGAGGGAGTATTTGTACTATTGTCTCATGTTATACAATTAGATTTTAAATGATTTGAGCAAATATACAATTAGTATTTAATTTGATTTTTTACTTTTCCTTTTTTTTTTTTTTTTGATTGAAGTTAAATACCCATCCCTTTTTTTTCCCTCCCCATGACTCGAATCCAGGACCTAAGGCCTAGGTAGTGGTGCTCTAACCACTTGAGCTATCCCACTTTGTCTTTACTTTTCGTATTAAAATAAGTTAAAATTGTGGTTCAAATGCACCAATTATCCTGCAATTTAGTGCAAGCAAGCATGACTTTATTTTAAATGTTAAAAGTTGAAAGTATCTATTTACATAGTTTATGTGTAAACACTATTCTAAATTATACCTACTCTATTCCTTTTTAATTGTAGCTTTTGAGGTAAATTTTATTTCAAATTAATTATCATATTTTTTTTAGTTTACTCGTATTTGTATCTCTGAAAAAAATAAATCATTATTATTGGGCTGGCCGATTCCACAGGATTATGACTATGTCTGCTAAGAAACCCGAAGCTGTTGCATGTATTCAGCAGTCCCCAGAAAGTGTAGATTGTGGGGTAATAGTTTGTCAACATATCGAGAACATTGTTCTTCGATTGGTCCCGGAAAAAGGGGTTTTTTCCAAATCCAAATCTGCAGAATACCGCAGTAAAATGGTTAGTTGGTTCGTTGACCCTACTAGCGTCAGGGTGGATGGTATTAAAAAATAGTTTGTTTGGGATTTTCAAAACATATGCACTTAGTATTTTGTATTCTGAATTTATGGTTTTTGGGTGGAACTGATAACATTAAGCTATTTTGGTGGGAACTTTTTTTCTTCAGATTGGACTTGGGGGGGAATGGGGTGAAATGAAGGTTTATAAATTGTATTTTGTTGACTTGTGTCAGGGAAGCCTGAAAATCTATTAATGGTATAGGGGATTACCCTTTTTTGAACTGTTTGCTGGTATATTTTTCTGGGGACAAGGTGTAGATGAATTCGATTTAGGGGGTAGAATTCAAGTTTCTGAATAAATGTTCAATTAAAGGGTGTGTGTTCAGAATATGGTTCCATGATCATTAATTCTAGGATTGTCCATACACTTATTCTTAATTCAATTTTCGAATGGACCCTTTTGTTAAATTTTATAGGGACATTAAATAATTTGGCCCAACTTTAAGATTTAAAAAATTAATTAATTTGGCCCAATTCAACTAAATTCTTAGGCTTCCGGAAACTCTTAAAGACCATCTATTTGCACTAGAGGCAAATACTCCATACTTAGAAATAAAGACAAACAATTATGTTGGAATTTGAATAAAATAAAATATTCAAAGTACACTATAGTTTTTGAATAATATATTGGGGTTATATATTGATTACTAGGGCCCTCCTCTAATTTCCAAAATGATATGAAAATTTTCAACTATTTATTGGGTATTGAATAATGGACCAACATTAATATTATGCTCTACTTTCATTTTTAGATCCACAATTTATTAAAGATCATTAACTATTTATCCCATAATACTAATCAAATATTCATAATTTAATTGAACAAATGTTAGATCAATAACCTTTACATTGAGTATTAGGCCTTATCTGTCCAACATTAATTGAACAAAAAATAGATTAGTCACTGTTGGGTAGTTATTCAATTATATATGAACAATATAACAGACGTTGTTCAATATAAATAAAGTGTTCAATACCATAATTTTCTGATGTTCAAATACCTGGGAATATCTCTTATTCTAGTGCGTATATTTGACCAACTAAAATAATTATAGATGACATTAAAAGTTATACATGGGACTTATAAGTCCATGTTGGGCGCCCCTGGGGGACAATACTATAGTATTAGTTACATTATTAGTGGGTCAATTCAAAACTTATTGTTCAACTAAAATCAGTTATTCAATACAAACATTTTATGATGAGATCAGTTCTTTTTTTTTTTTAACCAACATCAATTTATCCACAATTGGTATCGAATTATTCTTAATCTATTTGGGACAAATCACAGTGATTTTGGGCCATATTTTTTTAAGGAAAAATATTATTTTTGTTTTGGCAAAAAAAAAATTAATATTATTCTTTCCACATATATAGATGATACTCCCTCCATCCACCAAAAGTAGTCCCATGGAGGGTGGACACAAGTTTTAAGAAAAATGTAGATAAAGTAAGGGTATTATAGGGTATTGTGGGGTCCATTGTGAATAAAGTGATTGTTTGTGAATAAAGTTGATGACAAATTGAGTAATTAAGTGATGGTTGAAGGGTGATAGTTTTCATAAAGTGTATGAAACTACATTTGGTGGACAAAAAATATAAGGCTAATGGGACTACTTTTCATGGACGGAGGGAGTACATAATATCGGGGTTTTTTTAGTTCAATGTTCAGAACAGTATCTAATATTCAAAAAATTTGCAAATGATTCTATTTAGTGGATCTTCAATTTCTTATCAGATTGTAATTTATTATTGAACCCCCAATTATTAAAAATATGTTGTTTATTAAATTCAGGAACTAATGTTTACTTCCAAAATATTGATAAGGGGGGAAAGATGAACTAATGTTTACTTCCAAAATAGAATATTTAATTTATAATTACTTAGTTGGGCCAGTTCCTGATGGGCTGGGCCCGATAACTAAATGCATTCCAATTATTTATTGTGGGCCATCCTTCAAGGTTGTTCCAACATACCCCACAATATATGAATCAAACAAGTGAAATTAATGATTGTTCAATATAAACAATAATTATTCAATGATTGTTGAATATTAGCTAATATTCAATAATCAAACAAGTGACATGGAATAAATTGAAAATAAGATGAAAATGTGATAATTGATTAGATATCGAAAAAGATAGGGATATTATGAAGATGGTGGACAAACTTCCATAATAAGATTTATTAATAATTAGCGTATTTTTTTCCTGACAAACTTCCAAAAAATCATTAATTACATAAATCATACTTTAGTTTGGGATTCCAAAAAAGAAAGATAGTGGGCCTACTTTAAAAAAAAAAAAAAAAAAAAACCAATCATTAGATACTTCTTGGGCCACATCCAATAATGGCTCTTAGAAAAAATTAATTCGACTAAAGGGCCAGCCCAAGTAGATGAATATTCATAAAAAATAAAATGGCCCATAAGGCCTGCCCAAGTAGATCTGAAACCATCCATAAATTAATAAAATTGAACACTTCCACAACTCCAAATCAGAAATGAGTTCAATGCAAATTATGACCGTTTGGAAACTCATACGGTTTGAAATAAAAATCGACCGTTTGAGGTCATGTCATGAACAGAATTATAGTGCTATAAAATAGAGGAAAATTTCAAAGATGAAAACACAATACAGTGGGAATGTGGGATAATATCTACAACCTTCACAACTCACATATATGGTAGCAACAGATCCCTCAAGAATGTCAACAGCTAGCAGTTTCAATGCATCTGATTGTTACCTTAGATATGTGAGGTCGGGTTGCCGATATTGTGGGCTTCCCACAATAATTCTGGTGTCCGAAACTCCAAAGAATCCTGGCCGTTTATTTTACTCGTGTCAAGAGCATCATTTCTCTCATTGGTGTATGCCCATAACAAGGGCGACTACAAATATGGAGCCGATAGAGGGGCAGAACAGGGGGCATCAAGGGATTGAGCACCAGCCAGCTACAATTTCTAATCCAATCACTATGCAAAAAATGTTTATTGCAAATGCAATAACAATTGCTTTGGTTGTGATTGCAAGTGGATTGGTAAATGGGCTTTGGAGATCGAATGGATGAAGATGATGCTTAATTATTGATGTTTGAAATCTATTAGTTCAATTCAAAGCAAAAGCAGCAACAAGGCCAAGCAGCTGAAGACTAAATATTGTAATGGGTTTTGACAGCAAGATTTTTCAATGAAATCAACTGATATTATAAAATTCAACACAAATCATATTATGGAAGATATTATGTGCTCAAAAACAAAATTTGGGCAGCCTAATATTAATTGGCACTTTCAAAATGCATTAAGACTTCATTCATTTCTTCCAAAAATTACAATATACGCAAAAAAAAAAGGGGAAGTATGACATCCAGCGGATTACACAAAATATTCAAAACATAACAACCCCATTAAATAAGAAAATGCATAAGTCAAAAACCCTTAAGAAAATCACACAAAGGAATTTTTCTGAAAGGGGAGCTTTTGATATATGAATTACCTTTGGGAGCATGTAAACGAATCATGTCTTCCAGACTTTCCGCAACGGGCACAAACAATTGGTTTTATCCTTCGAAACTCGGTGAATGAACGAACTCTCATCTTTTTTGGGCGCCCTGGGGGATTGTTTAAAATTGGTGGGAGAATCTGGCCTTCATCATTCGAATCAATGAATCGAAACCTCTCCGTTTCAGGCACTGGCCTCAAATCAGCTTTGTAACACAAACGATAATTGGATGTTAAATAACAGTCATCAATATAGGTGAACGCACTCGTACAGAATTTCCTAATGACAGCCACGGCGTGAGCACAAGGGAACCCTCGAATTTGCCATTGGAAACAAGAACAATGTCTGGCTGCAAGATCTACACACACTGAAACACTTGATGACACTTCAAACTGCCCGTTTGGACACTGAGCTACGTTCCATGACTTGCAAACATCAGAAAGATGGTGCCATAAAGCCTCCTTGGTAGCACAAAGAGAACCAGTCCACAATCCACTAGCTTCCCGCCTTTCAACAAACCATCGACAAATGCCCTTCCGAATAGAGTCAATCATGAAGGTGATGGGCATTGACCTTGCTTCACTAATCCAGGAATTGAAGGACTCAGCTGTATTTGATGTCATCTCGCCATATCTTCTGAAATTGGGCGAATACGAAATAGCCCACTTATCGTAGGGCATTTCATCGATCCATTCTTCAGCTACCTTGCCACCAATCTCAATGAAAGCAGCAACCTTTTCATGAAAAATGCTCCGGGTAGGGGCGTATGCACACTCTGTGAAGAGGTCACTAAGTTCTTCTCTATTTGTCGTTGTCCACCCACTAGAAAACTTAGTCTTCAGGTTCTGAAGCAAGTGGAATAAGCAAAAAAAATGAACGGGGGTGTGAAAAACTTCGTCGAATGCAGACATTAGGCCGGGGTGCCTATCTGAAATAAACATGATCTGCTTGTCGTGTGATATGAAATCGCGCAATTTGATCAAAAACCATTTCCAGTTCTCTTTGTTTTCTGAAGATACGATACCATACGCAACGGGGAACAGACCTGAAGGAGGGAATAAGCGAAGGAATGAAAACATGTTAATTTGGGGGAGAAAGATAAACAAACACAAAACAAATAATTCAAATACTGACCATTATCACCATCTTTGGCAGTAGCTGTAAGCATCGTGCCCTTCGCTCTACCCTTCAAGAACGTCCCGTCAATAAATAACAATGGGCGACAGTGGTGAAAACCATCCATAGAAGCTTTGAAAGAAACGAATAACCGTTCAAAACGATTAGTTTCATTATCTTTCTCAATTTCAGCAAGGCTACCAGGGTTTGTCCTTCGTATAGCTTCACAGTACCATCTAAGTTGGTCGTAGCTCTCGTAATATCCACCAAAAACATCATTGCGAGCTGACTCAATACTACGCCAAGCTTTCCAATAAGGAATATCAAAACCATAACCATGATTAAACAACTCCATAACAGTCTTCCCACTAATTGTGGGGTTTGATTTCACCTTATCAATCACTAATGAAGACAGAATGCTAGTACCCAACCTAGTTTTTTTCTGAGCGGTTAAACTACCTGGGCATCTATGAATTAAGTTAGATCGATATACAACAAAGTGGTCATTTAAAGTCCTCTTTTTAGCTTTTATGAACCAATCACAGATTATAGGCCCTCTATCATCCTTACACACTGCATGAATGTATCTACTGTCGTTTCTCACATATTTAAATTGATATTCCAATTTAAGCATATACTTTATAAGTTCTTGCCTAAACTCAGGAGCTCCACCTCTAAATTCGACCCCAGTCCCATCTTTCATGATGAAAGCCCAAGCATCAGATATATAAGACTTCTTCTTCTCTATTGGACATACATCGAAAACTGAAATGCTAGAAAACTCCACTTCATTTATAACATTCCCTACTTTCCTTTTATTACCACAATACTTTTTGGGCTTACTTCTAGACCCCCCGGATATTGAATCAAAATTTTCACTGAATTCATGATCTAAATTTTCAGAAGGCCCACAAGAATTGAAAACAGGGGAGGGGGGGCTATTATTGGATTCAATATGATCATCGATCCTACTACGGAAGGATGGGCATGCAGCAATTTTAATGACATCGACAACAACAACGAATTGAGATGTATGCTTACACAAAGAAACCAAATTTTTTAAATCATCCTCACAACCCAAAAAGCAATCAACAACATTTCCAACAGAAAAGCTGCAGGAAAAATTCGAAGAATCCAATTCAGGCCACGTACCAGAAATCTGACGCCGGAAATCGGAGTAATTGGTGTTTTCAGTCAATGATAAAAGCTTGAAACTACCCATGAAATTCACGGTAGCAACCACAGAAGACGGCATGTCGTTCATGAAATTTGCTGAAAACCCTAGATTACAACGAAAATGGGAAGATGATAACAACCAAGAAACAAACGAACACGCTGCAAGGAGATGATAACAAAGGAACCCATATATATTTGAAATTTGAAAAACGGAGAAGGGACACTCTGACATGACGGATTTGCAGGCGAGATGGAAATTGGGGGCGAAGGAGATTACACGCAACATATTAAAAAATGAAAGGGTAATTGAGACATTTGAT
The DNA here is from genome assembly GCA_963675135.1 of Galeopsis tetrahit. Taxonomy (NCBI): domain Eukaryota; kingdom Viridiplantae; phylum Streptophyta; class Magnoliopsida; order Lamiales; family Lamiaceae; genus Galeopsis; species Galeopsis tetrahit. Next base: position 74,194,894 of record OY776124.1, read on the forward strand.
TAGGGGTTTTGTATTGGCAAGTGGAAACAAATATGACAAGTACTTTTTAACACTACAGGGGTTAATTTTGTTCCTTTGGGTTAATAATCTCTATAATTTAAGAGATGGAGTATTAATTAGAGCTAAATACTTCTTTTCACTATTATTTCTTTCTTGTCTCATAAAATAATTATGGAAGACGCACTTACCTTTTGAAAAATCGACTTCATTCCACAAATACAAATCCTACTCTTGCCAAATGACAAAGCAATTCCTTTTATAAATAAATATTGAAAAGAAGAATCACTACAATTATGGAGGATTATACTTGCCACATATTTATGGAAAATAGTATATATTTACATTAATTGTTGAAAATTTGACTAACATCTAACAATTATTTAAAGCATATATATTTATCGGCTGACCCTAGATCTATATAGTCAGTCTATCGCGAGCTAAACGAGTTAGAATCTTAATCAATTCAATAGTTACCTAACTCTAATTCTAGGGTCCACTAGTTAAACAGATCACTAACAAGCTACGATAATTATTTAAAAAAAAAAAGAATTTTAAAAGGGAAAATATCATTTTTATCACTCAAGTTTACTTCTTTTTAGATTCGGTCATCCATTTTAGTTATTATCAAAATTGGTCAATCATTTTTTTTTTTGTGAATATTGATGTTATTGTTAGTGAATCCGTTATTAACTAAATGAGAAGGGCAATTCTTACTGTAGTCACATTTTACAAAGTGACTATGCAGTCACTTTGTCGAATCGCGCCATGTGGCGTCGTAACCGTAAAAATGACCTGCTACATGTCATACAAGTTTCAGTTATTTTTAGCATTATTTAAATTATATTTTGTTATTTACTATATTACCCTTCTTTTTAAATTTTATTTATATTTTACCTGCACCCACTAATTTAATGAGTGCACCCCATAATCATATTTTTACTACAATTATCTGCACCCGCTAATTTAATGAATTCACCCCCTAATCATATTTTTACAACAATTATCTGCACCCGCTCATTAAATGAGTTCACCCCAAAATCATTTTTTTTACAACAGTTATCTACACCCGCTCATTCTATGAGTTCACCCCCAAATTATTTTTTGCCACAATTATCTGCACTCGCTCATTTTATGAGTTCACCCCCAAATTATTGTTTTACCACGGTTATCTGCACTCGCACATTTTATGAGTGCACCCCAAAATATTTTTTAAAAAATAATCACATTTAAAAGACTATATTATCCTTTTATTATTTTACACAAAATATAATAAAATAAACTCTAAAAAATCAATTCACCACCAAATCACCCATATTTAAAAAAAAGCGTAAAAATATAATTAATAAAAAACTATCGAAATTAGCGACAAATCTCAATTTTTTTCTTTTTAATTTTTCTTCACCCTCCTCTTTTTCTTTTTTCTTCCCATTTTCAATTTTTTTTTCAAATTTTTTATTTCCTTGTTTTTTTTCTTTTCCTTTTTAAATTTTCCTGTCTTTCTTTTCCATTTTTTGCATGTGTATTTTTTAAATTTTAATACAAAATAATATTATAGGTATAATTTTATTAAAGTCGATCGGCGGTGCACCTAAATTTTAATTTTAATTTGATGAGTAAAGGACCTGCCGGAAATCCATGCATGTCGGCGGGTGACCCAGCCACCACCATGCCCGACCACCCTCTCGACGGCGAAGGCGGCGCTTCGGTCTCGGTCGCTGAAGCCCGAGACCCCTCCTCGAATCGCAATCGCGATTCTTCACTTCCATAACAATCGACATAATCTTCCATCTCGGCCACGTTCCATGGCGGCCGAAATCCTCTCCTCATTTCGACCACCGACGCGACTGCTTCGATCAATCTCCCTTGCGTTCGCGATCCAGGAGCTTCTCCTACATCAACGACACTCGCCTGCAACACTCGGATCGACGCTGCCTCTCTCTCGTCGTTCATCTCTGTCCAAATCGAAGCTACATTGCTTCATCCGTCTTCTTCACCCTGCTCCTGCGCAGCCTCTTCCTCCGGCTGACGACGACTCAACGGAGGACTGTGAGTATGTTGCTGATGGATCTCTAACCGGACGACACTCGGAGCCGGTGACCTTGCTAATGAAATCCCAAGCGACGACTACTAACCTAGGGTGCCCTCCCATTGGGCTAGGATTTCCTTCAATTGGGCTTGGTAATGTGCACCCTCTATTTTCTTTAGTACACTCCGATCTGCACTCTCTCCACTTTTTTAATGGTATTATTGATACTGGTATTACTAGTTATTGATTGCGGTATTACTATTAATACACTATTGAATTAATATTAATGATTATTGATTATTAATTGTGGTATTACTGATTATTTGAAATTATTTATTACTGATTATTATTATTTTTAAGGTATTACATATTACTCCCTCCGTCCCATACTTGAAGCTACAAACCAAATTGGCACGGGTTTTAATAAATGAGTTGTTTATTAGTATTGTGTAAGATAAAGTGGGGGTAGTAAAGACTTTTCAACTTTATAAATAGTAATAAAGTTACTTTTTAGTGTAATAAAGTAGTGGCATTTGTTGTAATATTGTGATGTTTTAAGGAGAGTGTTTAAAAGTGTTTTTGCTATTTTAGGTAATGTAGCTTCAAGTATGGGACGCCCAAAATGGTAAAATGTAGCTTCAAGTATGGAACTGAGGGAGTATTATTTATGGTATTACTGATAATTGTTTTTGATATTATTGAATATAATTAGATTTGTGGAATTATTTGTTATTGTATGAGATATTACTATTCAATGTTCATGGTATTATACTTATTGTTCATGGTATTACTGATAATTATTTTTTGTATTATTGAATATAATTAGATATGTGAAATTATTTTTTATTGTATAAAATTTTACTGATTAATATTAATGGTATTATTGATTAATGTTCGTGGTATTACTAATTATTGTTAATGGTATTACTGATTACTGTTTATGGTATTACTGGTTATTACTTGTTGTATTATCGACTACTCCCTCCTTCATATTGAAAGCTACCCAACTTTCTTTATCCGTTTGTCCCAATGAAAGTTACTCATTCCTTTTTTGCCAAACTATTCTCTCTCACAATTCATTATATTCTTCTCTCTCTCAATCACATCATCTCTCATACATCCACTTATTATATCATATTTTTTAACCTCTATGTCCGAAGCTCATGAGGAGCTTTCACTAGGACGGAGGGATTATAATAAAATCATACATATAATATTATTTAGTATTAAAACTAAAAAATATACTAATGAAAAAAAAGTAGGAAACAAAAAAAACGAAGAAATAAAAAGTTTGGAATAAAAATTGAAAATGGGAGGAAAAATTAAAAAGAAAAAAAAATTGAAATTTGTGCCTAATATCGATAGTTTTTTTTAATTATGTTTTTACGATTTTTTTTCTAAAAATATGAGTGATTTGGTGGTGAATCGACGGTAACTCAGCAATGACTCAGTTGTAGATTGTAAATGTATAAATTAGGGTTGATTTTATTATATTTTGTGTTAATTAATAAAAAAATAATATAGTCTTTTAAATGTAATTATTTTTAAAAAAATATTTTGAGGTGAACTCATAAAATGAGCGGGTGCAGATAATTGTGGTATAAAAATAATTTGGGGGTGAACTCATAAAATGAGCGGGTGCAGATAACTTTGGTAAAAATATAATTTGGGGGTGAACTCATAAAATGAGCGGGTGTAGATAACCATTGTAAAAAAGAAATGATTTGGGGGTGAACTCATAAAATGAATGGGTGCAGATAACTATGGTAAAAAATGATTTGGGTGAACTCATAAAATGGATGGGTGCAGATAACTATGGTAAAAAATGATTTGGGGTGAACTCATAAAATTAGCGGGTGTAGATAATTGTTGTAATAAATTATTTTATTGTATAAGGATAAAAATGTAAATTTACAATAATATATTTTAATTAATTTAATTTAATAGAAAATACAAATTTATGACACATTACGACAATACATATCGTAATATTTACAAAAGGTAACATGTCATCAAATCTAAACCTTTCGATTAGATTTTTAATGGCTTAGATTAACTGACTACGGTAGTCATTATGACACGTTACGACAACTTGACTACATATAGAAGGTCACAACTGAGAAAGAGTTTTAAACTCTAATTTTTTTTACACCATTTTCCCTCTTTTAATTCATAAATCCTAAACCCCCAATTTTTTAGTTTAAAATAAAAGAAAAATAAAATAATGGGTTGGATGTGGGCTAGTCTGTTTAGCTCGTGAGCTAACTGATCCGAATCATAAAATTTCGGATCTGATGAAGATAAAAATAATAAAATTAAAATTAAAAAATAAAGTAAGAATAATAATTCACCGAATTACAGATTTGATTTTATTTCCCCTTAAAACACTTTTAACTTATTTAAAAATGGAGTCGTCCGTCGTGGTGGTAGTACCTGAAGGTACAACCTCCGTAGCCACCAAACTCCGGCGATTTTCCGATCGAAATTCATTACCAGCAATTGACGTTAATTAATATCAGTTTCTCACTTCCGTCAATCCAATGCCAGCTGGCCAATATAGGCTTCCTCGCTCCGCCGCCGACGGTGGCTTATCATGGCGGCGTTGGCCGAAATTATCAGCTCGGGAGTGGACAATCGCCACCGCATTCTCCATTTTTGTTTTCATTCTCTCTCCATTCCCGACATGGCGTATGTTTACAAAAACAGATTCAAATCCAGAAACAGTTTCTGCGTGGGTGCCTTTCACGCCTTCATCCAAAGCACAGGGAAATTCCGCCCGTAAAATTCTATCTCTTGTTTATTTTTATATTAGTTGAAATTCAAGTTGATTTATACTAGTTTCATTTTGGAATAATTGCAGTATGTTTGGATGGGAGTGTGCCTGGGTATCATTTAATGAGGGGTTTTGGATCTGGCTCTGACAGTTGGCTTGTTCACATTGAGGTTTTCAATTTACTGGTTTACTTACTATAATTGTCTCAATAATGTTCTCTGATCAATAAGAACTCATTTAGCTCTTGTGCTCCTCTAGCATAAATTGTTACTAAATTGGATTTTTGATGTGGTGGATCGAAGAGTTATTAGTACTTTGGATTGCTATGCAGGGTGGAGGATGGTGCAATGATATATCATCTTGTTCTCATCGCAAAACGACGAAACTAGGTTCGTCGACTTTTATGGAGAATCAAATGGAATTTTTGGGAATTCTGAGCCATGATCCACTTCAGAATCCGGGTATAGTGTGAACTTTTTAGCATCCTATCCTACATAAAATTCTTTTGTTGTTTTGATGTCGTTTGGGTACTTTCATTTGAATCTTTTCTATGTGTTGCTTGATCAAATTCTTCAATTAGAATGGTAATGAGAATCAAAGAACAGTGAATTACAGTGAGAATGATGATTACATTGTTAGTGGGTTTGCTCTAATCTTTGAATAAGTGAAGAAAAAATGATTATTGGTTGAGGACTAGTGGAACGATTGAGGAGAAATGATCATAGGAGATGTGATAGTTAACCAAAATGTGGTAAAGATTAACTTATTTTGAATCTCACTAGTACCGTGCGGAGTATGGTAAAGGTGAATTGATCACTTTTTTTTCTCATTAATCACCACGATTTCCTCATGTTTATTCTCATTACCAATTTACCATTCTCATTGATAAATTTTGAATCGAACACCCCCTGAGTTCTATGTCATTATTTGTTTATACTACTAAATATATTACTACTGTGAATTTATTTATAAGTAACAGATAGATGATTCTATGGGCTTGTTTATGTTTACTCCGTCAGATTTTTTCAACTGGAACAAGGTTAAAGTACGATATTGTGATGGATCATCATTTTCAAGTCATCCTGATAATGAGTTTAAAGTAAGTCATCACCCTGAGGGCCTGATGTGGAGTGATTTTGCATGAAATAATATGATAGGGTAATTTAAATACATTGCCATTCATTTATCCTCCAGAATGGAACAAAACTTTTCTTCAGAGGTCAGCTTATCTGGAACACGCTTATGGATGAGTTCTTGTCCATGGGAATGTCTAAAGCTAAAGAGGTAGATAAATCATTTTGCTCTCCTTGTTTCTTTCTTTTTATGTAGCCTAACAGTTATGGTCATGATTTCATGTTTTACTTGTTTGAGAATTGAGGATGACATGAAATGTGTGATTGCCACGTGTGGATATCTTATTTCAGTTATGCAATTGATTTTTAGCATAATGTTGAGTGGTGGAATTTTGATGTATCTTATATTCGTTTATTCAATTTTGCATCAGCTCCACTCTATTTCGCTAGATATTTATAAGTGCTTATGAAAACTTGACAGGCACTCCTTACAGGTTGCTCTGCTGGTGGTTTGGCCACCCTCTTACATTGTGATGGTTTTCGGGATCTCCTGCCAAAAGATGCAGATGTGAAGTGTCTTGCTGATGCAGGTTTTTTTCTTAATGAGTATGTTCCTTACAGTCTCTCACTCTATTTACCTGTATTATTTTTGGATTATTCTTCATTATGCTTTCATGCCTAATTTTGCATTGAATGTTTTTTGAATATTGTACTCTTGATATTCTTTGTGGCTTAAGTCACTGCTATGTGGCCATGAATAATTGTGTAGTAGTCATGTTGCAGTCATTTGTGATTGTATACATTAAATATGAATATGTAAAGGAAGGACAATAAGGTCATATTATACAGATATTTATTACTTTAATGATTTCCTTAATCCGTGTGTAACAACCTTAAACGACAATTAAAGTATACTATAAAAAGGAATAATGTATATACTAAATGAAATGCATAAAGATAACTTCCTGTGGCTGCATTTTCTGTATATCGGATGGTATCTGATTGCCTTCAATCTTAGTGTCAGAATATGTATTATTTTTGCTAATGGTTTTCTTTAATATTAGTAGAGAACTAGTTTGAGCCTTCTCCAGTTTAAACTGAGACGTGATTTGCTTTTTGTGGATAGGAAAGATATTGCTGGAGATCGCAGCATAGAATCCTTTTATCATGGCGTTGTTCATCTCCAGGTTGCTCTAAAATTTCATAACATGTTGATCATGTGTCATATTTGTAATTTTTATATGATTTCTCTTGGACAATTTTCATTAAATTTAGCATAAAAAAATTTCTACTTGTATGTATTTCAGCATTTCTAATAATTTTCTGACATTTTCCATCATTCTTTTGGATAATTTGAAATTAAGACTTATTTCTGTGGCTACCTAACCTGGTTTCAGGGCATCACTAAAAGTTTGAACCACGATTGTGTTTCCAGATCTGAACCTTCCAAGGTGCATTTTCTTTTCTGTAATTTTAAGGTTCATCTTTGTTTATTTCTACAATCACTTTGGCTGTCTTATTATTTTCTGGTGGCAGTGTTTCTTTCCACAAGAATTCATACGAAATATAAAGACCCCTGTTTTCCTTGTTCAACCAGCATATGATTTTTGGCAGGTATTTTCTTATTTCATACCAACTTTTTTGAAATTTTGAGACATTTGATAATACATGAACATCCTTTTCAATTCTTTCAGATAGAAAATATATTTGTGCCTGATTCATCAGATCCCCGTGGCGATTGGCGTAGGTGCAAGCGAAATATTTTGACTTGTAATTCCTACCAGTTAAAAGTGCTCCATGGTATGATATTAGATTAGATATCTTAACATTACTTTGTGTAAAAATGGGTACTAAAGTTATATATTTCCATATAACCAATAATCCTATCCATAATTTCTGCCTAATTTTTCCCACGTGGAAATCGGAGCTCTAATCAGAGAATGATGACGATTGCAAAAGAAGAAGTGAGTTAAAATTAAGCTTGAAAATTGGCTAAAAAGGTTTACTTTTATTTAGTATGAAATGATGTGGCGAAAGGATTCGAGCCATATGTTGAGATAGGAAAGGGATGGTGAGCTCCTATTATTAAGTAGAATAAAATTGGCCAAAAATTATACTGTAAATGAAATCATCAGTGATTATGTTCAGTGCCCATTTTGATGCAAATTAATGTTTTGTACGGAGTACATAATTTTAATACTCATTACAGTATAAATTACTATTTACCAATTTTGATGCTAAAAAATTTACCGCTTGCAAGCCAAACAATTAGTTTTGATGTATGCAGGTTACAGAAATTCATTGCTGAAGACACTGGGTGAATTTCAGCAAGACCAGAAAGGGGGGATGTTTATCAATTCTTGTTTCGTCCATTGCCAGACGTGGGGTTCTGACACGTGGCATTCTCCCACTTCTCCCAGAATCAACAATAAGGTTAGCATTATAATATCAACTAACCTATACATCATTGTGCTTGCTTATCTTTCTGATAAAAGATGTTTATAAAGTTGTTGAATAAAACTCCCCATATTATGACTAAATTGATATTTGTGAAACAGACAGTTGCAGAAACAGTAGGCGATTGGTACTTCAGACGAGCAGCAGCAATGCAGATTGATTGTCCTTTTCCCTGCAATCCTACTTGCATTCACAAGGATCTCACATTATATATGTGATGCAATGAATATCGTTACAAGATTGTTAACGTCTCGCCATTCTCACAGCAATTCCTTGGCTGACTTTTTTCAGCTCGAGACAAAATTGAAATTGGATGTCCCGTGTCCGTCGAATCTTGCAGAAGAATATGTTTGACGACTATCCAACTTATGGCAATCTCAGATTCTTGTGATGAAGTGAAACTGTAAGTTTTTTGTTTTTGAGCCAAATCATGTTCTATATTTATGAAATCACCACGTTTTTCAATGATGGATTTGACTATTAATTATGCTACTTCTTGTCATGAATTTAGTTTGACTATTCTTGAGCTCGATAAGTAAAAAAAAAAGGTTAATAAGCCGGATTACTGTTTATGCTTGATTGGTAAAGCTCAATGAAAAATTCAACGAGTTTGAACAATAATGTATTTGATTTGAATTGGGGAGATTCAGTTACATGGTTATGTGTATGTGAAAGACAAGAAATAATCAAAGTTAACATTGAAGTATTCTTCTTCCATTTTCTTCATTTTCCACTTGTATTATAGTTGATGACAATATTAGCATAAAGTTTCCTGTCTGTAATGAGTGTAATCACAGTTGTATGCCTGCTGCTAATTATTAGTCTGGAATTCCAAGGTTCCCACTTTTCAATATGGCCTGGGAAATAGCTACCCAAACTTGTAGATGTTACATCTGATAAAACAGTCTATATCGTATTTCAGTTTATCACAAAAATTTATATGAGACTGTTTGTGTGTGTGTGTATTATATGACCGTGGACTTGTGATCTCAACTCATCCCCTTTTAAAGTAGGTTAAGACTCAAATACTAGAGTAGAACTTTGTTTCATGTCTAACATGAAGACTATCCATACTTATACCACAAGGGCACACATGCTAAATTGCTAATATAAGCGCATGAAAATTAAGGATAAAAAAAAGAGGGATTATAAAGGATTTTTTTCTTTTCCTTTTTGTTAGTTTGTTTCAGGACACTTTGTTTTTCAATATTGAATTTTGTCATTTTAAATTACAAATTTTAATTTTTTGGTTCTCTTTTAATTAGTTGCGGTGGGAGATCAACCGGTTTTGAGCTGACGTAGCTTCTTTATTTCAATTTTGACGTTTTTTTAACTTTCAATTGATTACTTACATATTGTAGACGAATAAATGGTTAAAATGTTAAATTTTAAAAGTCAACATAACAAAATTTAATTTGAAAAGTGAAGGGTCCTAAAAAACTAAAATCAAGCTTAACTCATAGATAGAGTAGACGACTTTTCACGGTGAGGGGAGATAAAAAGACGAACACAGTCATTTTTCTTTTTAGATTTGTCGTTGTCGCTCCCCTCATCTGCTCGTTGCCGCAATCGTCGTTGTCGTCTCACCGCTTCGCTTCCATAGATCTACTATTATTTTCTATGTTTTTAAAAAATATTATAGTGTAAAGATATTTATCTCGTTTTGAGATCGAAGATCTGGACGTATTTACAGATCAATGATACACCCGTCTTCCCTTCCCACCTCCTCGAGATAACTGCGGGAACTATGATGTCTATTTAATTGTACCAAAGGATTATGAATAAATAGTGGTCAACTCTCAAAGTATAAATAGTAAATTGCATGGGTGTGTCCAAATGACATAATCTAATTGCAAGAATCGGTGGAGTGTGACACTGACTTGCCAGCCTATCTCCCTAATTTTAAACTCTTTCTCTTCTACACACTGCTTTTGATGTCATGTTTTATTCTGCACCGTTTGGATTTTTCTTAACAAAACATATTCATCTAAGTTGACTCTCTTTTTTAAGTTACGTCAAAATAGATTGAAATGATGAAAAAAGAAAAAAAAAAAAAAAAACTCCCTAAATTTAGGTTGCAAACAAGAATAACACGTTTGTATATTGTTTTTTTTAATTTGTTTAGAAGGTAAGAAATTAAATATGAAGTTGAAATTTGACTCAGTATGCAACCTTTTTTTAAATAACTTAGAAAATATTTAAGGACTAATTATAAGCTTCTTAGAAGGTGTGTTACTTAAAAGACTTCCAAGGTTTGTAGATGGACTTTGTGTAAGTTTAATCTTAGGGGTTTTTATTTTTTAATTATAATAGTAAGTACGACAACTCAACACATTTTTAAACAAGATCTTATTTTGACCAGATCTACTTAAGTTTAATTGGTTGTTTTAATTACAAAAATATTGTTGCTATTGACAACATCTTAGAAATTCAATAATACTATTGCATCCCAAGACTAAGAATGGTGTGATTAGTGTTGTTCGAATCGAGGCTTAACAAAACTCGACTCGACTCGTTAAGGTTCGATAAGACTTGACTCTTTTAGCTTGTTATATATTCGATTTACTAATGAGCTAGCTCGAGCTCAACTTATTAGGCTCGATATCTAATTTTTTGAAAAAAAAAAAAATCATTAGGTTCTTTAGGCTTGGCTCGACACGATAGGCTCGTTAAACTCGTCAATGTTATTGAGCTGAGCCGAGCTCGAAACTTCAAATACTTGACTCGAATAACAACTCTAGGTGTGATGTTATTTTACAAAATATTTATGAAATTCAAATATGACTAAATTTAACAAGTTTTGAAGATCCAAACTTATTTAGTTTCGTTTTCTCTTTTGTCAGTTCAAATTTAAAATGCACACTTTCACAAATTGAAATATTTATTCTTTCAATGCACTAATACATTCTTCACTTTTTATTTTATACATAAACAATCAATATTTTTTCTTAAAACTCGTGATAAATGAATCATATTTATAAACTGTGGACGGAGGTAGTAGTATATAGAATTCATTTAATGTATGAAATCGTCTAATACAAATTTATTTCGACAAAGAAATTTGAACTACTTTCCTAAAATGTGGTAACCCAAATTCAAAGTCGTCCTTGTTCAAATAATTTCTAGTATAAATGGAACATAAGTATTTATGGATTAGTTGTTTTCAATTTAGGCGTAAAAAGGAAAAGAGACAACCACTACCATCATTTACAATAGACCTCCTCCATAATTGATGTTGACAATCCAAAAATTACAGACCAAATTTTTGTATGTAACCTTAAAATTAAATAATAGTTACGACATGTCAGAGGTACCAAAACCACAAGCAATTGTCTCAAATTATTGTTATTACAAAAGTTGCATGATCCTTGACTTTTTTGTTCACGTATCTTTTATTTACTATTTATGTATTTTATTTTATTTATTTGCAGCCAAAGCATTTATTTGAAACCTAACCCAGTTTGAATGTGCATCATACTCTAACAAATCATGTAATTATCTTTAGGGCTCATGCAATCTTCTTTTGTTTGTTTCTTCTAGTCAACTATGTGTTTAGTGTGTGTGTGAGAGAGAACTAATTCCTCTTATCTTGTCAATGAAAATTAAGTTTATGGAATTTAAATTTTTATTTTCTTTAATTGGATATAGTGTGAACTAGTTCCTCATCTTGCCAATGAAAATTAAAGTTTATGGAATTTAAATGTTTAAATTTTTCATTAATGGGATACTACATACGATTCACTCGCTGAAACTTATCAGGTGTAACATTTATATAACCGTACCAAATGATGAATGCTCAAGATAAGCATGGGATGAAACAAAACTACCCATACATCAATAAATAAATTGCACCACATGTAACATTTATAAAAATGTACATGACGTTGAACTATCGTGCAAATCGACAAATAACATTTACTGAATTGTACAGTATACCCCAGAAAGAAGTCGAACCACTATACAATTCGACAAATATATCGTACAGAATGCTCCAAAAACAAAGCAGAAGCATCGTACAAATAAACAAATAACATTTACAAATTAAATTGTATAGAATTCCCGGAAAGAAGCGAAACCATTATACAAATCAAAAAATACATTTCACCACACGTAACATTTACATAAACTTTACAAAATGCTCTAAAAAAGATGCAGAACCATCGTACAAATCGACAAATAACATTTACATAACCGTATAAAATGCCCAAAAAAAGTGAAACCATTTGTACAAATCGACAAATATATTTCACCACGTGTAACATTTACATAACTGTGCAGACTGCTCTAAAAAGAAGCGGAACCATCATACAAATCAACAAATAACATTTACAGAACTGTACATAATGCCCCAAAAAGAAGCATAATCATTGTAAAATCGACAAATATATTTCACCATGTATAAGATTTACAAAACTGTACAAAATGCTCCAAAAGGAAGCAAAACCATTGTACAAATCAACAGATAACATTTACAAAACCATATAGAATGCCTAAAAAGAAGCGGAACCATTGTACAGATCGACAAATATATTTCACCATGTGTAACATTTACAGAACTGTACAGAGTGCTCCAAAAAGAAGTGAAATCATCATACAAATCGACAAATAGCATTTAAAAAACTGTACAAAATGCCCCAAAAAGAAGCGCAACCATTGTACAAATCGACAAATATATATTTCACCACGTGTAGCATTTACAGAATTGTACAAAATGCTCCAATAGGAAGCAGAACCATCGTACAAATCGACAAATAGCATTTAATGAACCGTACAGAATGCCCCAAAAAGAAGCTCAGCCATTGTACACATCGACAAATATATATTTCACCACGTGTACCATATACAGAATTGTACAAAATGCTCCAATAGGAAGCAGAACCATCGTACAGATCGACAAATACATTTACATAACCGTACAAAATGCCTAGAAAGAAGTGAAACCATTGTACAAATCGACAAATATATTTCATCGAGTATAATATTTACAAAATGTATTATGGAAGTAATTTGCAGACTCAAAGAAGAAAAGAATTAGAGCAGTGGGTCTATCTATTTGGTTTTGATCACTGATTGAAAGGCAATTGCAATTCTTGAAGAAGAATGTATCACCTCAAGGTACAAAATTCTGGAATTATATCACGATCCTACTACTTATCAAGATTTACAACCTCCACACATAATATTCTATCAAATCTTGAAACTCTCTTTGACATTGTAAACTTTCTACCTATTTTTTTCTTTCTTTTTTTTATATCTATGATCCTAATACGAGCTAGCTAATTACACCGATGATCGCCATATCCTTCCTTCGAAGGAAATTATAATAATCGAGACATCATCATGGTACTTCCGTCGATCCCCTTGTGGGACATCAAGAAGTTCCCGAAAATCCATTCCTGCAATAATTTAAAATCACAGAAAATTAGATTAAGACATACAGAGAGTGTTTCAAATGTGTGTATGTATATATATCTATCTATATTTGCTGCTGCGAATACGTACCAGCTTTCTTGGCAGCACGAAAGAGAACTTCTTCGACAAGATGTTGAGCTGGATCGCCCTCGGGGAACATTAGCATGAACGTCTCGACTTCTGAAACCGCCTCTTGATTGGTGAAGTATTGGTAGAGCCCATCAGATGACAAGATCAAGAATTTGTCTTTTGGGTCTAATCTATGGTGGCAAAGAAACGGCAAGCATGTAATATAGGGCGAGTTTCCAACGTAGTCGATTCTAAACACCTCTAAAAGTGCGTTGTTCCATTTAGGCTGCAAAACAAGAAACAAAAATCAGGTTCAAATTCCCCTATTCACATTTAGGTGTTTCGCTGTGTATTAGATGTGTAGTTGCACCGTACAACTGATGTACAAAAGAGTTACTTTTCGTCCTATATCATGCACAATTCATAAAAGAAAGCTGGGAAACAGGCCGAATATTTACCTGTTTGAGGTATCCAGCTCCAAATGCTCGAGTGACCTTCAATGAACCTTTCACTCGATCGTTCATGATTGCAGACGGATCATCTGAGTGAGCGTTTCTAATCCTTCTCACTTCCTGAAACAACGTAAAAACATAACATTTAGCCCAAAAAGCATTAAACAGAGGATCTAATATACAAAACAATATCCAATCATAAGTTTTTTTTACCTCTTTAACATCTGTACTATGATCCATTGTCAACTGAGACGAATTCAACTGATGAACGGTATCATATTCATAACCGTATAGCGATTCTTCACAATCCTTCCTCGTCTTTCCAGCATCCACCTTTTGAGCCAAAACCGCCCTACTATCCCCAACATTCATCAAATAGACGTCGTCTCCCTTCATCACCATCGCCAAAACACAAGACCCCATCAAAGCTAACTCCGGATTCTCCATCAACATCATATCGGCTATCTCCAAATACGAAGCCTCAGTCTTCCTCAACGCCTCCGATAGCGCTTTCAAAACTCCCAAATGATTAACAGGATCAAGTCCCCCCAAATTGCTCAACCTCTCCCTTAATTTCCTATCCAATTCGACTCGTTCTTTAAAGTCCAAACTCTTGGACGTAAAGGACGAGCAACTATCCGTATTACTATCACCCCACAACAAGCCCTTGAGCTCTTTGAAAACATTGGAATACAGATTGTTTAAGAGGAAATCAGTAGCATCAGGGCCATTGAATCCATCATAAATCCCTACAAAAACCCATCCATGTTCTTCACAAACAACAATATGAACCCTATCTTCACCGGCTTTCCCTTGAGCCCACTGTACATTTTGACTATTGAAAGATTCATTCCCAACATCACCACTTTCATCAATTAAACTCATATCTGTGCTTAAATTGTGGCTAGTAATTGTGCTACTATTTCCACTGCTATTTCCACTAACAACAACATTATTATTATGATTATGATGCTCACTATCATTACTTGTAAACTCTTTAGAAAAACCCCAAAATGATTTCGAAATCACCTTTTTCAAACTCCTGATGAGAGCCCATTTCTTCGATTTGGGCCTGTACCTCTGCAATTGATCAAACTGATTCTCCAAGGGCCCGGAAATGAAACTCCGCTCGATTGGGCCCGAGAGGAAGCCGCGCTCGATTTGACCCGAAATGGAGCCCGAATTGCGTAAAATCGGGCCCGATTTGACAGTGGTGATTGAGTTTCTGGGAATCGGCTGCAGGGGAATGGAGGAGAAGAAATTGGAGCTCTCGAAAGCGGAAGCTTTGTCGATTGAGGAGGAGTTCACGTAGGCGGTGGAGAGCGGCGTGGAGGTGTTGGCGGAGATGGAGGCGCCGGAGATTGTTCTGTACGACGTCGTTTGGGCGGATGAGTCTTCAAAAGGTTGGATTTTGTGAGGTGGGTCGGGGGGTATGTAGCAGAAGGAGTGGCCTAACCCCTCGTCGAGAGAGCACACAACGACGTCGCTCCGACGCCGGGAAATCTCGCCCGGATCGCCGGCGAAGCATCGGTTAATCTTTCCTATACCATTTCCCATTGAAAAGACTCGATTTTTTTGGGGAATTTGTTTCCTCTGTAGAGATGGAAGAGGGTTGTAGTTGAAAGTTCACGGTTTGGTATGCGATTTGAAGAAGAGAGAGAGAGAGAGAGAGAGAGAGGAGAGAGATAAATGAAGAGAGAGAGAGAGTGAGTTGACTTTGGAAGGGGTGGCGGGGGGTTGAGATTGAAATTGGGATTTGTTTAATATTCGATGCTTATAATGGTTTTTGGTGAGGGGGGTTGACTATGAATATCAAATAGGTTGTATCTATATGTGTGTGTATATGCTCTAATTTTCTTTTCTTGTACGCGTGAGTTTGAAGTGAAGGGGGGGAATGGAATAAGAGAACACTAGTCATACATACTAGTTGAAGAGATGGTTTTAGGTTTGGATTCTTTCACACTGCGTTTATATTCACGATCTCATTTTATAAATTCGAATTCATACAAATATTACTCTCCGTATATGATAAAGTATTACTCAATGCGTTTCATTATTAATTGAAATTTATATGTACGAGTTTTGATGTAAAATTATTTATTAGGATTAAATGTAATAGAGTTGACTTTTATAAGAGATATTATGTGTATTTTTACTTTATTGGAGAGATAGTCTTTATTTGTATGTTAAAAATAATGTCATATGCTGTAAATAAGTAAGATTTTTTAAGGAGTATGTGACAAATGTACAAATAATAATAGGACAAAAAGTTTTTGACAAATGTTTAATTAATAAAAAGACGAGGGAAGGAGTAATAAATACATAGATATTTTGACAAATTTTCTTATAAAGTTGGTTTATGAAAATTTTATGGTGAACTTAATACCATTGTTTACTAGACGGAATACCATTGTTTACTACACGGAGTGTCGATGTTAGTGGAGTATATTAAGATTAACAAGCACAAAAATTAAAAAATTTTTTTGAAAGCATTTTTAAACAATGATACTTTGGAGTATATTTTTTTAAGTTTCGTATTTGGTTCAAAGACCAACTAATTTTGGGGGACCAATTACATTTGCGAGGTCTCGTTTAAAGTCAGAGTTTTGTGCTCTGTATGGACTGCCATAAAAATTATTTGTATCTTAGGGGATTCGAACCTAAGACCTAGAGAAGAGCACAGTCCTAACTTTCAATACTACATCAAGGCCAAATCCTTGAATTTTTGGAGAATATTATTAAGTGATTAACTGAAGAAAAAGATTTTAGTAGGAGACATGCCTCTTTATTATCAAAGATGGAAGATGTGCACTTATCGTGAGATAATGTCATTATTTTATATAGAACTTATTAATTTTATTGTGACAATTCGTTCAATTTCAGTATTTTCATTTGTCTATATATAAAATTTAAGAAAAATTAATAATTAATGCATAAAATAGATGATGTAAATAAAAATAAAATAATGTAAAAGAGTATTATTTTTAAAAAGATAAATGATACTCTGTAATATTAAAATTAGCCTGTTAAAAAATAAAAATGATATCATTGAAACTGAAATGAGTAAGTAGTAGATATGATAGTTTTTTAAAAATGGTTGGATTAAATATTAGGAGTTTTAAAACATAGTATGAGAGAAGAGTGGTTTAGGGGAGATAGAGATTAGATATGCATTTGATTAATTAGTAGAAAATGGAAAGTCAAAAGGAACCACTTGAGATATTACAATTTGCAATTGTGACCCCTAAGGTGGAATGCTGATTTGGATGTCATATACTCATATATTCCTTTTTTTTTTTTTTTCATTCTCAATTTTTAAACATCACTTATTTGATTTCATCATGCCTTTGCTGTTGAATATCATCATGTATAATCATACTCTTATAATCTCAAAGAAAATTTGAATTAATCTAAATTAACATTTCAATATGTTGATTTAAAAAAAAAAAAAAAGCTTGTTGCATAGTTGCTTTTTTTCATTTTACTTTTTAATTTTTTTTTGTATTCAAATTGTATTTCATCGCCTATGTCAAATTTAAAAATTATTTACTAGCTAGTAATTTCAACATGGGTTGAAAATTTATAATATAAAATAGTATACAGAAGAAATGTATACATTAAACAAACCTATACTACCATTTGATAATATCATTTGCTTAAGCACTCATGCTCCTAGTCTATGATTTAGTAGATGTTTTTATTTATTAGTATTAATTAAGTGAAATATATTAACATTTTATTAAGATCGAATGTGTAAATGTTTGATTGAAAAAAGAAAAAGAGATTGTCCCGCGATAAAACGCTAGTATTATTTTTAATAATGTATTATGTTTTTCATTTTATATATGTACATTTAGGTATTCTGCCTTTTTTTTTGGTACATCTGCATTAATTTTCACTTCTCACACTTAAAAAAAAGAAGTTTTCACAACTTCTACACTTAAAATTACCACTTATTTTATCATTTATGTTATTACATTTTCTTATACAATATAATCATTATATCTTTTTAATAAAGTTTAAATGACTTCAATACTTTTAATTTATTACATTTTTATAATTTTTATGTCCAAATCAATGTGAAAACGAATTTGAAAGGAAGTAATACACTACACCTTTTTTTAATTTGTATCTGTGTTACTGTGTATACTACTTCGATATATTGGAATTTGGGTACCTTTAGGGGTGAGAACGGATCGGATATTTCCCGACCGATTTGGAACCGTATCCGGTCGGATATGAATTCGGTATAAAAATTTAGTATCCGGGCGGATACGGATTCGGATACGGATAGTTGACTTCGGATTCGGAATACATAATATCCGACCGTATTCGAGTTTTCCCATATTTTATCGGATATTATCCGGATAATAAATCCGGATACCCGGATTTTTTAATATATTTTATTTTATATTTTATATTAATTTTATTAAAGCTCTATTATAACTTATAACATTATTGGGCCTTATTAAAAACTAAAAAGCCTAAACCCTCACCCTAGCGTCCGCCGCCCACTCCTCCTTCCCTTCCCTTTTTGGCCCCTGCACGGCTGCACCCCCAGCCCCGACCCCCGTCGTCGACCGCCCGTCCCAGCCCCCATCTTGACGTCGCTGCCACCTTGCATCTCGAGCCCCGATTAGATTCAGAGAAAATTTAAGGTACAAATTGTTGAAACTCCATTAAATGAAATGGAGGAAAATTGAAGAGGTGGTTCTTAGTGTGCTTGTATTTTGTTGTACATTACTTTATTCATGCTTGGGTATAATATTATGGGTTATTTATTAATAAGGTCATTTCACTACTAGTTTTATCTAATAAAGCCTACAATATAATTTCTTGTCTAATAGCATCAAATTGAAAATTTTGAGACACTTATACCATTCAATTAATTTCAAATAAATCGGATATTTTATAGGAATTCAAAAGTCAATTATATACCATAATTATCCGATTAAGGGAGAATTTCAAAAAACAGAGAAATTTTAGCACCTTCCAAAGATTTAAAATTTTCCTAAAAAGTAGGTATATCTAAAATATAAAAAATTTCCTAAAAGATAATCTTGTTAAATTGAGGGTTTTGAGAAATCTGCAATTCAATCTACAGGTTTAGGAAAAAGCTTCTGCAAAAACGGCGAAGTGTAGAAGAACAGAAAAATAGAAGCGTATGTATTATCTAAACATATGCATATTGAAGTTCATGTGAATTACGTTCACTATTATGCAAACTAAAGTGCATTTCGACAATTTTGCATAAAAACATGCAAACTAAAGTGCAGTCTAAACATATGTATATTGAAGTTCATGTGAATTACGTTCAGGAGTATGCAAATTAAAGTGCATTTTAATAATATGCATATTGAAGTACATGCAAACTAAAGTAACGTCATTTCAATGCATATTCCATCACAAAAGAATCAGTACAACCAAAGCTTAAACAAAACTAAAAAAAGTAGAGATCATAGCCTAAACAGAAAATTCAATTACCTTAAACTTCAAATCAAAATCCAACAAAACCTCAATCATGACGTCATCGAACGAGATTCTAAAACGATCTCGATCCACTTCAACCACGACAATGAATCCAAAATATTAGCCTTTCCGGGAAGCTGTATCGACGTATTCATGCACTCAAAAAACTCACTCGCCTCCGAATTTTTGGGGTTCAGCAAATCCCTTGAAAACATCAAGTTTCCCACCGAATTAAACGCCATCAGGAATAAATAATGACCCACCCGCACCGCGCCGTTGCCGCCCTCTGTCCGCGACCGATCGGATGCTTCCACGAGCCACCCCTCCAAGTTGTTCCTAATCCGGTGGCGCACCTCCGCCGTCTCATTAATTCTCCGGTTGACGAACATCTCCTTGGAGCTGAGGCGGCGGAGCACCCGCCAGTAGCTGTCGACGTCGCCAAAAGCTCATCGTTCCCTGGTGGAAATCGAATACGGTGAGCACGTCGTTAGACGTCCGACCGGCGAAGGGAAGGTCGTGTTTCTTGAAGAGCTCTGTGGCGGCGGCAGCGCTCTGAACCACCATGGTGTTGACAGAGCCGATTTTGAGCCGGATATTTGGGGTTCAGCAAATCCCTTGAAAACATCAAGTTTTATAAATAAATTTGGAAAGTTTTATAATCTAATACATTGAGGAGTTGAATAAATCCGAAAATTGAGGCAGAAAAAATTTCGGAATTAATAGCACTTTCGAAAATTTAAATCTCAATTTGTATGATTTAAGGGTAATTATGGGTTTTTATATCCAAAATGAAGCAAATAGATAAACTTTTAAGTAGGCGTTGCAATTAGTTGAATGTGTGGTGATAATGACTCTATTAGTAAAAAATCTCTAATATTATATATGTCTTCTTAGGCGTTATGTTGTGCTGGAGTGGTGATGTTTACGAAGGATATATTTTGATGATTTCATGTTTGTTGATTTTTTATGTGTTTCAATCACATTTTGATGATTTCCATTTGAAATATATTATCCGATTATAATTATTCGAATCCGGCCCGGATTCGTCCGATATCCGTTTCGTATCCGTATACCGAATATTCCGAATTCGTAACCGAATCCGGCTTTTTCGTATCCGACTCTGAATTCGAGAAAAAAATATGATTTAGAATACGGTATAAGCACTATCCGTCCGTATCCGATCCGTTTTCACCCCTAGGTACGTTGTCCTCATATTATATATACAATTCCATATATATCTTTACTTAAAAAAAATACTACACCTTTTGTTCATAAGTATTCATATTTAGATTAAAAATTCTTAAAGTCAGCGCTGTCTTTTCTACAATAGTGAGTAGTATATGCCACCACTTAGGCTTGATGGGAGAAAATATTAATGTTAATTAGCACAAAGTAGAAGCATATTCTCCTTTTTTATTGCAAAATTTATTAATAAGCTGTGTTGTAATTAATTTGTATTTTATGTCTATTTTTAAAGAGTATTTATTGTTTCATTTAAAAAGTATTAATTTATTAGTATTTGGTTTTTCATTTAAATGTATATTAGTAATTATTTTACCATATAAAATGGAGTTGGTCTCCTGTGCATAGCGTGCACGTGCACACTAATGCACAGGTCAATCATATATGTATTAATAAAGGCAAATTAATAAAATTAAGTAATTGATGTTCCAGTGGTTATAGATACCCTCCTTAGCATAAGGTCACATGTTCAATTCCTTTCAAACTCGTTTTTTGTTTTGTTTTGTTTTTTTTTCGTTTTTTTTCTTTGACAAAATTACTCACTTCCACTTTTCAATAAATAGTTGCTACTTTTCACTAATAAAATTTTCACTTTTCACTAATAATAGTTTACTCAGTTACCACCGGTAACAAAATTTCCACTTTTCAATAATAATAGTTATCAATTTACAGTAATAAAATTTTCACTTTTCAATAATAAGAATAACACCTTTTCAGTTAAAATATCTACCACTTTTCAATAATAAAAATTACATTTTTCAGTTAAAATATCTACCACTTTTAAATAATAAAAATTACACTTTTCAGTTAAAATATCTACCACTTTTCAATAATAAAAATTACACTTTTCAGTTAAAATATCTACCACTTTTCAATAATAAAAATTACACTTTTTCTGTTAAAATATCTACCACTTTTCAATAACAAACATACACGCCCAAAATTTCGAATCGTCGTGAAGTTTATAACAGATATATCTTAGGAGTGATTGTCTCCAATCACTCCGTCATCAATATCAATTGTAAATAGTGATTTTAGGGATTGCTACATTATAGGAACCGTTACAATAGTTGAACCACTATATATTGTAAACTCTTGTACAGAAGTTAATCAATTCAATCCATTACAATTCTATATGGTATCACGAGGGGTTTCGATCTAAATCACCTTATTCTCACTTCTCTTGCATCTCTGAAAAATGTCGACCTCCAACAATACCACTGTTGTTGAATCCCCAGCCACAAAACAACCCTTAATCGTCCCTATCACTGCCCACCACCATCTCCCTATCAAACTAGACCACACCAATTACCCTTCCTGGAGAGCTCACCTCGTCACCTTACTAAAAGGGCATAACCTCGTTGGTTTTATCGACGGATCGTCCACCTGCCCCACTCTTCAGTCAAATGGCTCCAATACTGAAGAGGTTACATATTGGATCCGCCAAGATCAGCTTCTGCTCGCTGCTATCTTTGGCTCCCTTTCAGCGACCATTCTTCCGTTGGTCTCCTCTACGACCACGTCGGCTGAGGCATGGGCTATCCTCAGTCGCCTCCTTGCGAGCAAATCACGCTCACGTATTAACCAACTCAAGAGTGAGTTATATCGAATCCAAATCAAGGATCGCTCTATATCCGATTACTTGCACTACATCAAGGCGAAAGCAGATGAACTCACCCTAATTGATGAACCAGTCACTGATGATGACCTCACCCTAATTGATGAACCAGTCACTGATGATGACCTCACCCTCTTTACGATCAATGGGCTTGGCCCAGAATACGCCACCATCGTTGGTCCTATTCGGACGCGTGAGACGTCCTTACGATTTGAGGAATTGCATGACCTCCTGTTCGAACACGAACTTTCCATCAAAAATACTGAATTAGCCCAATCCCAGCTTCTCGCCACAGCCAATATGACCCATTACCAGCATCGAGGCTACAACCGTGGCAATTCTTCCCACTGTGGAAGTTCTCGTGGACCTTCTCACCGAGGAAATCATTCACACGGCAACTATTCTCGGGGAAATCACACCGGTTCCTCTCGCCGTTTTTACCAGCGAAGCAACCACAATGCTCGCCCCCCCTCCTATCTCAGGTACTTCCTACCCTAATACTCGAGATCCGATCCTATGCCAACTTTGTGGATTCCCAGGACACACTGCTCCTACATGTCGCCGACCACCATATTCGGCAAGTGTCGCTCACTCCATTCCTCAGTCACCAGTTCATCCTTGGCTGGTGGATTCCAGAGCATCTCACAACCTGACATCTGATTTGAACAATCTGTCAATTCACTCAGAATATGACGGCACATATGAAGTCCATATAGCCGACGGCTCAAGCCTCCCAATCTCTCACACGGGTACTTCTACACTTTCATTCCCTGATCGCAAATTTATTTTGTCTGATATTTTATGTGTTCCGTCGGCATCCCAAAATCTCTTATCGGTTAGCAAATTCACTAAAGCAAATAACGTGTCTATGGAATTTTTCCCCGACTTTTTTGTTATTAAGGATCTAGCCACGGGAGATCGCCTTCTTAAAGGCCCTTGTCAAGATGGTGTATATCGCTTGTTTCCTCCAACAGATGTGCAAAGACCGATCACGGCCACCATAGGTGTTCGCACCTCCCATGACTCGTGGCATGCTCGCTTTGGACATCCTTCTCAGGATACGAGTGAAGCAATAATTAGACATTTCCATTTACCTGTTTTGAATAAATCCCACACATCGGGATCAGATTGTATTTCCTGCACATTGAGTAAATCTCATAAACTACCATTCCGGTCATCATCTTTTATTGCACATCATCCACTACATTATATTTATGCCGATGTTTGGGGTCCGGCTCCCGTGTACTCATTGGATGGCTCAAAATATTTTATCTTGTTGGTGGATTTGTTTACCCGTTATTGCTGGATCTATCCGTTATGTTCTAAATCACAGGTTGCTTCAATATTTCCTCAGTATCGCACACTTGTAGAGAAACAGTTCGGTTATGAGATTAAGAACCTGTTTTCTGACAATGGAGGAGAGTTTACTGCCTTACGCCCCTACTTAACTATGAATGACATCTCTTGGCTCACAACTGCTCCACACACTCCACAGCAAAATGGCATAGTCGAGCGCCGCAACCGCCACATCCTTGAGATTGCTCGCTCACTACTTCACCATGCTTCTCTCCCTCCATCTTACTGGTCGGATGCAATCCAAACAGCGGTCTACTTAATCAATCGCATGCCTACTCCAACTCTTCAAGGACGCAGCCCATTTCAGGCCCTCTTTCAGAAACAGCCCAACTATTCAAAGCTTAAAATATTTGGGTGTCTATGCTTTCCGTGGTTGCGTCCGTATCTACCGGGTAAACTTACTCCCCCATCTTTACCCTGTGTTTTCATTGGGTATTCAACCTCTCAAAATGCTTACAAATGTTATGAACCTCTGTCTGGTCGCACTTACATCTCACGACATGTTGTTTTCCATGAGACTAAGTTTCCAGGTTCATCTCCTGCTCCCACAACACCTAACGACAACAACACCAACCAGTTCTCTCTCACAATCCTACCTCAAAATCCATCACAACCTGAAGCTCGCTCAGACTCACCCGAGCAAGAACCACCACCGGCGATCATAATGCCCCAACATTTAACCACACCACCAACCGCTCCGTCGGACACTCATGCACCGACACTGCCCGTGGTCGCTCCTCAACGAACTCACACCATGCAAACTCGTAGCCTTAACAACATTCACAGGCCTAAACGCCTGTTCGCTGCGACCAAGCACCCATTACCCAGTGATGTTGAACCAACCACTGTTCGCCAGGCCTTAACCGACAAATGCTGGCGAGCAGCTATGGACGAGGAATTCTCTGCTCTTCAAAAATTTGGAACATGGGATTTGGTGAAACCGCCATCAAATGCTAACATCATAGGGTGCAAATGGGTTTTTCGCATTAAAAGGAATCCTGATGGTTCAATTGATAAATTCAAAGCACGCCTCGTCGCGAAAGGATTCCATCAACGACCCGGTATAGACTTTCGGGAAACATTTAGCCCAGTTGTCAAACCTGCAACCATACTGATTCACGTGTTATGCAACACTAAATAAACAACCGCAAGTGTACGGCGTCTATTGTAGCGTGATAAGCACGAGGTCGATCCCACAAGGAGGCTAAGCGTAAAAGTGGTAGTTTGCTAGTCGAGTTCTAAGTAGACGTGATCGATAATTTGAGTGGTGTGAATTACTCTAAGATTACCTAACAATGTGTCACCAATAAGTAATGAAGAGTAAATACGAAATCGATCAAATACCATGCAAATCAATAAAACAAAGGTAAAATGGATAAAAACGCAAAGAAGGAAAGGTGGGTTCCAAGGCAATTGTAATATTTAGACATCCGTTTATGAGAGTTATCTCGTTTAAATGGCCATTAAGGTTATCTCATATAGGGTGATCGCACAAGAAGAATTAATTAATCTCTCGATCTAATTAACCAAAGGCGCAATGCAACATAGGCTCGTATCTCTACCTCACAAATGTTACACCACCTAAAATAGCTCCTAAGATCATTCAAATCCCTCTCCGATAATTAATCCTCTCTCGAGCTCATAATAATATCGGGTTGCATACTTGCATACGATTAAATGGAATAAATCTCTCGATCTTACCCCAATTAACAATGGATCAAGCAAATCATCATGGTCAATAACAACATGCTTTGCAATAAGGAATTAAGCACACAAATAAGAGACAAACACCAATTAAAGCAAGAAATTAATCATAAATATCAATCCAAGTCTTACAATGCCTTAGAACCACAAAGTTGTTTAGCTAACTACTAACATAATCAAATTACAAATTCCAAATGAAATAACTAAATAAAATGAAAGAGAATAAAGAAGCTTAGTCTAGATTGTGGTAGGGAATGGAATTCCCAAGCTATTGCCTCCTTCCTTGCATGAATTGGTGGAGAGATGAAGAAGTTATGGCCAAAACACCTCCAAATGTGTGTAATTATGTGTGGATTGGGGGAAGGTGTCTTGAATTTCAAGAAAGGGGGTATTTATAGTGTTGGGGTAGGGTTTGGGTGTGATATTTGCAAGTAGGTCCTTCAAAAATGGAGAAAACACGCGTTTGGCACCGAAAATGGGATGGCCCGGCCGGGTGGGAAAGTGGCCCGGCCGGGTGGGAGTGTTGGCCGAAAATTACGAAAACAGGGGCCAAGTGGCCCGGCCGGGCGGAAGCTTCGTATTTGGGTGAAAATTCTGAATTTGGCCGCCCGGCCGGGCCAAACTTTCGTATTGCTTTTCGGCCTCCAACTTCGTCCCTTCGTATCTTGAGCTTCCGACCTCCGATTGACTCGATTCTTTTTGTTATTCCACTCCATTTTTCGAGCCGGATCCAATGGTGCACTCCTCTTTCTGATCCAATCACTTGTGGTATGTGTTTTGCTCCAAATTTCATCGTATTTCCTACAAAATCGACAAAACACAACCCTTCTCTCATTTTGGCTCAAACAATCATAATCAATGCATAAATCAATGAAATCCACATCAAAATACGCTTCACATGTGCCTCGAAAACGTGTAAATTCCACCCGAATCACATACGGATCGTCTTATCTTTGGCCTTGCAGTACGGTTGGTCGCTCCGTCAACTCGACATTAGCAATGCCTTTTTGCATGGAAAACTTGATGTTCCGGTATACATGTCACAACCACCAGGTATGGTGGATCGCTCATTCTCTGACCATGTATGTCTTCTTCGCCGAACTCTCTATGGTCTTCGTCAGGCTCCCAGGGCCTGGTACACAGCTCTAAGTTCTGGTCTTACCTCATTTGGTTTTAAACAATCCCGGGCTGATTCCTCACTCTTCACATTCCGACGAGGCTCAATTACTCTCTTTGTGCTCGCATATGTTGATGATCTCATCTTGACAGGCTCATGCTCGTCCACTATATCAGCCCTCACCCGCCACTTACAGACTCAGTTCGCCGTCAGAGATTTAGGCCCTCTCACCTACTTCCTTGGCATTGAGGTCGCTACTTGTAAGGAAGGGTTGTTCCTCTCGCAGCACAAATACACTGTGGATCTTCTTCGACGTTTCCGACTTGATGGTGCTAAACCGGTCAGTACACCTATCTCCATGAAGACATCCTCATCCACATGCTCGCTTGATGCCACTGAGTATCGAAGTGCTATATTGGTGGTCTCCAATACCTCACGTTCACTCGCCCGGACATAGCATTCACTGTGAACAAGCTCGCCCAACACATGTCTTCCCCATCAACTTTCCACTGGGACGCAGTCAAACGGCTGTTCCGATATCTGAAAGGCTCCTTGCACCATGGATTACTACTTCGTCGATCCTCATCATCCATGTTAACTGCGTATACTGATTCGGATTTTGGTGGTGACTTGTCGGATGGGAAGTCCACTTCAGCCTATATTGTCTTCCTCGGCCCCAATGCCATCTCTTGGCGATCTCGAAAACAACGTGGAGTTGCTCGGTCATCAACAGAGGCTGAATATCGAGCCTTGGCTGCAGCTGCGTCCGAGGTCTGCTGGCTCCACCACCTATTTGATGATCTCGGCATCCGCATATCCTCACCTCCTCGCCTTCTTTGTGACAACATGGGCGCTACTCGCCTAGCCCTCAACCCAGTTCAACATTCCAGAATGAAACACATTGCGATAGATCTCCATTTTGTCCGTGACTTGGCCTCAAAAGGTCGCCTCTCGGTCGCCTATGTCAACACAAATGACCAGCTCGCCGACCTTCTCACCAAGCCACTTGCTCGTGCTCGCTTCCATCTCCTTCGATCCAAAATTTCTGTTGCCGATGGAACGTCCATTTTGAGGGGTCGTATAACAGATACTCCCTCCACTTTTAAATAAGTGTCACTTTGCCATTTTAATTATTTTTATAATAAGTGTCATTCTATGTTTTTTTCTTTAATTTTGACAATTTTACCCTTATAACATAATTTGCCTTCAATTTCAATTAATATAGTAGCATAAATCATGGAAAAATCATAAATATTGTACATATGAATACCACATACATTCTTGACCACATTCTTTATTTAACAAAAATTTAATATCAAAATTATTTATCATTAATGAAGGGTAATATTGACCACAATTTAATATCTTAATTTGTTGAAAAATGTTAAAGTGACACTTATTCAAAAATGGAGGGAGTATATCTTAGGAGTGATTGTCTCCAATCACTCCGTCATCAATATCAATTGTAAATAGTGATTTTAGGGATTGCTACATTATAGGAACCGTTACAATAATTGAACCACTATATATTGTAAACTCTTGTACAGAAGTTAATCAATTCAATCCATTACAATTCTATAAAGTTTATGATCTGGCTCATAGAAAGTTTTGACTATGCTTGAAAATAGGAGTCCAAAAAGTGGTAAAATTGCGCCATTGATGATTGCAGCTAAGGAACCAAACATTAGATCTGGAATTTCTGGTTTATTCAAGCAAGCTAAGTGGTATAGCGATACTTGATTCTTCTTCTTGTTCTTCTTATCTGTAGTATGTGGTTCTTCATGATACGATGTCGTTTTGTCGATTGAGGATGAATCCGTTTCGGAATCTGTGTCGATTTCATCACCCGCGGGTTTTTCAGTCGCCTCTGTTTTGAAATCTTGGAGATGTATAAGTCGAGTGTATTCTCCTTGGGGATTTCGAATTAACTCCGAATGTGAGCCTTCTGCGACCTTTCCATGGCGGATTACAGCAATGGCGTCTGCGTTCTTCACTGTGCTGAGACGATGAGCAACAATGATTCGTCCAGTGCATCTTGGTGTGTAGAAGAAAGGAGGAAAATAAAGTAGAAGAAGAAATAGCGATTAAAAAAAAAAGAGTGCAGATGCACAGTGTGTATATGAGAATTTCTCTATAAAATGATAGGTATGCATCAATTCTATACCAAAAACATCTTATATAAAACCAACTAATTATTATATTTTCAATAAATTCTCACCCTATCTTATTTAAGCTTGGTACTACAAATGAATGAATACATAAGAGTTAAGTTCACAATTTTAAAACTCTACGTTAACCACATTTTTTTTAATTTTAGAAAGTCCCACTCCTTCCTATAATTAGAAATGTTTCTTTTTTGTTGCTTTTTATCATCCATAATAAAAGTAAATCTCCTTACGTTAATGTTATTACTAGATGGACATCCGCATGTTACACAGAACACATGTTACACACAATGTTAGTAAATGTCATTACATATTATATATTATATAGTAATACTTTAAAATAAGTTAAAAAGAAAAAAAAAATCATATTTTACAATATTTATTTTAAAATTTTCATAGTGTTTTTTTAGTCAAATCAATTTAATTGTTTATTTTTATAAAAATATAATAAATCAAAATGCATAAATGTGCAAATTTTATTTTTAAATCAGTATATGAATAATATATTAGTAATTTAATGTAGGCACGTATCATATTTGTTTCAAGGAATAAAAAAAAACTGTGAAATAATTTATTTTCAAATTTAATTGATTTAATACGTAATTAATATTCTTATTAACTTATGGAATATTGGAATGTTTGAGAATTTTAGGAAATTAGTCAATTAATTAAATTTCAAAGTTGATAAAACTTTTCATCATTGTAAACACTCTAATCAATAATTTAATTACATGTCATATTTTAGAAATCAAAACAACTTTATCAAATTATGACACATATCATCAATTAAATATAAAGACAACATGTAAGCAAATTACACTAGAAGGGATTATCACACCTAATAAAAGTAAATAAGAAGAATATATACAAATATACTATTCTCTATGTTTCATACTATAAGTATTTATTGATTTAGCAAATGAGATCTCTTGTTCTACATTTTATTTCACTATAATAATACTCCCTCCTATTCTTTTTATTTGTCGTTCTAGCCTTTTGCACAAATTTTAATAAAATAAAATTATACCTAAATTAACCTTATTAAATGATTATTAATTATCTTAATTTTGACCAGATAAATCTGATTGAGAACGATAAATTAGATTATGCCTCATTTTACTCTAATAAATCCCTCATTTACTCTAACAAACCCATTAAAATAAAAAAATAAGAATAATACAAAGTAACCGCTATCTTCATCTATTTTTTCACAAACAATTTGAAAAAAATTAATCGAAAAAAAAAATTAAATTAAAAATAATAATTATCAATTAAATTACAGAAAACTCATAAATTTCAATCTTGTTTTATCTCCAAAATTTTTGGAGATGTTTGGAATTGGTGGTGGTATAAAAATTAAAAAGAGGAGAGAAGAAGGTGATTCATTAAACATTGCTAATGAAATGATCAAATAATTTAAATAGACACTGAAATTTATAAAAAAAAAAAGTGAGTAAATAGGGGTATCTCTGGTATTAAAGAGTAGAACGACAATTAAAATGCAGAAAGTTAAAAATTTAAAACGACATATAAAAAGAACATGAGGGAGTAATTGATATGTACTATATTAAAAACAATTAAAGTCTTACAATATGTATTAAAATTACAACAGGTAAAATATCAATGGAACAGAAAAAATGAAACTGGAGAATTGAACCATTTAGACCTCATATCTAGTTCGAGATTTCTATACTGTTTTTTTCCTTTCTTTCTAACTTTATATATTCACTTAACCATGCATATATTAGTAAAATAAAATACTCCTACTCTACAAAATATATATATTACTTCAAAAAATGACGAGTAGTGAATACCAATCCTCCACGCTGAATTATAACTCTAGAGTGATGTTTCTATGAATAAATCCTTTCAAAACTTCCAAAGACCTGCAAAAACACGCTGGATATTCTCGAGAGAGTTAAGGTGGAACTACCTGAATCAAGGGGAAGCTCTCTCAGAAATAATATGATCGTAAGTGTATTGTTCTTTCAATCAATGTAATTTATCACTCTCAAGTGTTTGGGTATTTAATTGTATCTTTATGTATTCAGTATATTCAATAATAAGACTTAAGAATCGTACCTTGTGGAAAAAGGTTGTCTCTTCCCCTTTTCTCTCAACCGCTTAACCCTGGACTCGTCCAAGACCCATCTTTTCTGATGGAGATATTGATGAAAATCAATATTAATATTTGATTAGATATTTGTGCTTATATTTAGGAGATTTGTTTTGATTTCATTATATTTAGTATTTATAAGTTTCTTATTCTCCAATTATTTCATATTATAAATAGATAAGTTTTAGATTATTATTAGGGAATTGAATTGATTAATAAAATGTGAGAGTTTATCTCAACATCTCTGTTGGTCCTGAAAGGAGTATATGACAAGTGTATGGGGGGGAATACACTTGTATGCAAATCTTTTGCTAATTTGATCAAACCAGAGTTCAGCAAGGTTGTCTTGGACAACTCTACTGAAGAAGATTAACTCTTCTAAGATAATCAAACTACTAAGTACTATTGAGTACTTAGTTGAATAACTATCTAAGGGAGTTATATGTGCGGAATAGTGGTTGGCCCTTTAAGTTTAGACTCCTTTAATTTCTGAAATCACTTAGTCAATACAACACAGTTCAGTTAAGCTTCAGGGAACTTGTCCAAATGTGTTTTGCACAGTCTTTGAATATGTATCTTTGAAAGATCAGTTTTGTGTGCAGTGTTGAATGAATGTAAGTACTTGTAAAGCAAATCAACACAAGAGTTTATAGTGGTTCAGAGACTCAAGCTCCTACATCCACTTTCCCTGATTTAACAGGATAATTCCTTCACTCTTGGAATTAACTTGTTTTATAGTGCCAAGGTGCACTTGATCAAAAACACCACTCCTTGATGAATTGATCCCTAGGATGTCTAGAGTCCTAGTACCCTCTTCTCAACTCAGAACTGAACTGTTCTTCTCTCAACAGTCAGCTCCTACCACTTCTACTACTACAACCTTCTCACTTTCACTCTTGAAAGATGTAAGGGTTGAAGTAAGGTTCCAACTAATGAGATATCCTTTACAATGAAGATCAGTGTATAAGGATAGGATATCTCTCTAAGCTTGTGTATGGATATACAATTGGGTTCAGCTTAGATGAAGTGTTTGAAGACTAAGATAGTCTTTGAAAGCTTTGAAAGCACTTTGTAGGATTGTTGGATATTCTTGTCAAGGTTGAGGTGCTTTCAAATGATCTTCACACTTCTGTATTTATAGACAAAATGGAGGATTTGCCCGTTGGAGAGGCAGCCCCAAATTGCTATAAATGTCTTCCTTGAGTTCTTCAAACTGGAAGACAGATTCTTGATAGTGACATGTCCTCATTTGGGTAATAAACGGCTTGTAAGACTTTGTCTTCATTCTGCAGCACTTTTCCCAATGTTTGACTTCTTGTTAGGACTTGAACATGGCTTCTGAAGGTTGATCCAATGATAGGACAACATTCATTATCATTTGGACAACTCTCCTTATTACTATCAGCAGTTTTGCCTTTCAGCAAGGTTGGCTTGCTCTTCTTCAGATGACTTGGCTCTTTCCCTCTATTTCACTTCAAGGTGATCTTAGCTTGTTTCTTTGGTGATCTTTAGGGTGTGGTTGTCTCTTTCTCTTCAGCATAGTTGACCTTCATCTGTTCTGATTCAATCATGCTGAGACAACTCTTCTGGACAACTCTTCTGATCAGCATATTTGGTCTTTTAGCATCAGAGCACTTTACACATAGAGTTGGCTTCTTTGGACAACTCTCCTGATCAAAAGCCTTTGAGTAGCCTTGTCCTTTTGAGCTAGGTAAGTTTGTTCTTGCATGTGGCTAGCTTCTTTGGACAACTCTGCTGATCAGAGTATTTGGTTTTTCATAGAGTGTTCTTGCTCTTAAGTGGTTGTTCCAGAATTTGAGCCTTGAGGGGACTTGATCTTGATCATCTTCAAAGCATAGGTTCCCCCTCAAATTGTGCATCTAATTGTCTAAGAGCTGCCTAACATTTCAGCTTCTCATCTAGCCTTATGCTATGTGTTCTAACATTTTTAGAACACTATCAATTTGACTTAGGCATGTCTAAGGGGGTTTTGGCATTAGATCAAAACATATCTCATTTTATTCCCAACAATTTCCCCCTTTTTGATGATGCCAAAACCTATACTATTTAAGCAAAAGTGACTTGTCTACACTTTTTACATGTATCTTCAGAAGACATGACTAAGGTCAATATTCCTGAAAAAGCAATGTGTTAGTGTATTCACTGTTTCTGTTGCAAGTAGGTTCAAGATAGGCATAGAGAGATTAGTGTTTCTTGATTCAAAATAAGTTCAACTATCATTCATTCAAAAAATCATTACAGGCATGTTGATAGTTGAAATTAACATATCAGAGCATGAATCAATAACACTTAAATACATCAGAGCATTTCATTCTAACAATTCAAGACATAAAATAAGATATTCAGCATCAGATCACAGAGCTTGTATCAGAGCAATCTTTAACAGATCAGAGCAACCAGATTAGCACACCATATCAGCAATCTTGACCATATTTTAGCATAGTTGATCAATCAAGAAAGGTCAGAAGACTTAGCCATTTCAAAGATCATCCTCAGGGGGTGGCAGCATTCCATACTGTGCCCACACTCTTCTTTTCAATGCCATGGCTTCTTGGTTGGTTCCCTTAGGTCCAAGAACCATCTTGTTTAGCTTAAGGATCTCAGTGAATTCTCTCAGAATTCTTGCTTGATCAATCCATCCTTCAAGCTTTGGAGGCATGTATATGATTGGCTTGGGAGCTGTGAGTTCAAATCTTGCAATGTCAGCAGCTGCAAGAAGTTGTTGATACAACTCTCTGTAGTATTCTAGCATGAACTCAGTGAAGGCAGAGTCTGCATCTCCTCCATTCCATCTGTCAATGACATAATAGTCATAGACAAACTCCCTTTTGGCTTCTTCCCATGTGTCATTCAGTTGAATTTGAACCCATTTATCCAAGTGTGGATATTTGGTGTCCATTGGGATTAGAAGCTGAGGCTTCATCTTGCTGTAAGCTGCTCTTCTCCTTCTTGGTTTCTGAAAGTTTGCTCTCCTTTCATCTCTTGCTCTGTTGGCTTCTTCCATCAGATCCATTTTCTCATGGGCCCTCATCATGGCCAGTTTCTGTTGTGTTTCAGGGTCTTTGCCATACCCTTCATGAAACAGCTTTGATGGATCAAGAGCTTGGAATGTTGTCTTCTTCTTAGGTTCAGGTCCAAATCCTTCAGCAAATAACTCCACAATGTCTTCAGAGGACTTGGTACCTTCAGCAGTTTTGCCAGATTCAGAAGATTTGTCCTTTTCAGCAGCTTTGGACTCTTCAGCAGTTTTGGCTTTCTTTGATGTAGGCTCATCTTCATCAATTCTGAATTCAGGTGGAAGATCAAGGCTGCTAGGAAAGTCAGTGAATTTCTCAATTTGTCTCTTCTTTCCTTGGGCCTTCTTGATCTTTCCTCTGGTTTGGACACCTTCAGCATCTTTGTCCAAACCTGACACTTCACCACCTGGTCTTTGTTGTAGCCTTACTCTTTCCTCTTGAGCTGAGGCCATTGAGTTTTTCAATGCCACCAAACCTGACACTTCACCACCTGGTCTTTGTTGTAGCCTTACTCTTTCCTCTTGAGCTGAGGCCATTGAGTTTTTCAATGCCAATGCTAACTGCTCCTCTTCATCCAAATCTTCCAAGTTCAACATTTCTGGCTCTTTTCCCTTTCCTTCAGGGACTTTGTCCTTCCCTTTCACTGGACTCCCAATTACTAAGGCACCTTTTGCCCTTGCTCTTTCCCTTTCCCCCTTTTTGGCAGCATCAAAACACTGGGGCTTGAGGTCACTCATTGTTGAGGCCATCAGGGATTGGGCCTGGTTTAGGGACTTCATCTCTTCCAACAAATACACATTTTCATCATGTATATCTTGCATTTTATCATTGCTCAAGCTAAGAAAAGCTAGAACAGGCTTCATTTTTTGTTGGACAACCTCCTCCAAGGTTGCTTTGAGAGATGCATCCAATGTAGCTTTCAGAAGCTCAGTGAGGTTGGCCACTGCACCTTCAGCAATGTTGGCCAGCACATCTTGGGAAAATTTTTCTGAGGCAGCTTTGACCATAGCTAGCCTTTGCTCTTCAGCTCTTCTCTTTTGCAGTGCAGTCTTCTTTCCAATAGCTTGTTTGACAGTTATCCTGAGAGCTTTGACATTAGCATTGTGATTGTCTCTCAGCAGCTTTTGTTCTTTCTTGACCTCCTCTGAGATGGCTTCCATGGTTGATTTGGCATTTTGAAATTCAGTGGAGATGGTTTGGAGACCAGATTCCACACCACTGATTCTTGCCGCAAGGGTTGGTAGCACAACATCTTCAGAGCCAGTGAGCCTCATTTCTACAGATGCTAGAGTCCTTCCTTGCTCATTCAATGCTCCTGAAGTTTCAGCATGAGCAGATTGGACTTGATGAGCCAAGGAGTCCAACTTTTCTGATTGCATTCCAAGTAAGGCCTGAGCTGAGCCTGTGTCTACTTGGATAGGTGCATCTGTTAAGAACTCATCTGCAAAAATTTGATCAAGAGAGATACCTGCAACATCAGACAAGTCAAACAAGTTAGGAAATAAGCACTCATCACCCTCAATTTCTTTTTCATAAGACTCTGATACATCAGCAGTCTTCCTCTCATTTTCAACTTGTTCTTTTCTCCCTTCTTCAATAATGTTCTCACTCAAGGAATCAGGCCTCCTCTCATCAAGGGATTCTTGAAGTTCAGATTTGACTTCAAGAATAACCTGTCCTTCCTCACTTATTCCACCCTCATATGGTGGTACACTCACTATCTTAGTGATGACTACCTCCCTTTCATCCTCAACTCCCTCTGATTTTTCAAAACTACTTTCCTTTTCAACTCCTTCTCTTAAACCTGCAGCATCTCCACCTTCAACAAGGTTCAAAAATGGCAGTTTTGGGGAGATCACAGTGCTTATATCAGCAGCCACTGAGTCATCCTGAATGATTAAGGGCTGATCAGTGTCCAACTCTTCTGACACTGAATATGCCTTAATCAAACTAGCCTCTAGTACAGGAACCTCAACATCTTTAGGCTGTGCCTTGGGTTCAGAAGAACCTTCATTGGCAGATGTGTCCTTGGTTGTGTTACCACCCTTGGTCAACACCTCTGATAACACAGAGCCTTTCCTATGATAGGTTTTAGAAGGGTTAGAGAGTCTATCTGCTATAGAAGACTTGGGTTGAAAGGATTCAGGGAGATTGGCTTGAGGGGTTTCAGGAGGGTTGGGATTTGAAGGGTTTGAGGGATCATCAGGGGAATCATCATCATTTGAGCTACTGTCAGGGTGTTTGATTCCCTTGGCTTTTCTTTCTCCTCCTCAATTTTATCAGCTACTAACTTTGCAAAAATGTTCTCATCAATGAGAAATCTTGTCTTTGTAACTCCAGCAAAGTGTAGCAATCTGTTTTCCTCTATTTGCCACCAGTTTGCACCCTTATCTTGGATGACTTGTGATATCTCCATCATAGATTTGTCTTTCACATCAACAAGCATCCTCAAATCATGAAAGGCCTTCTGAATTCTTGGAAATTCAGCAAGTTGTGGATACAAACTGTCCACAGTAGCCTTGGCTCCTCCTCTGAGCATACTTTCAAAAGTATACTCCTCCTCATCTCCACTTGAATGGGGACTTTGGGTTATAGGGGAGTTGGCTCTGGGTTCTCCTAATGTGGCTTTAGGCAGATTAAGTTCAGGGATATTGGCTTCAGAAGGGTTGGGCTCAAATGAAGGTATTTCAGTTGCTTTAGAGAGCAATGAATCTGAAGGGGCTTTACTCAGGGGGGTTGGCTCATGAAGTGCATGCTCTAAGAGCTTTGAATAGTTGAGCATGGATGAGTCAAGGGGAGACAGGAGTCTTGTCTCATCTACAGCTAAATCTGCAAGCACATCTATGCCACTTCTTTGCACATTCCCTTCTGGAGAATATCTCTTAGTGAGATTTACAGGGGTAATGGGTTGGTTGGAAGGGGTGACATGGGTTTCAGGGGAATTGGGCTCAAGGTTCTGAATTTCAGGGAGGTTGGCCTCTATAGGTTGACCTTCAGGGACTTTGGATTCTGGAGTTCCAGAACCAGATGAATTAGGCCTTGACATGGATTTGCTCCTGCTTTCAGCTCTGCTCTCCCTTAGAGCCAATTGAAGAGACCTTTCTTCTTGAAACTCCAACACCTTCTCAGTAGGTTTGGCCCTTCTCTTGCTGGCCCTACTGCTTCCACTTTCTTCCTTCTCAGGGACAACTTCCCTGATTCTCTTATCACCCTTCTTCTTTTGCCTAGTCTCATTGTACTTCCTCCTCAACTCTTCTGAGTGGTCAGAAGGCATACTCACTCCCTCTTCTGCCACTGCATCAACTTCAGCTGATGCTCCTGAGGCTTCTTTTGAAGACAATTGAGACATCTTTCTTGTTTTGATAGCCCTGGCCTTTGTTCTCTTTTTCATCTTGGGCTTCTCTTCCTTCTGTTCTTCAGCAGGCTTGGCCAGTAACATCCTTCTTTTCTCAGTTTTCTTGCTGAGCTTTCTGAATAGGATCTTTTGGGCTGGGAGGGGTTTTGCAAAGGTTTGCATCTGGGAATAGTGGGAAAACCTCTCAATCAACAAGCTTGCCCTGGTGCAATACTTGATTTTCCCTTCTAGCACCACCTTATTGTGGGTTTTCACTTTAAATTTAGCCTTCTCCTTCATCATCTCAGACATGATGAAGGTCCTCCAATCAAACTTGATGCCCTTATCACTGGCATCAATAATGGCAGCCATGATTCTGATCCTTGGATGGCTGACCTGCTCTAAGCTTCCAGTGTTGCTTAGGAGGCTCTTAGCAACTACCTCAAAAAGATTGAGAAACTCTGGCTTGAGAGTTTTCTTGTTTTGAGTTGAAGAGAGAGGGCCTGGAACTAATAACCATTCTTGGGCTATTTCCTCTTCATGCCCAGTACCATAAACCTCTGGATTCCTTCCCTCATAAGGCAATCCAAAAGCTCCTTCCAGATCTTCTGAGGAGAATTTTACTCTGTGGAATCTCTCCTCTTCCTCTCCTTCAGCTGTGTAGGATAGTCTGGTTGATACTTCACCATCTTCAGGCTTGCCTCTCCACTTGAGGAAGGCAAAGAATTCTGCCATGTAGCTCTCCAAGCAAGAGCTTGGTCTTTCCTCCATGAACTTTTGAAGTCCAGCTCTTCTCAACCACCTCAGGGTTGGAGTAATCTCAGGATCTTCACTTTCAAAAGAAACTATTGGCTCAAAGTGAAGATTGTTTTTGTTGCTAAGATAGGCAAAATCCAGGTCTAGATCCTTGTTAGAGAAATCAACAAGCATCTCAGGTCTAACTTTGGGGGCCATTGATATTTGCAGAGAGAGTTTTGAGAGAGTTTGAAGAAAAATAGAGTTAGGGTTTCGAATACTTGGGGAAGAAGTGTTTGTGGGTATCTTAAGACTTGTGAATATTCTAAAAAGAATGTTTGTCAATGAGTTGGTAAGGTCTTGAGACAATTCAAAGGTGAACTAAAATGGAAATCCAAAATGGACGGCTAGGATTGATTTCAGGGGAGTTGTCCATTTTTGATCCAATGGTCAAAAACCAATGAAACAGTGAAATAACTGTTTTATTCAAAACGTGGGTGGTTTTTAATGTTTGTTTAAGGCTGGGGGTTTTTCGAGATAGATCATGTCCCAAAAAGTTTAATGCAAACAAGAGTTAAATCTTGGCATTTAATGCATGGAAAGTGACCTTTTGGGTGGGAGACAAATTAAATCCCAGAAAGGTGAAAACTGTATTTCAAGGGACAGATTTCGAGATAGGTATTGATCACCAAAATAGGTGCTTATCATACCAAGATTTGGTTTGATAGCTGGGACAACTTATCTGACCCTACATGGACAAGTGTCCTGAAAGACTGTGGACAAGTGTCCTGAAGAAGTAAGGTCATGTTTCTGAGTTTCAGTAGACTTGACCAAGTCTGCTGAAGTTTGAGTTTGTTTCCCCCTTAATCAATGAACTTCTTTGGATTTATTTGTCCAACTTCCCTGGATCAAGAAGTCCCAACTCTGCTGATAATTCCAGGAACCTTGCCTCTGCAAGTGGCTTAGTTAGTATATCAGCTTTTTGATGGTCTGTGTGAATTTTCACTAGCTTGATATCCTTCTTCTCCACATGATCTCTAATGAAGTGATGCTTGATGTCCACATGTTTGCATCTTGTGTGCAAGACAGGATTTTGTGATATAGCAATGGCACTATTGTTATCACAGAAAATTGGCACTTCAGTAGAGTTGACTTTGTAGTCTCTGAGTTGTTGTCTTAGCCAAAGTATTTGAGAACAACAACTTCCAGCAGCAACATATTCAGCTTCAGTGGTGGAGGTGGCTACTGTATTTTGTTTCTTGGAGAACCAAGATATGAGTTTGTTGCCCAAGAATTGTCAAGTCCCTGAGGTGGACTTTCTGTCAATTCTACATCCTCCATAATCAGCATCTGAGTAGCCAGTTAGCTCAATATTGTCATCAGCAGGGTACCAAAGGCCTAGATTCTCAGTGCCTTTGAGATACCTCAAGATCCTCTTTGCAGCCTCAAGGTGGCTTTTCTTAGGGTTTGCTTGAAACCTTGCACAAACACCTACTGCAAAGGTGATATCAGGTCTGCTGGCAGTGAGATAGAGGAGTGAACCAATTATTCCTCTATACTCAGTAGAGTTGGTTGGCACACCACTCTCATCAGGATCCATCTTCCAATTGGTGTTCATAGGGATCCTTACTGGCTTGCTAGTTGTACACCCAAACTTTTTGATCATTTCTCTGGTGTACTTAGCTTGGTTGATGAAGATTCCTTCTTTAGATTGCTTGACTTGTAGACCCAAAAAGAAATTCATCAACCCCATCATGGACATCTCAAACTTGCTTTGCATGAGCTTGGAGAATTTCTCACAGAGCTTCTCATTAGGGGATCCAAAAATTATGTCATCCACATAAATTTGGACAAGCAAGATGTCCTCTCCTTCAGAGATTCTGAAGAGAGTTCTGTCCACAGTTCCCTTGGTGAATCCATGATCCAAGAGGAATTGTGACAGTGTATCATACCAAGCCCTAGGGGCTTGTTTGAGTCCATATAGAGCTTTCTTGAGTCTGTAAACTTGGTTTCCAACTTCAAAACCTGGTGGTTGCTCCACATAGACTTCTTCTTTCAAGACTCCATTCAGAAAGGCACTCTTGACATCCATTTGGTATACTTTGAACCTCTTGTGGGCTGCATAGGCTAGAAAGAGCCTTATTGCTTCTAGCCTTGCCACAGGTGCAAATGTCTCATCATAGTCAATGCCTTCATGTTGGCAATACCCTTTTGCCACAAGTCTTGCTTTGTTTCTGACAATCACATCATTTTCATTTTTCTTGTTCTTGAACACCCACTTTGTTCCAATAACATCTTGATGTGAAGGCCTATCCACCAGCTCCCATACTTCATTTCTGGTGAATTGGTTCAGTTCTTCCTGCATGGCTGTGATCCAATTGGCATCTTGAAGTGCTTCCTCAATATCACTTGGTTCTTGCTCTGACAAGAAACAACAGAACATAGCACTTTCACCATGAAACTTTCTGGTTCTGACTCCTATACTTGGATCACCAAGTATTAGATCAGTAGGATGGTCAGATAACCAAGTCCTTCTTTTTCTGATCTCTTCAGTAGAGTTGTCCTCTACTGAAGATGAGTCATTTTGATCATAGAATTCAGGATAATTTAATGCAGGATCTAATTCAGGATCATAATCAGGGGTGTTGTCCTCAATGTCAGGGACATTGGCATTTTCAACATTTTGAGTTCCCCCTTGATTATTTGACCCATTAACTACCTCAGCAGGAACTGCTTCTTCATTGGTAGTTGTTACCTGGATGTGAACTGGGATTGGTTCATTCAGTTCACCATTTCCATCTGTAGGATTTGTCTCAGGAAGGTTGCCTTCAGGATTGTTGTCCAATGTGGGTTTTTCAGGCAGATTGGCTTGAACAACATCTATGAATTCAGTGTCTTTGTCTTTTAGGCTTAATCTGGTTGTCCTCTGTGTGATTTCTTCAGGTTCTAAATGATCATTCCTGATCTCAAAGATAGATTCATCAAACACAACATGAGGTGTTTCTTCCACTATAAGGGTTTTCTTGTTGTAGACTCTGAAAGCTCTACTGATTTGAGAGTATCCAAGAAATACTCCCTCATCAGCTTTGCTGTCAAAAGCTTTCAACTGTTCTTTCCCATTATTGTGAATGAAACATTTACAACCAAATATATGAAAGTATGACACTTTAGGCATTCTTCCTTTCCAGAGTTCATAGGGGGTTTTGCCTTGCCCCTTAGTGATCAAACATCGATTTTGAGTATGACATGTAGTGTTTATAGCTTCAGCCCAAAACCTCTTAGGTAAATTTGAATCAGCAATTAAGGTTCTAGCAGCTTCTTTTAAAGTTCTATTCCTTCTTTCTGCAACTCCATTTTGTTGGGGAGTTCTAGCTGCTGAGGTTTCATGAGCTATTCCATTTGATGTGCAGTACTCATTGATGTATGAATTAATGAACTCAGTGCCTTTATCAGATCTTATCTTGATAATGCTAAGGCTTTTCTCATTTGACAATCTCTTGAGAAGTTCAGGCAGTTTGACTTGTGTTTCCTTCTTATTAAGGAGAAATACTACCCATGTGAACCTAGAGAAGTCATCTACTACCACCAATGTGTATTTTCTACCATTTATGCTTGAAGGGGTAATTGGTCCAAACAGATCCATATGTAGAAGTTCAAGTACCCTTTCAGTGGAGATGACTGGTTTTCCTTTGAATGAGGCTTTAATCTGTTTTCCTTCTTGACATGGCTTACACACATGTTCTTTAATGAAAACCTCATTAGGTAGTCCTTTAACTAATGCATTTCTAGCAAGTTTATTCATAGATTTGAAGTTCAGGTGGTTTAGCCTCTTGTGCCATAACCAACTTTGTTCACTAGAACTTTTAGCAATGAAACATGCAGCATCAGTAGACTTGTCCCAGTCTGCAAAATACACATTTCCCTTCCTAGTTCCAGTCAATAGGGTTTGTTGAGTTTTATCCTTAATTAGACACTTTCCACTTGAGAACTCAACATTAAAATCCTTATCACAGAATTGACTGACACTTAGGAGATTATATTTGAGACCAGCCACATAAGATACATTGGATACTTTGATGTTACCAATCATCAAAGTACCATAACCTTTTGTAGTTGCTTGTGAGCTGTCTCCAAAGGTAACATTTGGGCCTTCTTTTTCAATGAAGTCAGTGAGGAGTTCCTTGTTTCCAGTCATGTGCCTTGAGCATCCACTGTCAAGGTACCATGCTGTCTTTTTGTTCATGCTCCTCTTCTTGTGGCCCATTGGTACCTCATCATCCTCAAGAGCCATGTTGCAAACATCATCATCATCATCACTGTTAGAGAATAATCCATCAGAGGAGTTGAAGCTTTCAGCACTATCAGATTCTTCACCAGCCATCATGGCTTTTCTATTGGTGAACTTTCTGTCTCTTTTAGCTTGTCTCTCTCTTCTTTCTTTAGAGCTCAATTCAGGGCAGTCATATTGGAAGTGCCCTTTCTTTTTACAGTTATAGCACAGATCTTCATCATCATCCTTCTTGGATTCTTCTCTTCTCTTAGATGAAGAAGGATCAGCTCTACTGGATCTTCTCCTATCAGAGGACTTGTCCTCTGATCTTTTCTCTTCAGGCTTTTTGTCCTCAGCCTGATTTTCAGGGGAGTTGTATCTTCTCCTGAATTTGTTGTCTTGGTAGAATTTCTTGTATCTACCAAATCTTGTGTTGAGCTTGTCAAACCTTCTAGCCATCAAGGCTAGTTCTTCCTTCATTTCAGTCTTAGAGACTGTCTTTGATGATCTGGGAGTGGGTTGCATTTCTGGTTCAGCAACTTTGGCTTTGAATGCCACTCCCTTAGTAGGATTTGAAGGTTCCTCAACAGGCTTTCTTCTATTGAGGTCAAACTCATAGGCTTTAAGTTCTGAGAATATTTGTTGCATGGGCATGGTGGAGAGATCTTTGGTGTTCTGCATCATTACAACATAGACATCCCACTTTTGAGTGAGACTCCTTAGGATTTTCAGTCCAACCTCTCTCTTGGTGTAGACCTTGCCCAATGAGTTAATCTCATTCATCACATCAGTGAATCTACCAGCAAATTTGTCAATGGACTCATCAGACTCCATTGAGAATTGTTCAAACTTCTGCACAGCAACTTGGAGCTTGTTCTCCTTGATTTTTTCAGTGCCCTCACACATTTCAGCAAGGGTATCCCAAATTTCTTTAGCTGTGGTGCAGTGGTAGACTCTGCCCATAACTGCATCTGGAATTGTTTGATAGAGGGTGTTCATGGCAAGATAATTCAAATTATCTCTCCTCTTTTCATCAACAGTGAAGTCATCCTCATCTTTGGGAATCAGTTCCCTTATATCTGCTCTTTGCTCATCTGTCAATTTGGGGTTAGTTTGAGTAAACACAAAAGGTCCTCTTGTGATTACTCTAAGCATATCAGTATGAAGAGATGCAAGATGAGCCCTCATTCTAATTTTCCAGAAATCATAATTGTCTATTGAAAACATGGGCAGTTTGTGATGAGAAATGTGGTTGACTGGATTTGTGGCCATGTTGTCTAA
Source organism: Galeopsis tetrahit (assembly GCA_963675135.1). NCBI lineage: Eukaryota > Viridiplantae > Streptophyta > Magnoliopsida > Lamiales > Lamiaceae > Galeopsis > Galeopsis tetrahit. The sequence continues at coordinate 74,238,601 of OY776124.1, forward strand.
TACTTGAACAGCAGGTGGAGGAACAGCATTGTTGTTGGCCATATCTCACAAATAATCAGTTAGTCAACAAGTGATGGATTTCAGATAGAGATCAGTTCAGTGACCACACCAAATATGTGAGTTTTGAAAATCAAGATGGATTTTCAGAAGCAGTGGTCTTTGAACCCCTGCTCTGATACCACTTGTTGGTCCTGAAAGGAGTATATGACAAGTGTATGGGGGGGAATACACTTGTATGCAAATCTTTTGCTAATTTGATCAAACCAGAGTTCAGCAAGGTTGTCTTGGACAACTCTACTGAAGAAGATTAACTCTTCTAAGATAATCAAACTACTAAGTACTATTGAGTACTTAGTTGAATAACTATCTAAGGGAGTTATATGTGCGGAATAGTGGTTGGCCCTTTAAGTTTAGACTCCTTTAATTTCTGAAATCACTTAGTCAATACAACACAGTTCAGTTAAGCTTCAGGGAACTTGTCCAAATGTGTTTTGCACAGTCTTTGAATATGTATCTTTGAAAGATCAGTTTTGTGTGCAGTGTTGAATGAATGTAAGTACTTGTAAAGCAAATCAACACAAGAGTTTATAGTGGTTCAGAGACTCAAGCTCCTACATCCACTTTCCCTGATTTAACAGGATAATTCCTTCACTCTTGGAATTAACTTGTTTTATAGTGCCAAGGTGCACTTGATCAAAAACACCACTCCTTGGTGAATTGATCCCTAGGATGTCTAGAGTCCTAGTACCCTCTTCTCAACTCAGAACTGAACTGTTCTTCTCTCAACAGTCAGCTCCTACCACTTCTACTACTACAACCTTCTCACTTTCACTCTTGAAAGATGTAAGGGTTGAAGTAAGGTTCCAACTAATGAGATATCCTTTACAATGAAGATCAGTGTATAAGGATAGGATATCTCTCTAAGCTTGTGTATGGATATACAATTGGGTTCAGCTTAGATGAAGTGTTTGAAGACTAAGATAGTCTTTGAAAGCTTTGAAAGCACTTTGTAGGATTGTTGGATATTCTTGTCAAGGTTGAGGTGCTTTCAAATGATCTTCACACTTCTGTATTTATAGACAAAATGGAGGATTTGCCCGTTGGAGAGGCAGCCCCAAATTGCTATAAATGTCTTCCTTGAGTTCTTCAAACTGGAAGACAGATTCTTGATAGTGACATGTCCTCATTTGGGTAATAAACGGCTTGTAAGACTTTGTCTTCATTCTGCAGCACTTTTCCCAATGTTTGACTTCTTGTTAGGACTTGGACATGGCTTCTGAAGGTTGATCCAATGATAGGACAACATTCCTTATCATTTGGACAACTCTCCTTATTACTATCAGCAGTTTTGCCTTTCAGCAAGGTTGGCTTGCTCTTCTTCAGATGACTTGGCTCTTTCCCTCTATTTCACTTCAAGGTGATCTTAGCTTGTTTCTTTGGTGATCTTTAGGGTGTGGTTGTCTCTTTCTCTTCAGCATAGTTGACCTTCATCTGTTCTGATTCAATCATGCTGAGACAACTCTTCTGGACAACTCTTCTGATCAGCATATTTGGTCTTTTAGCATCAGAGCACTTTACACATAGAGTTGGCTTCTTTGGACAACTCTCCTGATCAAAAGCCTTTGAGTAGCCTTGTCCTTTTGAGCTAGGTAAGTTTGTTCTTGCATGTGGCTAGCTTCTTTGGACAACTCTGCTGATCAGAGTATTTGGTTTTTCATAGAGTGTCCTTGCTCTTAAGTGGTTGTTCCAGAATTTGAGCCTTGAGGGGACTTGATCTTGATCATCTTCAAAGCATAGGTTCCCCCTCAAATTGTGCATCTAATTGTCTAAGAGCTGCCTAACATTTCAGCTTCTCATCTAGCCTTATGCTATGTGTTCTAACATTTTTAGAACACTATCAATTTGACTTAGGCATGTCTAAGGGGGTTTTGGCATTAGATCAAAACATATCTCATTTTATTCCCAACAATCTCATTTACAGTTTGAGTTTTGTCACTTTTCCGGGTATTCGTAGAATCAACGGATAGTGTGTGTTTCTTTTGTGTTTGTCATATATTCTTCTTTTATACGCTTCCGCGGCTGCATCAGTTGGTAATCAGAGACTAGGTACGATTCTCGATGATGGTTCTAAGATTTCAATCAGTTTACGATACTATTCGTGATGAGCAATCAACTTATGAAGATGATAATATGCAGATCTGTCATGATGAATTTAATGGACCACCAATTTTCTATCAATATTTTGATAAAGATTGTGGTTATGATGGACCACCAATTATTGATAAATATTTTGATGAAAAATATGGTTATGATGGACCACCAATTTTTTATAAATATTTTGATGAAAAATGTGGTTATGATGGACCACCAATTTTTTATAAATATTTTGATGAAAATTGTGGTTATGATGTACCACCAGTTTTCAATGAGTTTGTTGATATGTTGGTTGATGGTCTTGATGATGGTTATTGTGGCCCCTAATTTTTTATGAGGAAAAGGAGAAGAGAAATATTTTTGTAGTTAAGAGTGTTCGTGTTCATCTTAATATTTCTGACTTAACGATGGAGGTTCTTATCGTCTTATGGCCAAAAGAATACAAAGATGTTTGCGCTCATCTTCGTACCTTTCCGATGAGAACTAACATGATTCAATGGCGAATCATCTTCAAGAAGAGGAGAATGATGGAGATATTGATGAAAATCAATATTAATATTTGATTAGATATTTGTGCTTATATTTAGGAGATTTATTTTTATTTCATTATATTTAGTATTTATAAGTTTATTGTACTCCAAATATTTCATATTATAAATAGATAAGTTTTAAACTATTATTAGGGGTTGAATTGATTAATAAAATATGAGAGTTTATCTCAGTATCTCTTTTACGGTTTGAGTTTTGTCACTTTTCCGGTATTCGTAGAATCAACAGATCGATAGTGTGCGTTTCTTTTGTGTTTGTGTATATTCTTCTTTTATACGGTTGCATCATTTTCCCTTCCACTTCGTCAACCCCTATCTTCACGGAATCAACTCCTCTTCCCACGTCCTATCTTCCCTCAGAACTCGGAGCTTACCTCATTTTCCGATTGACCAGGCCCCAGTCCACCTAATCATGGACTACTTTATGGGCTTACTCTTATTACAATTGGGCTCCTAAGAGGCTTCACAAAATACATAGTCAAGACTCAAGAGTGTATTCATCATTTAATGAGATAAGTAGACACGCGCAAAACCGAACCGCCAAACCGGCCAACCGGCCAAACCGTCGGTTACGGTTTGAAAACCGAACCGTAACCGAAAAATGGCGGTTCGGTTACGGTTCGGCATTTTGACAAACCGCAAACCGCCGGTTTTGGCGGTTAACCGGCGGTTTGCCGGTTTTTTATTAAAAAAAATATATATATTTTTTTAATACACAATTCTTCTATTTTTAATGTATAAATTTACGTTATATAATTTTTATTCAATTCTAGTAATGTATTTTCTAAAAAATGAGTTAAAACGAATAAAATACGAACGAACACGGAGTGAAAACGAGCGAAAACTGAGATAATATTTAAAAAAAAAAACACAAACCGCCAAACCGCCGGTTTGAAAACTGTAACCGTAACCGGCGGTTCGCGGTTCGGTTACGGTTACCGAAAAACCAAAACCGTAACTGCCGGTTTCTACCGGCGGTTTGGAACCGTTGCCATGTCTAGAGATAAGTACAAATACTTAATGAGGATAACTCATTTTACATTCACGCATCGTCATTTTTTATTTACTTTTTATAAGAGATTGAGATGTGTATTGAATAAATTAAATCTCATTTTTGTGCAATAACAACAAACCACACAAAAAATATAATCACATTGGACAAACATTGTGTGACAAGCTCCATCGAAGAGGAATGAAAGAAGCATCAAACTTTGTACGGGTATGTATACATATATGCAAATCATTTTTATATATACACATATGTGCATGCATATATATCCCATGTATACTAATAGAGAATTTTTATTGCTTATGTGTCGAATTTTAATGATGTGTCGATATGTAATGAGTTTTGATTATGTATCATATGCAAATTAATATTTTGAGTCATCCATAAAAAATGAATAGTTGACTCAACTAATTCAATATATGGCTATTATTATTAAAAATTATGTAAATATAAGGTGTCTTATTTATAGCATATGTATTATTATTATTATTATTATTATTATTATTATTATTATATATGTTGAGTTTTGTGGACAAATTAATTTATTATATGTAATGCGTAATGTTGTAAAGAAAATGTATAACAGTCCGTGTGTAATACGCGAGAATCTCAACTAGTACTATATAGGTAGATATTAGATGTAAATTAAATTTGTATTATAGTCATTTAACATATATATTTATATTAATATATATGTGTACATGTGTGTGTATTATTTATGTTAATTTAAAAATTTTATAGGAGTATATTTGTATTAGATGTCTTATTTCTAAACAGTTATGTTACTTTATTTTTTCCAAAATGAGTGTTGACTTTTTCGAGTAGATTATTTGAAAATTTGTGGTCTCAGCCCTCAGGTGGTTATATATTACTTTGACTTTTTACCTAAATATTTTATTGAATTCAACGTATTTGCTGGATCAACTCACTAAATAAATCACCATTAAAAAATGTGTATGCCACACAAATTCACAATCTCCCAAGATTTTGCAAGTATTTTTGTTAATATATAGTATTCACTTTTTCTTGTTATTATTAATTCTGAAAACTTATAATTCCGGATGCACCACGCACGTACCTCATTAGTAAATTGTCAAAAAATTAATTGTGAATACAACGAAAAAAAATAAATTTGTGTGCAATTGAAAAAAATAAGATTTAATCACAAAAAAATGTCGAAAAAATCATTTACTCGTAATTCAAAATAAAACGAGGCACCCTTTAACTGGACTTATTTACGAAGAATATGTGTCATATATTTGTTACTTGCATTAGATTGGTACGACCGTCACAATACCTAGAAAATTGAAAAGTAAAACAATTGTTTAAAAGGGACATCGTGCTTTCTCAATTTACCGTTAGTCCAATAACTCGATTTAAACCATGACCGAATACATATCATATAAGTATCTCAATATAATTTACAATTATATGTACAATATTGAATTATCTCAATTGAAAGACATATGCCACTCATCATTCTTTTGCTATCATATAGTCCCTTGTACACCTTATTTTTTATAGGGCATATTTCTCTACACAATTGAGCCATTTGTTTGAATTCCCCTTGAAGAGAGGGAGTATATATTTTTGCACAAAATCAAGTTCATCATAATGTATTCTACAACATAAATTCATCAAAATCAATTAAATGAAAACACATATTCTATAACACAAATACATCAAAATGAATTAAGTAGTCGAAACATATATTCTACAACACAAAAACCAACAATTCAACTCCTACAAACCAAAAAAAAAAAACAAGAACACAAACACATCAAAATTAATTAAGTCGAAACATATATTCTACAACATAAAAACCAACAATTCAACTCCTACAAACCAAAAAAAAAAAAAAGAACACAAACACAAAAAACTAATTAAGTCGAAACATATATTCTACAACATGAACACAAACACAAAAAAATTAATTAAGTCGAAACATATATTCTACAGCATAAAAACCAACAATTCAACTCCTACAAACCAAAAAAAAAAAAAAAAAAACAAGAAACGACTCTGCTGGGGATCGAACCCAGAATCTCTGGTTTCGTAGACCAGCGCCTTATCCATTGGGCCACAGAGTCACTTTGAAAATGTTTTTGTTATTATTTTATAGATCTGTTAATTCGTATAAAATATTCAAGTTAATGGAATTAAAATACTCCAAAGAAGAGTATAATTATACAATGTTGTACCCACAATACCAATTAAATCACTCTTTTGAAAAGCATTTATGAGTGTTTTGTTTCTCTTCAAATCCATTAAATCATTTAATAAATGAATATTAATTATTTTATATATATATATAAAGTCGATAGGTTTGAAGTAATACTACTTGAAAATTGAAATTTTAGGGGTAGGGAGTATAATTTATAAGTTGATTATTTAATGATGCAGTACAAACAATACCAAATTAATGGAAACACTAATATTCTAACAATAAATGTAATTCAAAAAAAATAAAATATTCTAACAATAATATTTTTACAAACACCTATTACTTTATTCTCACAATTACTATCTTAAATCACATCTTCGAAAACATGATTATTTTTTTGCACACACTCACACCACCCCGTTAAGTCATGAAAGACCTAATTAATTAATATCATGAATGTTATCTAATATGCTAACTTATACTTGAATTGAATTGAACTTCATAAAAATAATATCGAGCTTCATCAAGTATTCAAATAAACATGAATTAATATCACGTTTAATTCATGGAAGATCCAGTTATGTATCACGTTTTTCATTTGATACTCAACACTAAATGATGTTGACCTTTTTCGTCATCCTCGTTAACCTTTTTCGTCATCATCGTCCGTTCAAACCATTCACACAATCCTACATTCATTTATAAAGACGTGTATATATAGTTTGAACGGACAAAAAGTGAAAACTTACCTATAGTATAAAATTTGGACGGAGTGAGTGGCATGTTTTGATGTGGCATGTTTTGATGCATTATTACGCAAATTCGATCAGATCACATTTAGTGAGATTACTTTTATAGAAAAATTATAATTTCATAATAACATTTTTGTTTAAGATTATAGGTGTTCGAGTTGATAAAAATGGTGAGAGTGACAATAAAACAAAGTCACAATGTCAAAATTGTATGCATTCAAGTAAATGTAAAATAATTTACGTGTATTTATTTATTTCTTTTTTCCACTTATTTTTAAAGATTAACACTTTCTTAATTAGCTTCCTACCTACATTTTCTTGGTTGAGCCTCGTGCACTTCCTCTTAGCACTATTTTAGATCCAGTCCAAGTTCAATATTGTGAACTTGGCTTTTTTGGCCCATTAGTTATTAGAATCTTATAAAAAGTTGGGTTTCAGCTTTGTTTAATACACTCCCCCTTCATTTTTATTAATTCAATATATATATATATAAAATACTAATTTTGCCCTTCAACTAAAATACAATAAAATACAAAGATAGATACAATCTCCTACATTCTAAACCCTAACCCTAATTTTTTCCATTTTCTTCTTCCCCACCTCATTTTTTCGCCCATTTCTTCCATCTTCTTCCTCCTCAATTCATGGCCTCCATTTCTCCCGCCGCAGCCGCTCGCCTGCCTCCCGCCGCCCGCTGCCCCAGCCGCTCGCTCACCGCACTTCCCCACGTTTTTGTGCACACAGGCGACGGCCCTCCTCCCTCGCCGAGCGCCGCCGCTACCCTGCCCCTTTTTTTTTTTTAATTTCTATATGAAACAGCGGCGGCGCCGCCCCTCTCGCCCAGCGACACCGCCGCCCTCCTCCTTCTCTCGTAAAGGTACGCATCTTTTCTTTTCTTCTTTTTTTATAAATTTTTGACATGGAATATCGACCAAAAACATTATGGTCGACAAATTGTTATCGACCATAATGTTTTTGGTCGACATTCTTTTTCCAAAATTATTTTTTATTTTCTTTCGATACAATGTTGTCGATAAAGATGTTTTTGGTCGATAAATTTTAAATGACCATATGTTCTACGGTCGAATTTTTTTTTTTTTTTTTCTTTTTAGTATATTTTGGAGGTGACGGGGGAGGAGGCTGCCGGAGGTGATGGTGTCGTCGGTGGCGGCGGCGGATGTTGCAAATTAGGGTTAGGGTTTTGATGGGGGAGTGTATGTATCTATAGCATTTTACTAAAAGGGCAAAATTGGTATTTCATATATATATTGAATTAAAAAAATGAAGGGGGTGTATTAAACAAAGCTGGAGGGGTATATACCCCAACCCTAAAAAGTTCTGAAAATAAGGCCAGTCTATATTCCCCTCCAGACTTGTTAAATATACACCCGATACATACACTTCCCCTCAAAATCGATTATGTTAGATATACTATTCCTAAAATACCTAACATACCCCTTTTTATCAAAATTGTTCATGATAAATGTACCTCCATTATAATCCACATATTTTCCTTTTCTTCCCCATGCACTTCTTCCTCTTCCTTCTTTTCACCCCTTCCTCTTCTCTAGCGCCGCCGCCCATCGTCGTCCATCGCCACCCGCCACCCAACTTTCTTGCCTGCAGCTGTCGTCCGCTCCTTCCTCCAATTGATCGTTGCTTTTTTTTTTTTTTCATCTTTCTACAACTGCGGGACGGCAGCGCCGCCCCTCCCTCGTCCATCTGCCTCCGCCGTTGCACGCCTGAACCCAAAAACACAGGTTTATTTTTTTAAATTTTGATATTTGAAAAAGTGTGCTCGAAAATAAACACTTTCGTCGACAAATTGATATTTTACTAATTTTTTTTCTTTCGCTGAATTTTGTGGGCCCAAACATAGTTTTTCTTCTTTTTTTTTTTTTTTTCATTTTAATTTCTTTTTGAACGTTTTTAATATGTTTTATTTTTAATAATGAAAAATTATACTAGCATGTAATTTTTATTTTAGAATGTAGTTTTACAACGCATCGATTATTTTATTATTATTTTAATGTAGTGATTAATTTAAAAATTACAATTAAAATTAATTAATTTTATTTATTAATGAAATTTATACATATGAGTCGGTTTCCTATGCATAGTGTGCACGTGCACACTAATGCACAGATTAACTCTCTATATATGAGTAAGGGTGAAAATATTGAACTAAGTTACTGTTGTCCAAGTGGTTTCAAACACCTTTCAAACTCTCAACATATGAGTATATTTGTAATTTTTTTCTATTTATGTTTGTATTTTTTTTTAATACAATTTTATATTTGTAATTTTGACCGTTTGTAAATTTTTCCCTATTTCACCAAATTTATTTTAAATATAATTTTTCAATATAATAATAGTTATCACTTTTCAGTAACAAAATTAACACTTTTCAATAATAATAGTTACCACCTTTCAGTAACAAAATTACCACTTTTCAGTAACAAAATTACCACTTTTCAATAATAATAACTTTTTCAATAACAAAATTTCCACTTTTCACTATTAAAGATTACACTTTTAAGTAACAAAGTTACCACTTTTCTATAATGAGAATTACATTTTCAGTACCACTTTTCAATAATAAGAATATCTACCACTTTTCAATAATGAAAATTACACTTTTCAGTTAAAATATCTACCACTTTTCAATAATAAGAACAAAATTACCACTTTTCTATAATGAGAATTACACTTTCAGTACCACTTTTTAATAATAAGAATTACAGTAACGAAATCTACCACTTTTCAATAATGAAAATTACACTTTTCAGTACACTTTTCAGTTAAAATATCTACCACTTTTCAATAATAAGAATTACACTTTTAAGTTAAAACATCCAACACTTTTCAATAATAAAAATTACACTTTTCTGTTAAAATATCTACCACTTTCAATAATAAAAATTACATTTTTCAGTTAAAATATCTACAACTTTTCAATAATAATAATTACATTTTTCAGTAACAAAATCTACAACTTTTCAATAATAAGAATAATATTTTTTTTAATTTTAATAATAATTTTAATGGTACAATTTATAATTAAATATATCAATTTTAATTAATTAAATTAACAATGATAGCATAAGCAAAATAAAAAAGAAAATTATAGATTAATTAATAATTGTAAATTAATTAATTAAGTGATGGATTGATCTATAAAAACGATAATTGTAAATTAATTAATAATTGTAAATATTGATCAATAAAAATGAGAATTTTAAAATAAGTAATAAATTATAAATTAATTAATTACTAAGTAGAGAAAAATTTGAAAGTAGAGAGAATGGGATAATAAGTGAGAGTGGAAGGATAAGGACAAAAGCATGTGCACCAAACTTGTTTCGGTGCACATGGTGCATTTGAGAATTTTCCCATACATGTTTATTTTATTTATTAAATCAATCACTCACCCAATAAAATTTATATATATTAAATAAAGTAAAATGTGATAGATAGGTTAGTAAAATGAGTGAAAATTATAATATAATTAATATTCTAAATAATTAAAAAAATGATTAACATGAATTAATCAATTAATAATTAAAAATAATAGTTTATATTTACTACTAGTTAAGATTAATATATATTAAATAAACAAAGTAAAAAATATTGAATTTATAAATATAGAATGAAATAAATGATGTGGATAGTTGACCTTGAAATAATAATAATTGTATCTGAGATGATTGTGAAGTACATGTAAAATTTAATCGGTACTCTCTCATATTCTTAATATAAGTCGTTTTGACCTTTCGTTTTTTTTACAAATTATATGACGTTTTACACTCTTCAATGCAAGTTAATTTGCATTTCTTTCAAATTTAACCTTAAGATCACTAAATATTTACATAAATGTGTTCTTTTTTTATGAAATGTACAATCATTAATTAAGGATAAAATGAGAAATAATTTATTTTCTTAATATGTGTGTATGAACTTAGGATGACATATATATGACATATATCTCCTTATATACTAATAGAGAGTTTAAATTGATGATGTGTCATTTTGTGGTTCATTTGGCTTATGTGTCATAATTTAATGAAGTTGTTTATTTAAAAAAGGGTTAATTGCAAATCAAATCACGACCTTTCGCAAATGCAAAAAATGGTTAATTGCAAATTAAATCACGACATTTCGCTCATTTGCATTCTAATCTAAATCTTAAAATAATTGCAAATAAATCACCAACTTTAAATATTATTACAAATTAGACTTCTTAGAAGTCTACTTTGTCCCTAAATCATACCTTTTGATATTTGGTCTGATAAAAAAATAATACGGAGTATTATTTTATTAAAGTGTTGGACCGTATGTCACTAAGAAATTTAAATTATGTTAGATTCGAACACGATTGAAATTGTCAAAAAGACTAAATTGCAACAATATTTAAAGTTTGTGATTTTATTATCTGCAATTATCTTAACGTTTAGATTAGATTGCAAATGAGGAAAAAATTATAATTTAATTTGCAATTAATTAAAATATTTATTTATTTATTTAAGATGTTGTGATTGATATTGAAGGTTGATTTACAATTTGTTAAGAGTTATTTTAAAATTACTTAAATTGTTTGTTTTCGAAATTTTATAGTAGTAATTTTTTTTAAAGTTATTTTCATATTTATTAAATGTAAAAAATTCAACGTCTCACAAATTTTATTTAAAATTTACTTTATAAAATTATTTAATTATATAATATAATATAAATATTTATTTTTATTAATTTTTTGCTGTGCTAATCTAATTTTGAATAGAAGGGAGAATAATTTACTTTTGATGTGACACAAATTTATACCTGAAAATAGGTAAACTATTGGGGATGCTCTTAAATTTTTAGGGTCAGAGAGGTGTATCCATGTATAATTAACTAGGGGGCAAACTAGGGGTACGGGAGAATTTGGCTAGCAAATTATGACTAATAATTTTACTTGTGAGCCTCACAAAATAATACTATTTTAATAATTCAGCAATTAGGCGGAAAATTGACTATTGTGTTTTTATATATACAGATTAATAAATAAAGAGGGTTTGGAGGGGTATATAGCTGGGCCGAAAATAATAATACCAGCCCATTAATAATCTATTAGTCGAACCACATCTTTTCCTTTCTAAATGCGAACAACATTTTTAACTTTTTACTTAAATTTTTTAATTTTAGGGGTTCTATTCAGTTGAGATTCTATTAATTTTTTTGGACTTTAAAAAACAGGTGGATTTATAAAATTCATAGAGTAATGAGTTTGACTAACAAGATTGTGAAATATATATTTTTTTTTATGGATTTATATAATTTTCATAATACCAATAAAAAAAATATATATTCTATATAACCAAGTTTTTTTTGAGAGAAGTTTTTTTTTTTTTAGAGAATCCTTTAAATCTTTGGTGATTAGAAGAGATTTTGAATAGTGAAATTTATTTGGTAAAGTTTAGTATGCACTCCAGTGCATGTTATGCACCCTAGTCCATGTTGCATTTTTCATTTTTACTGACTTACACTTTTTGGTAAATGGTGTTGTACTTTTCAATTATTACTAAAAATATTATTATAAAGTTTAATAATTGAAAAGTGCAACACCATTTATCAAAAAGTGTAAGTCAGTAAAACTGAAAAGTGCACTAGGGTGCACAACATACTTTTTAAAAACTTTTAAAAATCCGAATTGAATTACCCTCAAAATTTGAAAGTCCAAAAAAATCCTACCTCATAATTTTTAAAAACTTTTAAAAATCCGAATTGAATTACCCCAAACTTTGAAAGTCCAAAAAAATTCTACAAAATCCACGACAAATACACCCTTAAATTTACCCTAAATTTAAGAAAGAGAGAGAGGGGGTTGTAAAAAATAATTAAGAGGGGGGAGAACATAACCGGTGAAAGAGGCGCCAAAAGAGAAGAATGTAACTACCTACCAATAAACACGCTGACTCAAACAATGTCAACAAAACTCTCTCTCTCTCTCTCTCTCTCTTAATCAAAATTAAACCTTTATTATTTCTTCCAAATATTTGTTTGGAATTGTGAGGTATGTTTTCAAATCCAAATATTTGAAAAACGATGTTGCAAGAAAAGGAAAAGGAAAAGGAAAAGGGGAAGGATTTGGATGTGGCAGAATGTCAATTGACACTGAAGAACCACAATCCAGGATGTATGTGGGGTTTTCTTCATCATTTTCAGCATAATCGATGGAATGTTGTCAAAAGGCTCCCTCATAAACGACTTATAGGTTATGCAAAACATTCCACCACAGGTAATATTTCATTCATTCATCCTAATTTTATTTATATATATCTTTGATCAATTTTTTTTTAAATGATAGATTAATTGATTCTGCAGACCAAGGGAGAAGTAAAACTAAAACTAGTACCACTACTCGTGATGATGATAATGATAAATCTGGTAATTAATTAATTAAATAACATACCAACTTTTTAATTAATTGTTCCTTAGTTTTCTTTGTCTGATAATGCAGATCAACGCAAAAGTAAAACTAAAACTAGTACTGATGATGACAAAACTGGTAATTTATTTATCTACGGAGTATTAATTAATTGATTGATACTACACTACTATGTTCATGTTTAATGAAGTTAAATAATTCTGCAGATAAAGGTAAGAGTAAAACTAAAGTGCAAGAAAACGTCGAAAGTCCTACAGTAAGTTTCTTCAACTTTTTCTTTTGTTATATACACATATAATGTGAGAGTGAGAAGTTGTTAACTTGTTATGATCGTTAGGTTGATGCAAAGGGTGTTGTTCCTAGCTCGTCGCCTCATAAGAGCTCGATGAAATCCCGAATAAAAGCTTTGATCCTCGACGACAAGCGTAGGCAGAAGGAGCGCCATAGGACGTATCCGACTAGGAAGCCAGCTGATGGACCTATACAGAATCAAGAAAAAAGTGAGTCCCCTCGTTTAAATGATGACTCTTGTACTTCTTCTCCTCGTAATTTGGCGAGGACGAGCGAAGAAGGTAGTGGCAACGGAGTAGGTTCGTGCGAGTGTTGTGACACAATGCTTAAGGTGAACTACGTGAAGCAAAATGACTTGGGGACTCAGCCAGTTAGGGATCACACTCTGCTTCATGGGAACTCCATATACGCGGTTGAACCGAGCAAATGTGATGCCATTCAAGAGTCGAAGCTGTTCATGGACGCTTTGGATTTGTTGAATGTGAGGGAAGAGGTGTTCTTGAAAATCTTGCAAGATCCTACTTCCTCATTAGCTAATAATCAGTTGCAATTTCGACAGGCGCCTAATTTGAGGCTTGGATTGACCAAATCAATCTCCTTTGCAGTTACGCCGAAGAGGGAGTTTGGAGACGAGGGGCGTTGCGTGGAGGAGGAATGTGTGGACAACAAGGGTAGTGAAGAGGAGGAGAAACAAGTGAAGAAGAGTGTTGATAATAAGTCTGGTGGCATCAAAGGTTTCAAGAACCTCGGGGCGAGGATCAGGAATGTGATTCGTGATAAGAAAAAGGAGAAGAATCGAATCCTAAAAGACGCGGTGCAAGATAAAATCCCTTGTGATCGAAGCGTCTCCAAGAATGATGGACAAGTCGGGACTGATTTTGGGCAAACCTCGATGAAGTCGTTCAAAAGAACGTCGTCGTTTAATGATTCGTTCGATAGATACAATCATTTGCTTGAGATAAGTATAAATAAAGATGCAAAAGATGATGTTTCTGATAAATTAAGGTTTAAAACAAGTAATGCTGATGATACAGAGGTGTCTGTTCCAAAAAATCTTGCTAAATTGGGGAGGATTTTTTCGTTACCTGATCTTAGGTCATACTCTTCGACTCAGATTGACGATTCCACGAGCAATAGTCCTCTCGTTGTACTGGATACAGTTGTGGTAAACGAGCAAAAATGCGTAGGTTTAGATTCAAATAATGAAAGTGAAGAGAAGGTGGTGGATGTTGGAGGGGATTTTGATGAGTTAGTTATTTTGAAAGAACCGGAAAGTGACTCGTCTGGTGTTTTGAATCTCGAACACGTGTTGGTTCCTGCTCTGCATTCATCGAATTTCGATGAGATACCAGAGGATGAAGAATTTGTTCATGAGATTGAAGTTTGTGAAGAAGGTATGTTTTATAGTTGGTCTTTGATCATGTGTTTTGTACTATGCTTTAATGCATAAAGTATTAAAGATATTTAAATTTGCAGATGCAAATTCACCAACCATTCAGCAAGATGTGGCCTACTCCGAGCAAGAAATGATTCAGCAAGATTTAGCCTACTCGGAGCAAGAAATGATTCAACAAGATTTAGCCTACTCGGAGCAAGACATGATCGACATTGATACGCAAGAAAGCGATATCCAGCAGTTTTACGATGACCTAATGCATACGCATAAAGTGGATGAGAAGAATTTAGCGGAGTACAACTACGTGAGAGACGTGTTGGAACTCTCGGGATTCAGTAGGGATGCGGTTTTAGGGAAATGGCAATCAGCAGAGCAGCTTCTGAATCCGTCGGTTTTTGAGCAAGTTGAGGGGTGTTTGGTTGATCAATCCGAGTGTGAGCAAATGTACACGAATAGTGATCATGCACTTTTGTTCGACATGATCAATGAGGTGTTGTTGAGTATTCACGAGAGGTCGTTTTGCTATTGGCCGAGGTCTCTCACTAGCCTCTCTCGTCTACATCGCTTGCCTAAGGGGAACCGTATTTTGGAGGAGGTTTGGGCGGAGATAAGATGGTTGTTGAGTTGGCATCCTCCGGAGGGTGATCAGGCTATCGATGAGGCCGTGAGTCGAGACATGGGGAAAGACGACGGTTGGATGAATTTACAATTGGATGGAGAGTGTGTAGGGATTAAGTTGGAAGATATGATATTCGATGATCTTATTGATGAGATCATTGCAGAATGGTGAGGTTGACTATGTTAAAAGAATTAGGAAAATAGTGTTATGTGAGTAACGATTCTTCACAAAATTAGAGTAGGGTAGGGTAAACATGAATGAGGAAGACTTGTTATAGCAAATTAGAAAAAGGCATCATGTTTAATATACTTGTATCGCTATTTTATAATGTGGTGTTGTTTTGAATGATATTTTGTTGTTAGATGTTAAAATGGTTATTGATTGATTTGAAAATTTTAGGGTATATTTGTTTTGGAACTCACATGTTCGGACGTGGAACGTAACGTCCTCCGTCTTATTTTAATTTGTAATTTAATATTCAAATTTCATCATCCAACTACATTTATCCTAAAAATACCTATATATCCTTAAACTCGGGTGGGTCGTACGTTAGCACTTAAATTCACGGTTATAAATCTGCTCCTGAAGTTTGTGGTCGTTTTGTTATAGTGATTAAGTTAAAAATAGTCAACCAGCCCGTCTAGCTCAGTTGGTAGAGCGCAAGGCTCTTAACCTTGTGGTCGTGGGTTCGAGCCCCACGGTGGGCGTTCTTTATTTTATTTTCAAATTTAATTCCGCGTTTCTTTTGATTTTATGTTTATTTTTAAATTTAATTCGGCAATTCGGCGTTCTTTTTTTTATTTTTAAATTTAATTCAGCGTATTCAGCGTTTCTTTTTATTTTATGTTTATTTTTAAATTTAATTCGGCGTTCTTTTTTTTATTTTTAAATTTAATTCAGCGTTTCTTTTGATTTTATGTTTATTTTTTAATTTAATTTGGCAATTCGGCGTTCTTTTTTTTATTTTTAAATTTAATTCAGCGTTTCTAAAAATAAGATTTTATTTTTTTTAAGAGAGAAAACAGCTCTGAAGTATTGCATAAGAAAAATACGACTCGAATCTCTAACCCATAATGGGACCTCTACTCCAACTCTAACCCATAATACGACCTCTGCTCCAACTCAAGCATGGAACTTCTAGTTCATGGACTGTCACCGTATATTTCACCGTATATACCCGTAGTTGGAAATTCTAAAAATAAGATGATAAATTGGTAATCATTTCTTTAAAGTCAATGTATGTGATTTACCTTTAAATTCTTAAAAACTAAGTTGTGGTAAAACCTACACAATCCAACAAGGAAAAGAAGGGAAATAAAACATAAAGTATTGAAACTGTCGAATTTAAGTGTGTAATGAAGCAATTGTCGAAACCTTGAAAAAAAAAAACCAATATACCTTGCAATTTTGATCAACTATTTGCAATTTGGAGAAAAATAGGGAGACACAATATTGAAATTGGAAAAGTTAACATCGTGATCAATTTAGTATGATGTGTTTTTTTAATTTTAGCGAGTAGATACAACTTATGATGACGTCACATAATTTGAAATTGGTAACAATTAAATAAAGTTTAATATTCATCAAAATTCAGAAAATTTCTGACCCCAATAGTGTTCACAAGAGTGTATCTTTTCATTTAATATAGGATAATTTGATTTTCATAAATACACATCTCACAAAAAAATGGATGGGTATTTAACTTCCATAAAAATAAAAAAATAAAAACAAAATGAATATCTAAGTAAATAAAAAACAATCTTTAGTTTTTTAATATATAATGATGCTCCTCATGTTCACTTGCTTTTGGGAAACAATAATGACCTTATCCCTCTTTGCTTTTTATGGCCCATCACAGTCTTCTTTCATTTTATACATTTACCAGAATTTTTCTATTTTGTAAATGTTATTTTTTCCTTTAACCCACCTCTATCATCCACCGCCCATTTTTTAACAATAAAAGACATGTTCCCAAAAACAAAACAATAAAAAAACAAGTAGATGGTTGAACTTAAAAAAATTGTTCAGTATATAAACTTATACAGTATATTTTTTATATTTGAACTAAGAGTTTTCTTTATACGAACTTAATTCTCTTCATTCCAGTTTTATGTGAATCATATGATCTATTAAAAATTTAAAATATATAAAATTGAATCAGCAGTTGCACAAGTAGCTGGAGCATAATTTTTTATTTTAATCTTTCGTCTAAGGTTATCATTTATCAACTTGCATTTTGTTCCTTCTTAATTTTTTTTAAATAAAAAAGAACTTCATGACTTAGAAATGCAATAATAAAAAACATATTGAGAAGGTCCATAATAATTGGTAGTTCAATCCAATAATGATGACTTTGAAAAATTCAAAACGTCGAAAACAACAATCCTTCATTTGCTTTCTTACGAACAAGACGAAACACGCTATTACTAATTTATTTATCAGCTTTTATATTTATTTTGCATGTTCAATTAGGGTGGAGTTGTAATTAAAATAAAATAAAAAATTCTAATGTATCTTCCATGTACTGCACATTGCACAACATCCAAATCCAACTAGAACAAATCACGATGGCCTCCTCCCTACAATAGAAATATTATTATCACTTTTAATGTAAAACTCGTATCTTTTATTTTTTACTTTAAAATGGTACATTTATAATTTTATAATACATGTTATTTTTTTAAAGTGATACAATGTATTTAATGAAAAGTGTATCAATTTTTAGATTTTTCTCTTAAAATGGTATATTTTACATACATTTTTTGAAAAGTGGTAACAATTCACAGTAAAAGTGATAATATATCTATTGAAAAGTCATATCGATTAGATAATATAAGACTTGTTCAATTATTTTAGTTTTTTTTTTAAATTTAAATCAAAAGAATTTTTGGCCTAATAGACTATGACTTAAAGTTTATGGATAATATTATAATTATTGAAGCTTTATTATTATAGTAATAAAATATGAATAAAATCTTTTTGGAATGTTGCAGTACAAA
Source organism: Galeopsis tetrahit (assembly GCA_963675135.1). NCBI lineage: Eukaryota > Viridiplantae > Streptophyta > Magnoliopsida > Lamiales > Lamiaceae > Galeopsis > Galeopsis tetrahit. The sequence goes on from OY776124.1 coordinate 74,256,957, forward strand.
AACACAATATGCCTACTCAGTCGTACCCTAATTAGAAATGAGTGGGGTACAAAATTCGGATGTACTTAAATTGGGGGCAAAAGAGTAAAACAACATATTTAAATTATTGATTGAGTTCGCCAAAAGTGATTCTTCGTCCACACCAAACGGACCAACTTCAATTATGCCCCACCTCTCAATCCTCTTATAATTAAAGTAGTAGTACTTGCCATTTTCTTTTTTTCAATTTGCTTTTGAAAATATTTAATTTGAAGTTTAAATTAAAAAAAAATGTAAGTTTATTTTGAGATTTTATTGGTATAATAATCACCTTGTTATATCAATATCAAAAAATTGAAAGAATAAATTGACCTGTTTTATTATATGGTGAAGGACAAATATTAAAAAAGTAAATACTTGTATATAATTGGATGTATACATGCAATTGTGAATATTAAGTGATTTAGATAAAATTTTAATTGTTTAGAATGAAGTTAAACTTGTAATTGAATAATGCATAATTATTAAAAAAAAAATAGTGGAAAAGTAAAATTAAATATATGTAATATTAATATTGCAACTATTGTTTATTATTTATTTGCAATTTTTATTTTTTTTAAAGTGTCTTGACCCATCACAATACGCCAATGCTAATTTAGTTGTCAGTATACAATCTCGTGAAAGAATAATTACGTAGTTTAAAATATTAATAATAAACTTTCTCAAACATAAAAATAAACAGTGATGATTTTTGAAGAATTAAGCCATTTTAAAATCTCGAAATTTGACATAAATAAATTTGTGATGGGATGGAACAAGTGGTGAATCAAAATGAGAGGGTTGAAAGAGAGTTGGTTTGTTGCAGAAATTAATTCAGATTATGAAACACCACTTTTTCTTTAAAAAAAAAAAGAAGGGATTTTGAAAGTCACTCATCATTTTTTTTTTAATGGTATCGAAGTTGATCAAAATAGCTATCACAATAAATATCTAAACCAATAATTTAGCTGGGTATATCGATATTAAAAAAAAAAAAATTAACACAGAATTGTAGAAATTATTATAAATACTATTATGCATATATTTTTTCGATCTATTAAGACCGTGACACAAAATTTGTATAATATGATTTTTCTCAATCTTAAGCACAGATTATTGCCTATGACATGATTTAGTAAATATGTATGATTGGATAGGAATGTGAATTTCTTTATAAAAGAAATTAACATTTATTTAATTATAGGCATCAAACTATCAAAAAACTTTCATAAAAAAATCATATAATCATACTAACTATATATGACCTTGATGATTTATTGCTATCAGTCAAAGAGAAAAATATCATATTAATTGATTAATTATATATACATATATATATATATAGCTTTAGAATATGAAAGAGACTGCAAATGGATGCTTTGGTAGGTCCTAAATTCTAACATAACTTTAATTCCATTCTCAATGGACGAGGTTTTATTTGAAGTACGTTTTCCCTCTATTATTAATCGTCAATGCCAAGCCTTCTTTTAACGCACAAGGCGTGAATCGTGATAGGTCTTTTCGGTTCTTCTGTGCGTTATTATGATAGTAATTTTTAAGATAAAATTGTATATATGGTTTTACATGAGAGAAATTATAATTACTATATATATTATATATATATATATGTGATTCATGAATTTATGTGACTTCGATCTATTCATAGTTTAAAAGAAAGTATGATCGAAATATCAAGATAGACCTTCGTCTCATAGTATGGAACTAACTTGCTCGCACAAGACTTTTTCTTCTTTAAATTTCTCATGGATGGTTGTGCATGACATGAGTTTGTGAGACAAAACTTTACTTAACCAATATTATTAAGAAGACAAAAAATTAAATGAGACGGATCCCATCACAATATAACATATGAACTCGTGATAATCCTACTCCAATCATGTTTTAAAGTAAAATGATGCCAAAATATTAAAGTGAAATTTTATTTCATATTCGTAATGTAGACTAGTCTCATAAAATAAGATATGTGCATTAATTTGATGATTTTACACAAATCTTTGTCATAATAATATACATGATGTCATAAATATGTGTACATATTTTTTATATTTTACAATAAATACACTTAAATACGTCACCAACACAATATTTATGCATAAACATTATAATATGAATATCAATTGACTTTTTTTTTTGTTTGACAAAATTAATATACATAGACTTAAATATGCATGCATATATATTCATAAATGGCAAAGTCTTATATATATTTTTCAATGATATTAATTGTATCACTAAAATTTAATTATTTTATTATAAGGTATTAGTTGTATAATCCCGTTTTACTTGATATTTTAATGTAGAAATTATGACACAAATTATTTGATGGTCTAGGAATTCAAGAATAAAATATGTATAATCTTACCATATATATTATCCTCATATTAATATTGAGAGAGAAAAATGTTCACTATCAGACTTACTTATTCAAAAATAACTATTAAAAATTAAATAAGAATATTATAACAATTTTATGGCATTCTTTAATTCGCGTGAAATATAAAACGTCAAGTAAAATGAGACGGAAGAAATATAGGTAAGTTGAAGCTAGGGGAGGACCCTTGTGTAGAAGGTGTCGTGAATTTATGTCAAATAATTTATTTCCCTTTTTCACTGTATAAATTTCTAACTTAATTTATTATTAAAAAGAGTTCCTATTTTTCTATCACGTCAAGTCTCATATGCAGTTGACGTATCTGTGCATATTGGACCTATATCAGTAAATACACTCTCATTCTTATTTATTGTATAGGTCCATCTTAGTTTCCTATGGGCTCTCTTATAAAGCCATTAGGGTTAGGTTAGACCTAATTCTCTCTTGTATAAATACCTATTGTAAATCTCCTTTACAACTAACAAAGAAATTATATTTTCCAATATTGTTTATTTCTCTATATGGTATCATCGAGTCATTTGGCTCACGCCTGATCCAAACCATAGTCGCCGCCGCCGCTACAAACCCTAGCCGCCGCCGCCACTACACTTTTTGCCGCCGCCGCCGCCTTCGTTTCAGAAGCGCCACCGCCGCCTTCGTCTCCGACGCGCCACCGTCGCCATCCGTCCTACGACGCCTCCCTTCTTGCTGCATCTATCTCCGCTGCTCCACTCAACCCAATGGCCGCTCCTCCTCCATCGCCGGCACCAATCACCTTCAAGGGACTCGCAAATATGTCCCTGAAGCTCACCTCCACCAACTATGGTGCTTGGTCTTTCCAACTTCGGCTTCTCCTCACTGGACACAACCTCCTAGGCTATGTCTTGGGCACACATCCATGCCCCTCGTCCACATCCCCAGCCGCCGACGGCAACACCAACACCACCATCACAGTTCCCAATCCTGCACACGACTTGTGGGTGTGTCAGGACAACCTCATTTTCTCGGCCATGGTCGGATCTATGTCCCCGGAACTAATACCCTTTGTTGCTTCGTCAAAAACCTCCTGCGAAGCCTGGAAAATGCTTGAGAGCATGTATGGGAAGCCCTCGCGAGGTCGCATTCTTGCCCTCAAAACCAAGTTTCGCTCTCTGTCCAAAGGTGCTCGCCCGGTCTCCGACTTCCTCATGGAAGTTCGCTCTGTAGTCGACGAGCTTGCTCTCCTCGGCATTTCCTCTGATGCCGAGGACGTCACTCTCCAAGTCCTCACTGGCCTTGACGAATCTTACAATGACATTGCCAATGCCATCCAAGCTCGCGAACAGCCCATCACCTTTGCTGAGCTCTGCGACAAGCTCCTCAGCGCCGAGGTTCAAATTGCCTCGCGACCATCCTCAGCCGCACTGCCTGCATCTGCACTTACTGCTGGTACACGTCATCATCGCCCCTCGCGACCAGATACGAGGGTTAAAACTCTTGATACTCGCCCTCGCCAAGACCCTATCTTGGCACATGCCAATACTGTCGGGCACCGGGCCACACTGCTCGCACCTGCCCTGAAATTCCTTCTTCACCCTCGCCTCCTGTCTCCTCTATGGGTCCTCGCCGCCCGCATGGGCAGTTCCCACCACCTTCCCGTCTGAATCGGACAGTTGCTCGCCCGGCCTACTCGGCTCACTCAGCCTCCTCGGCACATCCTGCCGAGCACTGGATCCTTGACTCTGGCGCTTCCCATCACATCACCAACGACCTCGCCAACCTCTCCCTTCACTCGCCCTTCGCTGGGTCTGACAATGTAGAAATTGGTGACGGTAAAGGTTTACGCATATCGCACACTGGCTCTATGCACTTTCCTCAACTTAAGTCACTCAGCTTTTCGAATGTCCTGGTCGTCCCACACATCTCGAAAAACTTGATTTCAGTTTCCAGTCTCTGTCGTGATAATAATGTTAACATTGTTTTTTATCGCTCTTCCTTTCAGGTACGGGATGGTCACTCGGGGAGCATTCTCCTCGTTGGGAGTCGTATCAATAATTTATATGTCTGACCGGCACAAATGTCCATCACCCCTCCACAAGCCTTCACCACTCAACATCTCACGACGACCACCTGGCATGCTCGCCTTGGCCACCCATCAACAAAAATACTTGCTCACACTCTCTCTACACTTAGCCTATCCAGTGCACCTTCCAAACACTTCAACTGTAACTCATGCTCATGTATCAAGAGTCACAAACTACCATTTTATGATTCAAGCATTATATCTACTAAACCACTTGATGTTATCTTTTCTGATGTTTGGTCGTCGCCTATTCTATCTCCTGATAATCTAAAATACTATGTGTTATTCGTTGATCACTTTAGCAAATATGTATGGGTGTACCCCCTAAAAAGGAAATCGGATGTTCTTTCCACATTTATCACATTCAAAGCCCTTGTTGAAAACAACTTCCAAAACACGATCAAAACCTTTTACTCTGACAATGGGGGAGAGTTCATTGCTCTTCGCCCCTTTCTTCAATCCCATGGCATCGCCCACCTTACCACCCCGCCTCACACCCCTGAACATAATGGCTTATCTGAACGTCGCCATCGCCACGTGGTCGACACAGCTCTTGCCCTTCTTCACCATGCTTCCATGCCCCTTATCTATTGGCCCTATGCTGTCTGCTCGGCCGCCTATATCATAAATCGTCTTCCTAAAGTTAACCTCAACATGTTATCTTCTTATGAAAAGCTCACTTCTCGCCCACCCAATCTAGCCAAACTCCGCATATTTGGCTGTCTCTGCTATCCTTTGCTTCGCCCTTACACAAATCAGAAACTTGATCCCCGCTCCACTCCATGTATCTTTATTGGCTACTCGCCCACGCAAAGCGCCTACCTTTGCCTTGATCGCTCCTCAAACAGAATCTACACCTCGCGGCATGTTCAATTCGTTGAACATACGTTCCCCTTTTCCACCCCCCCTCCTCATCCATCTCCCTTGGCGACCTCCATCTCCTCGCCACCCACCTCCTCCGATTCCAACTCCTCGCCCATTCTTCTAGCGCCTACACTACCCAACTCTATCACACCTGTCCTCGCCCCTAACCCAGTGCCGAACACGCCCCAGCCGAACACAACTACACCTGATCTCCACCAGCCAATTCCAACCGCACCTCAGCTTGCCACACCCACACCTGACATCCCTGTGCCGACCAATGCTCCCCCACGACCTTCTGTACCTCGCATGGTTACTCGGGCTCAGAATCACGTGTTCAAACCTAATCCAAGGTATGGACTTACTTCCACTGTTGCTTCTGACATTGAACCAAGCTGTGTCTCCCAGGCACTCAAGAACGAAAATTGGCGAGCAGCCATGTCGGCTGAATTCGATGCCCTCCTTCAGAATGGCACTTGGGACTTAGTCCCTCCCACTACATCTCAAAATGTGGTCGGCTCCAAGTGGGTGTTTTGTATTAAGCGAAAACCTGATGGCACCTTGGATAAATACAAGGCTCGTCTGGTCGCCAAAGGCTTTCATCAGCGACCAGGTGTTGACTTCACTGAAACATTCAGTCCCGTCGTCAAACCCGCCACTGTGCGAACAGTCCTCAGCATTGCGGTTACCAACGACTGGCCCCTTCGCCAATTCGACGTCAACAACGCTTTCCTCCATGTAAAGCTCTCAGACACAGTCTTCATGGCTCAACCTCCGGGCTTCAAAGACAAGACCTTTCCCACTTATGTCTGCCAACTTCGCAAATCCATCTATGGCCTGAAGCAGGCTCCTCGCACATGGTACTATGCTCTTCGCTCTTTTCTTGTTGAAATTGGATTCATCCCCACTCACTCTGATGAATCTCTGTTCGTCTACAACAACAATGGGGTGGTCGCCTACTTCCTTGTTTATGTTGACGACCTCATTCTGACGGGCAACTCCTCGCCCATGCTCGCCCGGGTGGCTGCCGACCTCAGTGCCAAATTCTCAGTCAAGGACCTTGGTCCTCTATCCTATTTCTTGGGAGTGGAAGTTCTTCGCTCTAAAACTTCATGCCTGCTCTCCCAACGCAAATACGTCACTGATCTGCTCGCCCGATACAACATGATCGACTCCAAACCAGTCCAAACTCCACTATCCACCTCTGCTCGCCTTACTCTATCTGATGGCTCCTCTCCCACTGACTCCACTCAGTATCGTCAAGTGCTCGACAGCCTTCAGTATCTCCAGCTCACCAGACCTGACATCGCCTTTGCCGTCCATAAGCTATCTCAGTTTATGCATGCACCCACCATCACTCACTGGAATGCTGTCAAGCGTCTACTCCGCTACCTCAATGGTACAAGGGATGTCGGAATCAACATTACCCCATCCTCATCCTCCTCGCTCCACTGCTTCACGGATGCTGACTGGGCAGGCGACCATGATGATCGCACTTCCACAAGTGCTTATGTCGTCTTTTTGGGGGCCAATCCTATCTCATGGTCGTCCAAAAAGTAGAAGTCTGTTGCTCGCTCATCAACTGAGGCCGAATACCGAGCCATTGCCGCAGCGGCCTCTGAAGTGCAATGGCTAACATCCCTACTTCAAGAACTACACTTTCCCAATTCTCCGGTGCCAGTCATCTACTGTGACAACATTGGGGCCACCTACTTATGCTCAAATCCTGTGTTTCACTCACGAATGAAACACATTGCCATCGACTTCCACTTTGTTCGTGATCTAGTCAAAACTGCTCGGCTCCGCATCTCGCATGTCTCGACTGCCGACCAGCTTGCCGATGCCCTCACCAAACCTCTCTCCAGTGCTCGCCTTCAGCTCCTTATGACCAAGATTGGACTATCCTATGGTACTCCATCTTGAGGGGGCATATTGGACCTATATCAGTAAATACACTCTCATTCTTATTTATTGTATAGGCCCATCTTAGTTTCCTATGGGCTCTCTTATAAAGCCCATTAGGGTTAGGTTAGACCTAATTCTCTCTTGTATAAATACCTATTGTAAATCTCCTTTACAACTAACAAAGAAATTATATTTTCCAATATTGTTTATTTCTCTATAGTGCACTCATCTTATATAAATTTTTTGAACATTTCATTATCATATTTTTATATAAATAACAAACTTTTTTTGAACAAGCTAGTAAATAACACAAACTATTATGTTATGTTAACTTTTACATTTTAACTAAAATTAGTGTCATATTTTTATTCATGTATTCAGCTGATGCATATGAAACTGACTCTGGTTGTATATATAATTTTGGAGGTCTCGTGAAGAAAGATGCTTACGAGAATACCAAAAGATCATAATATACGTAGGATACATGTTGCATTGCATCTGCAATTTGACGATGTACGTGTAGTAGTTCACAATTTGATGTATCTATTCAAATTTATTACGGAGTATTAGATTTATATATATATATATATATATATATATATAAAACTCTCTCAGCCTCAAAATATCTTCCCCGCGTGTGCAGGTGAACACGAAAATTAAAAAAAGTGTAATAATATAATGAATAAAGTTTTGAAAAGTAATTTTGTAAACCTTTGTATGTAAAATTAAAAAAAAAGTGTTGACTTGTGTGTATGTTACACCCAAAAGTAATGTTATTTTGTGTAAAATTAAATATATTATGAGGATGAAATTTATAAATAGTTTTCTATTTCAATAGTGTAAAAGTTATTGTGAAACGTCACGGAAAAAAAAAGTGAAAATTATTATGGAACAAAAAGAGTAATTTTTTATAAATCTCCATATTTAACAATGTGTCGACCATATAGTTGACCAGTAGATAAAGACCTTTTGCTAACTCACCACTATGGCCTACTCACGGTACACTTGTGCCCGCGACTTATCATTCAAAAGAAAACTCACCACTATCGTCACATTTTTCAATAATGCATTTTGTGATAAATTGGAGTATAACAAGTACTTTAATATGATCGTCAGTAGACTTGGATTTTTTTTAACTCATTAAAAGAGATGAGTAGCGAGTAATTTTGATTATTTCATATAAAGATAATAATGACTTCACTTCATAGGTGACATCATGCGCATTGCAATTTTTTTTGTTATTTATTTTTTACTTACTAACAATATATTATTATTTAATACAGTACATTATATTATTGACACCATCAAATCGTAAAAATTTCCCTTAAAAGTTTAAAACCCTTCAAAACTGCACTATCAGTTTTTGTTAATAAACCACGATTTAAAATTAAATGATAAACTTTTATATATATATATGATACTTCATACTGGATTATGTTTGATTTATGATTAGGGAGTATATCAACGTGGAATTAGGTCTAGTTATCTGTTAGATATGGGCACAATAGATATAGACTAAAATTATAGGAAAAATAAGAAATCGAGACTCGTGTTAAACACAATTTTTTAAAAATAAAATACATCTTCACTCTCAGTGCTAGTGAATTAATAGAATGTTTATTTTCAAGATACAACTATATTAACATTGTGTAGTGGTACGATCACTACAAAATACAAAATAGGTAAAAGAATGAGAGGAATACAAGCAGAAAATTATAGTCTCTCGTCTCTCTCAGTTCTTCTTCTCTATCCTTTCTCGATATCTCTCTCATTTCTTATCCAATTCGATTATTACCCAAAAAAACATAAAAATATATATGTGGAATTCGAGTGTAGTGATCGTACCACTACACATTGTATCTTGCTTGAGGCGACTTGAAAATTTTCACAGGAAAGCCAAAGGAAAAGAGCACAAAGCGAGTGTATAAATTATTAAGCAATTGTCGGATTATGTCTGTACTTTTTTTTCAAATTTTCGCGTGCTTTGCATTTGCTAGGTTACTGCTTATTATAACACACCCAAAATCATTTTCTCATTCATTCCAACTTCAAAATTTAAAATGGACGAATAAAAAGTTGAATCGAACCTCTCCTCCTTAAGCACACTGATGTTATGCTGTTATCAGCTGACGCATCTGCTACTCAAACATATAGACGTTCACCACGTTTGATCTGTTATTTTGATGGATTAATAATCCAATTTAAAAGACATTTTGTGAGTTTGAGGAATTACGAATTGTCTTTGATGTATTGATTGATTGCCTATTGAGTGACGGACACAATATATGCGTGTTGAAAATATCCTTGTTTAAAATGAAATTAATTTCCAAAAAATAAATTTATGATTCAATCGGATAGAAAGAAAGAATTAATTAATTCCCTAAAATGATTAAAAAAAGAAAGAAAAGGAATTTATGATTCAATCGGATCGAATAGATAGAATCAAATTGTAGAGTTTGTTGAAGATAGGAGTATTAAAATATAATAATTTCCAGAATCTCCTTTTTCCAAAATTTCAACGAAATGATAAAGACAGATTATGTGGAAGAGATATGGCGTTACAACACAAGTGAGGGGCCGACTTACGAGGACCGTTAGCTTCACCAGATCATGCTACGTGTACGGTGGATCCTCCCTTCCCACTCTGCCCCTTCCACTATAAATCAAGGCCACTGCTCTATCCATTTTCATCGTTCACCATTCTCAAACAAATCACATTAATTCCAGTTAATTTTCTTCCTAAAACCAACAACATGTCTTGCTGCGGAGGAAACTGTGGCTGTGGAGCTAACTGCGGTTGCGGCAATGGCTGCGGCGGGTAATTCATCCTATTTTGTTTTTATTTCCGCCCAATTTTTGTCCTCGTGTATTTATCGATCCTTTTTTTGGCAATTATTTGTTTGTAATCGTGTTTTTTCTTCGATTGTTGCGTCTGGTCTTCTAATTTTGAGATTTCGTCACTCGTGCATTGTGGATGAGGTTGATAATTGGTTGATCTACAGAAATTTTGATTTGGTGAAGTGATTTATTTCGATTTGAGAATTAACGGAGAAATTATTGTGCAGGTGCAAGATGTACCCGGATTTGAGCTATTCGGAGGCCGCTGCCACCACCGGAACCCTAGTTCTCGGTGTTGCCCCTCAGAAGACGTACGCATCTGTTCAATTTCCATGATTATATAATCCGATTTGATCTTCGATTTTGGGTTTAATTTCTACATTTGATTTAATGTTCTTATGTTATTCTTCTGCAGTAGTTTTGAGGGAGCAGAGGTTGTTGAAGCCGCGGAGAACGGTTGCAAGTGTGGAGCAAACTGCACCTGCAATCCATGCAACTGCAAATGAAGGGATTAAGTTGGCTCTGAAGCAGAGGTGAAGAAGAAGAAGAATTAGTATTACTATAGTATGTTATCTGTGTATTTAAGTATGTGTGTGTGTGTGTTCTTAAAGGGGCGGAAATTAGCTTCATCATCTTGTAATGATGAGGTTAGTGCGGCCCCTTTTGAAATAAAAAAGTAGTCACATGTGTTTTAATGGCTGCCTTTTTGAGTTTGTAAAATTTTTCGTCTAAATTGAGTGACTATCGCCATCTCTGCTGCAATAGAGTAATGTATTATTAAATTATTAATTATGTTTGAGGAGAGTTGAGTTTGGATTAAACTAATGGAAACTCCTTTCTTCTATGTTTTCCAGCTTCTCATCCTTTCTTGCTTATGTTTATCATGTACTCCGTACTACTTTTCACTTCAATTTTATGTTCCTTTTTCCTACTTCATTGAAAGTAGATGAGTGATAAAGTAAATGTGAATAATACATATTCTAAAAAAATAAGAACAATGAACAAGCTAAAAGAAAATAGGAACAAAAAAACAGAAACACTTCTGAACAACCAAAAACTATGAACAAAAAAAGTTTATGTGCACAACCAAATAAACAGAAACACTTATTTGAACCATTAAAAAAAAAGAACTGGAGAAACTTTGTTTTGTCTGATGAGAAATTGGGATGTGTGTGCAATTATTGGAGCAAAGGGATGCACTATTGGTTATTTAGGGTGGTACATATAGACAAAAAAGATTCTAGGAACTCGCGCGATTTGACGCCCATTCTTTTTCTTTCCTAGTACGTCTACTGGTTAAAATGTGAATTATTATTGTACAATCATTTTACACAAAATAAAACATTATTTAATCTTAAATTGAGTTCAAGAAGTCCATGCACAGCATGTACTGTTAAGATACCTCCACACTCATTATAAAATTTATAGTCCTAACAAAATAGGATAGTTGTAACAAGATAAGATTGTTCTAGAATACTCTAGAACCGTACAACATTTAGAATAATATGCAAGAAACATGTTGTTGGATGTATATTACGAATAAAAAATGAAAAGGCCAGCTAATTGGGGGCTTTGGCTGGTATAGTGAATAACTGTTATCGGTTAGTAGTTAGTAGCAATTATGTTCTTTACTTTATTAAGGGAATAGTCTATAAATAACTGGTCCTCGTGTTTAAAAGGGAGGTTGAATGTTAGTAGAGAGGCTCGATCAGATCATGGAACTCCTCGCTAAACGCCAAGATTCCGTTGAGGCTTCTCTTGAATTCATCCAACAAACTCTTTCAAGATTGGTTAAAGAAAAGGACCGGTCGGCATCACCGGTTGTTTCTCCTCGTGCTCCACCAGTTTTTGTGACTCCGGAAATCCAAGTTAAGGCAAACGCCAATGAATCACAAGCACGGGATGTCATTCTCCACAACATCTGCTTTTCCCTCAAACGGACCCACCAACGGCTGCCGAAAGCAGCAAAGAAGCATGGTCGAGACGTCGTGTTCAAAGGGGGAGACCGAGTGGTTCTTATATCCTGGCCATATCGTCGTAGCGTATCCTCGGCGTAAGGGAAAACAAAGAATTCTAGGAAGATACTCAAGAAGAGACTGGGGAATAAAAGCCCTAAAGTACAGAAAAAGTGCGGTTTAAACGTGAGGGGGAGGTTCCAAGTGTTGTTCGATGCATGGCTAGAAGCTTTAAGGGGTCCTAGGGAAAGGTTTCCCCAGTATTATGTTGTTTACAATGAACTGAAGACTGATTGGGTAGAGTTTCCACCTCTGATAGTGCAACCTACTTACGGGGAAGAGGTTGCTCGAGTCTCTCTTGACCACCTTGGGGGTAAGGCGATTTTCAAAGGAGGTGAAATTGTTACGAATAAAAGAAGGAAAGACCAGCTAGTTGGGGGCTTTGGCTGGTATAGTGGTTGTTATCAGTTAGTAGTTAGGTTTTGTTAGTAGTTAATAGCAGTTATGTTCTTTACTTTACTGAGGGAATAGTCTATAAATAGTTGGTCCTTGTGTTTAGAAGGGAGGTTGAATGTTATTGTAACTCTTTCTAGTTGTGTTCTTTCCTATCTTGATCTTGTGTTCTTGGAGTCTTTCAGCTAACAATATAATTGGTCTAAAAAACCCTAAAACATCTGACACTGCCGCCCAACTAGACCTGTCCCCATCTTCTCCTTCCTCTTCACCTTATTTTTTCTCTTCGACCAACCCATTCCCCTCCTCCAAATGTAGATCTATGTAGCCTTCACGTGTGTGGTGCTCTCATAGCCGGATACCCTCTCCGACATCACTGAAAGTCTCATAGATCCGCTGCCGTCGATAGTCGCCCAGATCCGTCGCCGCAGCCACTGTCCTTCGGATTTTTTCTATTTTTTTTTATCTTTGTTCGTTTTATGTAGATTTGTGTTGGAGTCTTGTCGGGGATCAACGGGTCAATTTTTCTAACGGAGCCACAGTGACCGTTTGGGTAAGCGGCTTGTTGATCCCGTATTTACTTTCCTGTTGTTTTTATTTTCTGTGTTTTATTTTCGGTTGAGTCTTTTGTAGTTTTATTTTCTGTTGAGTTTTTTGCTCGTGTCCCATGTGGTGCTTTGTATCTCTTTATGGAGCATCGTGTTCCCTGTGTAGTCTTTTTTTTAGTGGGCTTAAGGCCTGTTTAATCGTGGTACTTGGTGGAGATTTGTCTCGTATCTTTTTGTTTTTATCTTTTTAATAGGAGAACATTTTAGTGTGGGGTTGTCTCGTATTGAAATTGAAGACTTGGACGTCATAAATGTACATTCATTTTCCTCTTCCTCACGATTGAACGTGACAGTGATACCATAGAGTTTCGATTTAGTTTGAAGATCATGAATGTGAGCTTGAAAGTGTATTGCATGATGTATTGATCTTATAAACTCTCTGGAAAAAAAATGGGTAGCAATTGTAAACGAGTATGACTTGCCTATATATACACATGCACACCCAGCTATGGTAGATATAAATTTGATTTCTGCTTTCATGCTAGAAGGTGAGAACAACAAGAAAATGAGAATTATATTCTCAATCTTGATAAAATTTTATAAATTATTAAAATTTGATTACATTGAAGTGTCACAACTCTCGAAATACTTGGAATCTGACACAGAGATGGAAAGATAATTAAGTTAGCTTTTTAACGCCATAAGGACCTGTTTGCAAACTCTACAAACTGCTTTCAAAATTAACTGTGAGAGGACTTAAAAATAAGTGATTCTAAAAGCTCTAGTTTGCAAATGACTTAAAAATAAGTTATTCTAAAAGCACTTGTTTACAAACTCTACAAATTGCTTCCAAAACTTTTTTTTTTTAAACTGTGAGAGGATTTAAAAATAAGTGATTCTAAAAGCACTTAGTTGTATTTCAAAAGACACCATACATGAATCAAACTTTTCTAGAAAAAATTAAAACTGAAATACTACTAAACTTGTCAAATTATAGAAATAGTGTGTTGTAGATTATATGGCTTTTATTTTATATGTTCGGGTAGGCACTAAAAGTCTAGAAGTGAAGAATGAAAAGAGGTTGTACCATTAGGCTATGTGGTTTGGGCCTTTGGGCTTTAAGGTGGGTTTATAATTAATAAGCCCATCCACCAATTGGGCTATATTAATAAGCCCATCAATTGGTAATATAATGAATTAATGATGGTATCTTAATAACAAAATATATGAGTCTAACTAAAGAAGGTTAATTATTCTAATAATACTGCTTAACTAATTGGGACGTAAAACATTTAAAACATGGTTTCAACTTATTCATCACATTTTTCAGTTACCGTAGCTATTTTCTAGCAAATTAAAGTGCAAATTGTATATATGAAAATATTTGTCTCTCCAAGAATGTGAATTTCGTACCTTCAATTGCTCACTATTTATTCATATGAATTCATGATCGCCTTCTCCTTGACTATTTTCGGGTTAATCGAAAGTCAAGCAATCCATCAAATTGTTCATCTTTTTAGGCCTAACATTTTGATGTATGATTTGTCTTCTAGTTCACTTGAAAATGGTCGAAAATGGCCGAAAATGGTCTCGATTCGAGGATAGATTTGAGCATGCCGACATAGTGATTTCCCAACTAATTTTCAACTATTTTCAAGTGAATTGAAGGGAGAGATGGGGGGCGGGCCCATGCATTGGGTGGGGTGGCTCTGGCCCCCTCAATTTTTTTACATTTTCTTATTTATACATGTAAGAGCATGTAATTATATGAACAGTAATTTTATTATTATATAACACATGAAACTAGTAGTGAGCATATTTAAATTAAAATGAAGTGGACTCCCGTTCATGTATTGTCATTAAATTAATTTATGAGTAGTCATAGATAAAGTGGGATAGCTGAAGTGGTTAGAGCACCCCTACCTAGGCCTGCACAAAATAAAAAAAAAATAAAAAAAGGGCACAAAACTACCTAGGCCTGCACAAAATAAAAAAAAATAAAAAAAGGGCACAAAATGAAAATCTAAAAGTAAAAAAGTTTTTTAGTGTAATAGACGGTACAATTTTAAGTTAAAAAATATTTATCTTTTAGATTTAAATTTAATATTAAAAAATTGTTCAATTTTAACTTAAAAAAAAAATAATAGATTTTGTCGCGAAGTGATATGAATCACACAAACTTAAATTTGTAAAATTATAGCCTACAAAATGAAAAATTGAAGGTAAATTTGTCTTTTTTTTTTTGTCGCGTAATATGAATCACTCAAACTTAAATTTATAAAATTATAACATACGAAATGAAAATTTGAAGGTAACAAATTGGGATTGGATGGATACACAATATGATACACAATATGATATTAATTTTTCAGCAAATTTGGATATTAGAAAAATGATAATTGACTGGAAAAAAAAATGGTATGTATATCTATCCCTTAGAAAAAAATTGTTATGTATATCTATCCCTTAGACTAGATGACATGCAATTTTCCCAATTTACTATATTTATATATTTGGATATGGGTCACTGGGGTGATCCTTGTCCTTTATATAGTATTTAATTATTTATACGGCATTTTTTTTAGGGAAATTCTCAAATGCACCATGTGCACCAAATCAGTTTTGGTGCACATGTTTTTGTCTTTATCCTTCTACTCTAACCTATTATTCTTTTTTCTCTACTTAGAATTATATTGTTATAATTCCTTTTTTTTTCTATTAATTAATTAATTAATTAATTTATAATCCATTACTTTATTAATTAATTAATTAATTTACCACTATTAATTAATTACAGTTCTCATTTTTATCACCAATATTTACAATTATTAATTAATTTACAATTCTCATAACTTAATTAATTAATTTACAATTCTCATAAGCATGAGCTCAGATTCAAATCCTTTCAAACTTATTTTTTTTTTTATTTTTTTTGGTTTTTTTTTTCGTTACTAACTTTCACTTTTCAATAATAATAGTCACTACTTTTCATTAATAAAATTTTCACTTTTCACTAATAATAGTTACCACTATTCAGTAACAAAATTTCCACTTTTCACTAATAATAATTACCACTTTTCAGTAACAAAATTCCCACTTTTCAATAATAATAGTTACCACTTTTTAGTAACAAAATTCCCACTTTTCAATAATAAGAATTACACTTTTTAGTTAAAATATCTACCACTTTTCAATAATAAAAATTACACTTTTCAGTTAAAATATCTACCACTTTTCAGTAACAAAATTTCCACTTTTCAATAATAAAAATTACACTTTTCAGTTAAAATATCTACCACTTTTCAATAATAAGAATTACACTTTTCAGTTAAACTGCTCGACTTCTGTGTTAAATGTGGTGTGCTAACCCACGTTGAAAAGGATTGTCCCCTTAAATATGGAGGAGTTGCATGCCCCTGCATCGAAATACCCAAAATGGCTGAAAGCGGAAGGACAGAAACCAGTCCCCAAGGAGGAATTGCCGGTTCTTGAGCACATGCAGATGAACCCAGAGCCCCAACATGTGGTCACTCAGAGGGAGGTTGTGGCCTTTCCAAGTTCAAGCTCAAATCCACCGGCATGCAAAAAAGCCCAACAGGTGGAAACTCAAAATACAAACTTGG
This sequence comes from Galeopsis tetrahit, assembly GCA_963675135.1. Taxonomy (NCBI): domain Eukaryota; kingdom Viridiplantae; phylum Streptophyta; class Magnoliopsida; order Lamiales; family Lamiaceae; genus Galeopsis; species Galeopsis tetrahit. The sequence goes on from OY776124.1 coordinate 74,273,612, forward strand.
GAATCTGGAAGGAGACAAGAGTGAGCCCAAACGTTACCAACACAGTATTCCATGATGTCCAAACTTTTGGAGATGATTCTTTTCTAGAGGCCATGTATGCTCAAAAAATGGGAAGCCAAAACAAAATCCAGTTCTTTCCCACAGAAATGGTGCATTCTGCGATGCTTGGAGATCTCCACAAAGTCACCCAGGGAGCAAGTGAACAACCACGACCAGCTACAAAAGAGGAGGCAGCCCTTAACAGAGAGGTACGGAAGACCAAGAGAGCCATTACTCAGTCAACAACTATGGCACAAAAGCTCTTCCCCCAAACCTTCATCCAGAACTCCCAGAAGAATTTTGTGGACTCTAAGAAGAGAAACAGACAGGATAATGGTAAGGGTAAAGCAGGCGAAGCAAGTGGGGTGATCTGTATTGATGGAGGAGCGAGTCCAGTTGGGAAAGGCAAGAAAAAGTCTAAAAGTGAGGAAGCTGATTCGGGATCAAACCCTAGGGCGGAGGCTGAAGATGATCAGCCCCGCCCAGCCACATGAGTTGTGTTGTGTGGAATGCACGTGGTTTGGGGAGTAAGCGTGCATTCCAAGGGTTACGGCGACTTGTAGCCGATCTCAAACCCCACCTTTTGTTTATCTCTGAATCAAAAATTTATGTTAACTTTGCTAGTTCTAGGAAGCATCTACTTAACTTTGACTTTTGTATGGGTGTTGATGCTGTGGGAACTAGAGGTGGATTGCTGTTATTTGCAACTAATGAAGTGAATGTTAACTTGTGTTCTTATTCGCAGTCTCATATTGATTGTACTGTTAGTTTCAACAAAAAAAATTGGAGGTTTACAGGCTTTTATGGGGAACCTGTTACACATCTAAGGCATATATCATGGAAACTGTTGAAATCAATTAGAATGAGCCATAACTCAGACTTAAAGTGCCCTTGGATTGTGGGAGGAGACTTTAATGAAATCATCTGTCAAAAGGAGAAGAAGGGGGGGGGGGGAGATTCACTAGGGATAAACCTCATTCCCAGATACAGACATTTAATGACATATTAAATGAGCTCTTCTTAAAAGATATCAAAAGTGATTCGGGTGGAATTTACACAATTTAGAGGTACATGTGAAGCATGTTTTTGATGAGATTTCATTGATTTATGCATGGATTATGATGATTTGAGCCAAAATGAGGGAAAGGTTGTGTTTTGTCGATTTTGTAGGAAATACGATGGAATTTGGAGCAAAACACCAACCACACTTTACTGGATCAGGAATAGGAGTGCACCGTTGGGTTCGTCTCGAAAATCGGAGTGGAATAGCCTAAAGAATCGAGTCAATCGGACAACCGAGGCGAAAGATATGCACGAAACAAGTTTGGAGTGCCGAGCAACTCGGCCGAGCTAGCCAACTCGGCCGAGCCCTTGATCAAGGCAGATTCTGGAATCAACTTCCATCCGGCCGAGCTAGCTGATCCGGCCGAGTGCGAGGAAAAGCTTGGAGAAACAACTCGGCCGAGTTGGACCACTCGGCCGAGCTACTGAAGGATGCAGAATCTGGAACCAATTTCCATCCGGCCGAGCTAGCTGATCCGGCCGAGCTGCTGAACAAAGTTTGGACGCTGGAATCAATTGCACTCGGCCGAGTGGGGCAACTCGGCCGAGCCCTGAAGATTTTGGCCACGATTTTAACACCCAACTCGGCCGAGCTGTCCCACTCGGCCGAGTCACCCCTGCTCTCGGTGCCTTTTGCATATTTTGTCCAATTTCCAAGGACTTAAGTGCAATTTTCATCCTTAAACCCTACCCCAACACTATATAAGGCCTCATTCTTGAAACCCAAGACATTCTCCCCCAATCCACACATAGTTACACATATTTGGAGGTGTTTTGGCCATAACTTCTTCATCTCTTCACCAAATCAAGGAAGAGAAGAAGCATTAGCTTGGGAATTCCATTCCCTACCACATTCTAGACTAAGCTTTCTCTTTCCCTTTCTTTTTATTTAGTTATTTCATTTGGATTTTGTAATTTGAACAACTTTGTGGTTCTAAGGCATTGTAGAGATTTGGATTGATGTTTATGAGTAAATTCTTGCTTTAATTGGTGTTTATTTCTTATTTGCATATTCAACTATCCATTGCAAAGCATGTTGTTAGTGGCCATAATGATTTGCTTGATTCATTGTTAATTGGGGTAGTATCGAGAGATTTATTCCATTTAATCGTATGCGAATGTGCAACCCGGTATTATTATGATCTCGAGAGAGGATTAATTATCGGAGAGGGAATCGAATGGTCTTAGGAGCTATTTTAGATGGTGTAATGTTTGTGATGTAGACATACGAGCTTATATTACATTGCGTCTTTGGATTAATTTGTATCGAGAGATCGATTAGTTCTTCTTGTGTGATCACCCTATTTGAGATAACCTTAATGGCCATTTAAACGAGATAACTCTTATAAACGGACGTCTAAATACTACAATTGCCTTGGAACCCACCTTTTCTTCTTTGAGTTTACATCCGTTTTTACTTTCGTTTTCTTACTTTGCATGATTAGTTGATCGATTTTATATTTACTCTTTCGTTGTCTATTTGTGACACATAGTTAGGCAATCTTAGGGGTAATTCAACACTCAATCTATTCGATCACGTCTATTTAGAATTCGACTAGCAAACTACCACTTTTACGCTAAACCTCCCTGTGGGATCGACCTCGTGCTTATCACGCTACAATAGACACCGTACACTTGCGGTTGTTTATTTTAGTGTTGCATAACGCGTGTATCAAGTTTATGGCGCCGTTGCCGGGGAGGTTTCTATAAGCTCTAGAGTGTAGGCTAGGAGAGTTTTAGTTTAGACATTTTACTTGCTTTCCTTATTTCTCAAAAATCCAAAAATATTTATTTTACCTTGATCCACTTGCGATTCTTACTTTCTTTTGAACTCTTGTCTATACATGGCATATGATCACTCAAGCTAGGAGAAGATTTGAAGGTCAATGTTGTGAAAGAGGACCCCCAAGTGGAAGAGCATGAGTTGAAGATGGGCAAGAAGGCCAAGTTTGGGGGAGTTTTCTTCGAAAACTCCCCTAAATCAAGAAAAGTTACTTATACGAACTTGGGGATGAATGAGGCATCAACCTCACATGACATGATTGAAGAGCCGGATGGAGTGGCTAGTGGATGCTTTAATGGTTTCAAGAAGGTTGCTTGGGCTAAGAAGGTCAAGAACAAGGATGACAAGGGGGTGACTTGATATTCCCCTTTAGGAAGGACCGTCCGGCATAGGACGTTAAAAATAGCGCTTCTTGGGAGGCAACCCAAGGTTTTATTGTTTTCTTGTTTTATTGCTTTGATAGTGTTGATAGCTTGGTTTATTTTGTAGGTATGGATGAAGAGTACTATGGACACTTTGTTTTGGAGAATGAAGAAGAAGCAAAACCAACTTTGGAGAGAGGAAGCAAGTGTTGCAATGGTGATCTTTGAAGAAGCATTGGATGTGCAAGGAGGGAGGTAACAACTTGTAGCCCCAAACTTAGAATTTATACATAGTAAAATTCTAAGTTTGGGGGAGTTTTTTTTTTTTACTAGTTGTTACCCTTGCACCGGTTCGTCATTCTACTTGTGTCACATTTTGCACCGGCGCACACTTGGCTTTCACATGCTTATATTGTTTAAGTTGGTTTTGATCATATGTTGGGTAGTGGACATTTGGTGAAATGTGAGCATGAATAGTCATTGGAATCCATTGTTGAGTAGTTGTGATGATGTTTATTTGCTTTGAATGTAAGCATGGTTGATGTTGGATATAGTATCATGATTGTGTTCATATTTGTGATCTTTGATAGCATGGATGCATGATGTGTTGTTGTTTGGGAACATTTGATGAATGTGGGAGTCCTATTGAATAAACCGGTGAGAATTGAGCCTTAAATCGAGCATGTAATCCGGTTTAGTTCATTTGAGAGTGGACTAAGTTATTGCTAGTGATTCTAGAACTTGCCTAAGTTCTTGTTTGAAAGCATGATTGTGTGAGATGATGTGATGTGATATAGGCCATCTTGTTCTAAGAAAAGTCACTTAGCCAAAATTTCCCAAAACCGAAGTAATCTTCCGTAGTTAGCCCCTTGAGCTTAATCCCTCATTTTCTTGGCAAACTACAATGTTAACCACTTAGCCTTTTTTTGAGCCTTTGATACCTACATCTAGTGGAGAATAAAAGACAAAGTGGAAAACATGTGCTTAAATGAATATCTTTGGTGAAAAGGAGAAATTGGAGAAGTTGAAAGAAAAAGAGAAAGATGAAAAGAAAATCAAGGGAAAAGAAAAGAGGGACAAAGAGCCCCAAAAGCTTGAAAAAGAAAAAAAAGTGTTCAATGGTTTTGTGGTGTAGAATGTGCTTAAAAGAGAACAAATAAATTGTGGAAGTTAGAGTTTTTGAGTTGCAATCCGCGCAATTGTAACTTTATCTTGAGAAGTTTTTTAGATGTGTCTATGCGTCTTTATCTCTCGCTCTCCACTAGTTTATGAGTTACTTCATCCAAATTTACCCCACCTTAACCAAAGAGCCAATGTTACATCCTTGATTAAGTCCTATTGATCACATTGTTGAGCATTTGAGTGCATGTAGAAAGTAGAAGTTGGGCAAGCATATGGTGATTGCATAGCATGACTTGGTTGATGAGTGTTTTAATATCCTTAATTTATTTGTGTGTTTGAGAGAAACACTCCATCATGTGAGTAGAGGACTTGAGCATTTGGATTTTGTTTCCCATCACAATGTGTTGTGTACTTGTGCATTCTTTGATCTATGAAGGTGGATTGCAATAGTGAGCCTATAACTTTCATTAAGAAATGCACTTGGAGAAAGAGATATCATTACATCTTACTTTGCATGTGTGATTTGCATTGAATATTCCACTGTGATCATTCCACCCTCATTGCTTTAAGTGCTTAGTTGTTTGAGGACAAACAACATTTTAAGTTTGGGGGGGTTTGATTCGGGTGGAATTTACACAATTTAGAGGTACATGTGAAGCATGTTTTTTATGAGATTTCATTGATTTATGCATGGATTATGATGATTTGAGCCAAAATGAGGGAAAGGTTGTGTTTTGTCGATTTTGTAGGAAATACGATGGAATTTGGAGCAAAACACCAACCACACTTTACTGGATCAAGAAGAGGAGTGCACCGTTGGGTTCGTCTCGAAAATCGGAGTGGAATAGCCTAAAGAATCGAGTCAATCGGACAACCGAGGCGAAAGATATGCACGAAACAAGTTTGGAGTGCCGAGCAACTCGGCCGAGCTAGCCAACTCGGCCGAGCCCTTGATCAAGGCAGATTCTGGAATCAACTTCCATCCGGCCGAGCTAGCTGATCCGGCCGAGTGCGAGGAAAAGCTTGGAGAAACAACTCGGCCGAGTTGGACCACTCGGCCGAGCTACTGAAGGATGCAGAATCTGGAACCAATTTCCATCCGGCCGAGCTAGCTGATCCGGCCGAGCTGCTGAACAAAGTTTGGACGCTGGAATCAATTGCACTCGGCCGAGTGGGGCAACTCGGCCGAGCCCTGAAGATTTTGGCCACGATTTTAACACCCCAACTCGGCCGAGCTGTCCCACTCGGCCGAGTCACCCCTGCTCTCGGTGCCTTTTGCATATTTTGTCCAATTTCCAAGGACTTAAGTGCAATTTTCATCCTTAAACCCTACCCCAACACTATATAAGGCCTCATTCTTGAAACCCAAGACATTCTCCCCCAATCCACACATAGTTACACATATTTGGAGGTGTTTTGGCCATAACTTCTTCATCTCTTCACCAAATCAAGGAAGAGAAGAAGCATTAGCTTGGGAATTCCATTCCCTACCACATTCTAGACTAAGCTTTCTCTTTCCCTTTCTTTTTATTTAGTTATTTCATTTGGATTTTGTAATTTGAACAACTTTGTGGTTCTAAGGCATTGTAGAGATTTGGATTGATGTTTATGAGTAAATTCTTGCTTTAATTGGTGTTTATTTCTTATTTGCATATTCAACTATCCATTGCAAAGCATGTTGTTAGTGGCCATAATGATTTGCTTGATTCATTGTTAATTGGGGTAGTATCGAGAGATTTATTCCATTTAATCGTATGCGAATGTGCAACCCGGTATTATTATGATCTCGAGAGAGGATTAATTATCGGAGAGGGAATCGAATGGTCTTAGGAGCTATTTTAGATGGTGTAATGTTTGTGATGTAGACATACGAGCTTATATTACATTGCGTCTTTGGATTAATTTGTATCGAGAGATCGATTAGTTCTTCTTGTGTGATCACCCTATTTGAGATAACCTTAATGGCCATTTAAACGAGATAACTCTTATAAACGGACGTCTAAATACTACAATTGCCTTGGAACCCACCTTTTCTTCTTTGAGTTTACATCCGTTTTTACTTTCGTTTTCTTACTTTGCATGATTAGTTGATCGATTTTATATTTACTCTTTCGTTGTCTATTTGTGACACATAGTTAGGCAATCTTAGGGGTAATTCAACACTCAATCTATTCGATCACGTCTATTTAGAATTCGACTAGCAAACTACCACTTTTACGCTAAACCTCCCTGTGGGATCGACCTCGTGCTTATCACGCTACAATAGACACCGTACACTTGCGGTTGTTTATTTTAGTGTTGCATAACGCGTGTATCAAGTTTATGGCGCCGTTGCCGGGGAGGTTTCTATAAGCTCTAGAGTGTAGGCTAGGAGAGTTTTAGTTTAGACATTTTACTTGCTTTCCTTATTTCTCAAAAATCCAAAAATATTTGTTTTACCTTGATCCACTTGCGATTCTTACTTTCTTTTGAACTCTTGTCTATACATGGCATATGATCACTCAAGCTAGGAGAAGATTTGAAGGTCAATGTTGTGAAAGAGGACCCCCAAGTGGAAGAGCATGAGTTGAAGATGGGCAAGAAGGCCAAGTTTGGGGGAGTTTTCTTCGAAAACTCCCCTAAATCAAGAAAAGTTACTTATACGAACTTGGGGATGAATGAGGCATCAACCTCACATGACATGATTGAAGAGCCGGATGGAGTGGCTAGTGGATGCTTTAATGGTTTCAAGAAGGTTGCTTGGGCTAAGAAGGTCAAGAACAAGGATGACAAGGGGGTGACTTGATATTCCCCTTTAGGAAGGACCGTCCGGCATAGGACGTTAAAAATAGCGCTTCTTGGGAGGCAACCCAAGGTTTTATTGTTTTCTTGTTTTTATTGCTTTGATAGTGTTGATAGCTTGGTTTATTTTGTAGGTATGGATGAAGAGTACTATGGACACTTTGTTTTGGAGAATGAAGAAGAAGCAAAACCAACTTTGGAGAGAGGAAGCAAGTGTTGCAATGGTGATCTTTGAAGAAGCATTGGATGTGCAAGGAGGGAGGTAACAACTTGTAGCCCCAAACTTAGAATTTATACATAGTAAAATTCTAAGTTTGGGGGAGTTTTTTTTTTTTACTAGTTGTTACCCTTGCACCGGTTCGTCATTCTACTTGTGTCACATTTTGCACCGGCGCACACTTGGCTTTCACATGCTTATATTGTTTAAGTTGGTTTTGATCATATGTTGGGTAGTGGACATTTGGTGAAATGTGAGCATGAATAGTCATTGGAATCCATTGTTGAGTAGTTGTGATGATGTTTATTTGCTTTGAATGTAAGCATGGTTGATGTTGGATATAGTATCATGATTGTGTTCATATTTGTGATCTTTGATAGCATGGATGCATGATGTGTTGTTGTTTGGGAACATTTGATGAATGTGGGAGTCCTATTGAATAAACCGGTGAGAATTGAGCCTTAAATCGAGCATGTAATCCGGTTTAGTTCATTTGAGAGTGGACTAAGTTATTGCTAGTGATTCTAGAACTTGCCTAAGTTCTTGTTTGAAAGCATGATTGTGTGAGATGATGTGATGTGATATAGGCCATCTTGTTCTAAGAAAAGTCACTTAGCCAAAATTTCCCAAAACCGAAGTAATCTTCCGTAGTTAGCCCCTTGAGCTTAATCCCTCATTTTCTTGGCAAACTACAATGTTAACCACTTAGCCTTTTTTTGAGCCTTTGATACCTACATCTAGTGGAGAATAAAAGACAAAGTGGAAAACATGTGCTTAAATGAATATCTTTGGTGAAAAGGAGAAATTGGAGAAGTTGAAAGAAAAAGAGAAAGATGAAAAGAAAATCAAGGGAAAAGAAAAGAGGGACAAAGAGCCCCAAAAGCTTGAAAAAGAAAAAAAAGTGTTCAATGGTTTTGTGGTGTAGAATGTGCTTAAAAGAGAACAAATAAATTGTGGAAGTTAGAGTTTTTGAGTTGCAATCCGCGCAATTGTAACTTTATCTTGAGAAGTTTTTTAGATGTGTCTATGCGTCTTTATCTCTCGCTCTCCACTAGTTTATGAGTTACTTCATCCAAATTTACCCCACCTTAACCAAAGAGCCAATGTTACATCCTTGATTAAGTCCTATTGATCACATTGTTGAGCATTTGAGTGCATGTAGAAAGTAGAAGTTGGGCAAGCATATGGTGATTGCATAGCATGACTTGGTTGATGAGTGTTTTAATATCCTTAATTTATTTGTGTGTTTGAGAGAAACACTCCATCATGTGAGTAGAGGACTTGAGCATTTGGATTTTGTTTCCCATCACAATGTGTTGTGTACTTGTGCATTCTTTGATCTATGAAGGTGGATTGCAATAGTGAGCCTATAACTTTCATTAAGAAATGCACTTGGAGAAAGAGATATCATTACATCTTACTTTGCATGTGTGATTTGCATTGAATATTCCACTGTGATCATTCCACCCTCATTGCTTTAAGTGCTTAGTTGTTTGAGGACAAACAACATTTTAAGTTTGGGGGGGTTTGATTCGGGTGGAATTTACACAATTTAGAGGTACATGTGAAGCATGTTTTTTATGAGATTTCATTGATTTATGCATGGATTATGATGATTTGAGCCAAAATGAGGGAAAGGTTGTGTTTTGTCGATTTTGTAGGAAATACGATGGAATTTGGAGCAAAACACCAACCACACTTTACTGGATCAAGAAGAGGAGTGCACCGTTGGGTTCGTCTCGAAAATCGGAGTGGAATAGCCTAAAGAATCGAGTCAATCGGACAACCGAGGCGAAAGATATGCACGAAACAAGTTTGGAGTGCCGAGCAACTCGGCCGAGCTAGCCAACTCGGCCGAGCCCTTGATCAAGGCAGATTCTGGAATCAACTTCCATCCGGCCGAGCTAGCTGATCCGGCCGAGTGCGAGGAAAAGCTTGGAGAAACAACTCGGCCGAGTTGGACCACTCGGCCGAGCTACTGAAGGATGCAGAATTTGGAACCAATTTCCATCCGGCCGAGCTAGCTGATCCGGCCGAGCTGCTGAACAAAGTTTGGACGCTGGAATCAATTGCACTCGGCCGAGTGGGGCAACTCGGCCGAGCCCTGAAGATTTTGGCCACGATTTTAACACCCCAACTCGGCCGAGCTGTCCCACTCGGCCGAGTCACCCCTGCTCTCGGTGCCTTTTGCATATTTTGTCCAATTTCCAAGGACTTAAGTGCAATTTTCATCCTTAAACCCTACCCCAACACTATATAAGGCCTCATTCTTGAAACCCAAGACATTCTCCCCCAATCCACACATAGTTACACATATTTGGAGGTGTTTTGGCCATAACTTCTTCATCTCTTCACCAAATCAAGGAAGAGAAGAAGCATTAGCTTGGGAATTCCATTCCCTACCACATTCTAGACTAAGCTTTCTCTTTCCCTTTCTTTTTATTTAGTTATTTCATTTGGATTTTGTAATTTGAACAACTTTGTGGTTCTAAGGCATTGTAGAGATTTGGATTGATGTTTATGAGTAAATTCTTGCTTTAATTGGTGTTTATTTCTTATTTGCATATTCAACTATCCATTGCAAAGCATGTTGTTAGTGGCCATAATGATTTGCTTGATTCATTGTTAATTGGGGTAGTATCGAGAGATTTATTCCATTTAATCGTATGCGAATGTGCAACCCGGTATTATTATGATCTCGAGAGAGGATTAATTATCGGAGAGGGAATCGAATGGTCTTAGGAGCTATTTTAGATGGTGTAATGTTTGTGATGTAGACATACGAGCTTATATTACATTGCGTCTTTGGATTAATTTGTATCGAGAGATCGATTAGTTCTTCTTGTGTGATCACCCTATTTGAGATAACCTTAATGGCCATTTAAACGAGATAACTCTTATAAACGGACGTCTAAATACTACAATTGCCTTGGAACCCACCTTTTCTTCTTTGAGTTTACATCCGTTTTTACTTTCGTTTTCTTACTTTGCATGATTAGTTGATCGATTTTATATTTACTCTTTCGTTGTCTATTTGTGACACATAGTTAGGCAATCTTAGGGGTAATTCAACACTCAATCTATTCGATCACGTCTATTTAGAATTCGACTAGCAAACTACCACTTTTACGCTAAACCTCCCTGTGGGATCGACCTCGTGCTTATCACGCTACAATAGACACCGTACACTTGCGGTTGTTTATTTTAGTGTTGCATAACGCGTGTATCAAGTTTATGGCGCCGTTGCCGGGGAGGTTTCTATAAGCTCTAGAGTGTAGGCTAGGAGAGTTTTAGTTTAGACATTTTACTTGCTTTCCTTATTTCTCAAAAATCCAAAAATATTTGTTTTACCTTGATCCACTTGCGATTCTTACTTTCTTTTGAACTCTTGTCTATACATGGCATATGATCACTCAAGCTAGGAGAAGATTTGAAGGTCAATGTTGTGAAAGAGGACCCCCAAGTGGAAGAGCATGAGTTGAAGATGGGCAAGAAGGCCAAGTTTGGGGGAGTTTTCTTCGAAAACTCCCCTAAATCAAGAAAAGTTACTTATACGAACTTGGGGATGAATGAGGCATCAACCTCACATGACATGATTGAAGAGCCGGATGGAGTGGCTAGTGGATGCTTTAATGGTTTCAAGAAGGTTGCTTGGGCTAAGAAGGTCAAGAACAAGGATGACAAGGGGGTGACTTGATATTCCCCTTTAGGAAGGACCGTCCGGCATAGGACGTTAAAAATAGCGCTTCTTGGGAGGCAACCCAAGGTTTTATTGTTTTCTTGTTTTTATTGCTTTGATAGTGTTGATAGCTTGGTTTATTTTGTAGGTATGGATGAAGAGTACTATGGACACTTTGTTTTGGAGAATGAAGAAGAAGCAAAACCAACTTTGGAGAGAGGAAGCAAGTGTTGCAATGGTGATCTTTGAAGAAGCATTGGATGTGCAAGGAGGGAGGTAACAACTTGTAGCCCCAAACTTAGAATTTATACATAGTAAAATTCTAAGTTTGGGGGAGTTTTTTTTTTTTACTAGTTGTTACCCTTGCACCGGTTCGTCATTCTACTTGTGTCACATTTTGCACCGGCGCACACTTGGCTTTCACATGCTTATATTGTTTAAGTTGGTTTTGATCATATGTTGGGTAGTGGACATTTGGTGAAATGTGAGCATGAATAGTCATTGGAATCCATTGTTGAGTAGTTGTGATGATGTTTATTTGCTTTGAATGTAAGCATGGTTGATGTTGGATATAGTATCATGATTGTGTTCATATTTGTGATCTTTGATAGCATGGATGCATGATGTGTTGTTGTTTGGGAACATTTGATGAATGTGGGAGTCCTATTGAATAAACCGGTGAGAATTGAGCCTTAAATCGAGCATGTAATCCGGTTTAGTTCATTTGAGAGTGGACTAAGTTATTGCTAGTGATTCTAGAACTTGCCTAAGTTCTTGTTTGAAAGCATGATTGTGTGAGATGATGTGATGTGATATAGGCCATCTTGTTCTAAGAAAAGTCACTTAGCCAAAATTTCCCAAAACCGAAGTAATCTTCCGTAGTTAGCCCCTTGAGCTTAATCCCTCATTTTCTTGGCAAACTACAATGTTAACCACTTAGCCTTTTTTTGAGCCTTTGATACCTACATCTAGTGGAGAATAAAAGACAAAGTGGAAAACATGTGCTTAAATGAATATCTTTGGTGAAAAGGAGAAATTGGAGAAGTTGAAAGAAAAAGAGAAAGATGAAAAGAAAATCAAGGGAAAAGAAAAGAGGGACAAAGAGCCCCAAAAGCTTGAAAAAGAAAAAAAAGTGTTCAATGGTTTTGTGGTGTAGAATGTGCTTAAAAGAGAACAAATAAATTGTGGAAGTTAGAGTTTTTGAGTTGCAATCCGCGCAATTGTAACTTTATCTTGAGAAGTTTTTTAGATGTGTCTATGCGTCTTTATCTCTCGCTCTCCACTAGTTTATGAGTTACTTCATCCAAATTTACCCCACCTTAACCAAAGAGCCAATGTTACATCCTTGATTAAGTCCTATTGATCACATTGTTGAGCATTTGAGTGCATGTAGAAAGTAGAAGTTGGGCAAGCATATGGTGATTGCATAGCATGACTTGGTTGATGAGTGTTTTAATATCCTTAATTTATTTGTGTGTTTGAGAGAAACACTCCATCATGTGAGTAGAGGACTTGAGCATTTGGATTTTGTTTCCCATCACAATGTGTTGTGTACTTGTGCATTCTTTGATCTATGAAGGTGGATTGCAATAGTGAGCCTATAACTTTCATTAAGAAATGCACTTGGAGAAAGAGATATCATTACATCTTACTTTGCATGTGTGATTTGCATTGAATATTCCACTGTGATCATTCCACCCTCATTGCTTTAAGTGCTTAGTTGTTTGAGGACAAACAACATTTTAAGTTTGGGGGGGTTTGATTCGGGTGGAATTTACACAATTTAGAGGTACATGTGAAGCATGTTTTTTATGAGATTTCATTGATTTATGCATGGATTATGATGATTTGAGCCAAAATGAGGGAAAGGTTGTGTTTTGTCGATTTTGTAGGAAATACGATGGAATTTGGAGCAAAACACCAACCACACTTTACTGGATCAAGAAGAGGAGTGCACCGTTGGGTTCGTCTCGAAAATCGGAGTGGAATAGCCTAAAGAATCGAGTCAATCGGACAACCGAGGCGAAAGATATGCACGAAACAAGTTTGGAGTGCCGAGCAACTCGGCCGAGCTAGCCAACTCGGCCGAGCCCTTGATCAAGGCAGATTCTGGAATCAACTTCCATCCGGCCGAGCTAGCTGATCCGGCCGAGTGCGAGGAAAAGCTTGGAGAAACAACTCGGCCGAGTTGGACCACTCGGCCGAGCTACTGAAGGATGCAGAATTTGGAACCAATTTCCATCCGGCCGAGCTAGCTGATCCGGCCGAGCTGCTGAACAAAGTTTGGACGCTGGAATCAATTGCACTCGGCCGAGTGGGGCAACTCGGCCGAGCCCTGAAGATTTTGGCCACGATTTTAACACCCCAACTCGGCCGAGCTGTCCCACTCGGCCGAGTCACCCCTGCTCTCGGTGCCTTTTGCATATTTTGTCCAATTTCCAAGGACTTAAGTGCAATTTTCATCCTTAAACCCTACCCCAACACTATATAAGGCCTCATTCTTGAAACCCAAGACATTCTCCCCCAATCCACACATAGTTACACATATTTGGAGGTGTTTTGGCCATAACTTCTTCATCTCTTCACCAAATCAAGGAAGAGAAGAAGCATTAGCTTGGGAATTCCATTCCCTACCACATTCTAGACTAAGCTTTCTCTTTCCCTTTATTTTTATTTAGTTATTTCATTTGGATTTTGTAATTTGAACAACTTTGTGGTTCTAAGGCATTGTAGAGATTTGGATTGATGTTTATGAGTAAATTCTTGCTTTAATTGGTGTTTATTTCTTATTTGCATATTCAACTATCCATTGCAAAGCATGTTGTTAGTGGCCATAATGATTTGCTTGATTCATTGTTAATTGGGGTAGTATCGAGAGATTTATTCCATTTAATCGTATGCGAATGTGCAACCCGGTATTATTATGATCTCGAGAGAGGATTAATTATCGGAGAGGGAATCGAATGGTCTTAGGAGCTATTTTAGATGGTGTAATGTTTGTGATGTAGACATACGAGCTTATATTACATTGCGTCTTTGGATTAATTTGTATCGAGAGATCGATTAGTTCTTCTTGTGTGATCACCCTATTTGAGATAACCTTAATGGCCATTTAAACGAGATAACTCTTATAAACGGACGTCTAAATACTACAATTGCCTTGGAACCCACCTTTTCTTCTTTGAGTTTACATCCGTTTTTACTTTCGTTTTCTTACTTTGCATGATTAGTTGATCGATTTTATATTTACTCTTTCGTTGTCTATTTGTGACACATAGTTAGGCAATCTTAGGGGTAATTCAACACTCAATCTATTCGATCACGTCTATTTAGAATTCGACTAGCAAACTACCACTTTTACGCTAAACCTCCCTGTGGGATCGACCTCGTGCTTATCACGCTACAATAGACACCGTACACTTGCGGTTGTTTATTTTAGTGTTGCATAACGCGTGTATCAAAAAGTAAGGGACCCCTCTTCACTTGGTGGAACAGAAGAAGAGGAACTGATTTCATTCATGAGAGACTTGACAGGTTTGTGGCAAATTCAGAATGGTTGGAGCTTTGGCCGCAGGCGGAGGCTAGAAATGGGGGTTTCTACGAATCTGACCATAGGGTGGTTATTCTGAAACTGGAAAGAGAGGCTACTTATGAAACACAAATGGGAAAGATGCCGAGATACTTTGAAAAAGTTTGGCTTCTTGAAGACGATTTTGATGATGCTATGGAGAAGGCATGGGAGACTGGAAACAACAATGAGCCTGTGATTAAAAAACTGGAGTCATGTGGGGAGAAACTACACAGGTGGGCTGTGAAAAGAGGGCATAATTACAATAGGGAGATTCAGGAACTGGAAGGAAAAATTTCAGACATCTTGGAATTGAATGGAGATGTAATTGATGACCAAAAATTTAGGGAAATCAATGGGCAATTGCAAAAACTACAACAACAGGAGGAAATTAAATGGCATCAAAGGGCAAGACTAGCTTGGTTGGAGGAGGGAGACAGAAACACAGCTTACTTCCATAGGCAGGCTTCGGAGAGAAAACAGGTCAACTCTATTAGGGGAATTAAGGATGAAAATGGAGTATGGCAAGAGAGGGAAGGAGAAATCTTAAATGTGGTGCAAGATTACTACAAAAATCTCTTTACCTCACAGGACCCATCTTTAGAGAATGTGCACAAGGTGACTTCCCAAATTACATCAGCCCTTACACATCAAATGCAAAGTACTTTGGAGGAATCATTCATAGAGAAGGAGGTCCTCAAAGCTATGGCGGATCTCAAGGGAAGAAAAGCTCCTGGTCCTGATGGCCTTCCAGCTATGTTCTATCAACAAAACTGGCAAAGAGTTGGAAAGGAGGTAGTAGCAGGGGTGTTACAAATTCTAAATCAGGAAGGAACCTTGCAAGATTGGAATGATACTATCATCACCTTGATCCCAAAGGTGAGGGATCCGAAGAGCGTTTCTGATTTTAGGCCAATAAGTTTAAGCAACGTCTGCTATAGACTGGTGGCTAAAACCATAGCTAATCGTTTGAAAACTGTTATGGGAGATTTGATTGATGAGTCACAGAGTGCTTTCACCCCGGGCAGGTTAATTTCGGATAACATCCTTATCAGCTATGAGTGTATGCACTGGTTGAGGCACAATAAGAGCAAAACGGGATATGCAGCATTGAAGCTTGATATGAGTAAGGCGTATGACAGGATGGAATGGACTTTTCTTCGACAAGTTTTGATAAAGATGAACTTCAGCAATAAATGGGTGAACCTCATCATGAGATGTGTGGAAACTGTGAGGTACACTTTTAAACTTAATGGTAGGATTGTTGGAAGTGTAATTCCGACAAGGGGGTTGAGACAAGGGGATCCTCTATCCCCTTTCCTCTTTGTAATTTGTTCACAAGCACTCTCAACCATGTTTGATAATCTGATGCTAAGTGGGAGGGTGTCGGGTATCCAAATAGCAAGGGAGGCTCCACAAATTTTGCATCTACTCTTTGCAGATGATTGCTTGATCTTTGTCAAAGCAAAATTTGAAGAATGTCAAAAATTGAAAGAGGCGTTGAAGGATTATGAGGTGGCATCGGGTCAAATGGTTAACTTCCAGAAATCAGCTATTGTCTTTAGCCCAAATACTAGTAAAAATACGCAGGGGATGATCAAAACTCTTCTGGGAGTCAGAATTGAACAACACCACAAGGTCTATCTAGGCCTACCCACTATCTTTGTGCGTGCCAAGAAAATCCAATTTGGCTTCATCATCGATAAGGTACAAAAGTGGATACAGGGGTGGAGAAACAAAGACTTCTCTATAGGGGGAAGGGAAGTCTTAATCAAAGCTATTCTACAGGCTATTCCGACGTATGCTATGCAATGTTTTAGACTACCCACGACACTATGTGATGAGATGGAAAAATTGTTTTGCAGGTTTTGGTGGGGATCTAAGGGGGAGAATAGGAAAATACATTGGAAGTCATGGGATAATCTGTGCAAGCCGAAAGATGAGGGAGGGTTCGGTTTTAGGAAAATGACGGTTTTTAACAAAGCTCTCCTTGCAAAGCAAATTTGGCGAATGTGTGTTAATCCAGACACATTGGTGGCAAGGGTCTTCAAAGCCAGATATTTCAAGAATACTGATATTATGGAAGCAGGTGTTGGGTCAAATCCATCATTTGTTTGGCGATCTTTGTGTTGGAGCATGGATATCATTGATAAAGGGGCTAGGTGGAGAATTGGTGATGGAAGATCGATTCATATCTTTAAGCATGCTTGGGTACAACATCTGGAGGAAGGTCGAATTAAATCAAGAATTGCATCAGGATCCACCGTGAGTCGATTCATTCAGAGTGATGGAGCATGGAATGAGCCACTTATTTTTGAAGCCTTCCTTCCATATGAAGCGGAGGCTATTTGCAGGACTCAAATTGCAGGGGAAGGAGTTTTGGATTCGAGATACTGGGGTCAGAATGCTAAGGGGGAGTATACTGTTAAATCGGGCTATAAGTTGGCACTCATGGAGCACTCCAATGACAGGCATAGGGCTTCACCATCTAACAGGGGAGAAGGGCAGAAATTCTGGAAGAGAATTTGGAAACTTAATTTACCTCCAAAGGTGAAGGTTTTTTGCTGGAGATTGGCCAACGACTATATCCCAATTGGTTACAACCTCAGCAAAAGAGGTATGAGTACGCATGATTATTGCAATATATGTTTGTCCGCAGAGGCGACGACGATACACACTTTATGCCTATGCAAACCTGTTAAGAAAATGTGGAACAAATTGGGGATCGGTACAAATCTGGATTTCAAGGAGTATACTAATTCAAGACAATTGTTGGAGGAGATTTGGCTAAAAAATGATCCGCTAGAGATTGAAAAGATCATCATGCTCTTGTGGGGAGTGTGGAACGAGCACTGCAAGAGGATCCATGGGCCGGCTGGGCAAATTCGGATTAAGGATTTCACAAGTGAAGTCCAATGGGTTCTTGATTATCTTAAAGAATTTCAGAATACAAAAGCACGCAAGCCCATTAGTAGGCACAACAGAAACCTGAGAAGCGAATGCTCGATTGTGGAAGTTGACGCAGCTTACAATGAAGCCTCAAGACAGTATGGAGTGGGGATCTATGTTCGAAATAAGGAGGGTCGAGTGCTGAAGCATATAACTCGTAAAATAGGGGAACCTGGATCGGTTTTAGGAGCTGAACTGAGAGCTATATGGGAGGGGATAAATGTGGTTGTTGATCTTAATCTTGAAGGTTGCTGTATTAAATCCGATTGTCTAGAAGCCGTGAATTTGTGTGAGTATCAAGGTAGGGTTTCGTCGCCAGAGGGTATTTGGCTGGAAAAAATTAGAGAAAGTTTGACAAGAGTCGTAGTGTGCGGCATCAGTCATCTTCCGAGATTACAAAACCGACGGGCCCATAATTTGGCTAGGGAGGCGGCTTTAGCTCCTAACTCTTACGATTGAGTTTGGAGATCTTCTCTTTGGTAGAACTTCAGTTCCTCGTAGGATAGAAGATAGAGCTTTGTTGTTGTATTTGCAATTTCTATCCTAGGTTCTACCCTAAAAAAAAAATAATAATAATAATAAGAATTACACTTTTCAGTAGAGCTGTCAAAATGGGCTAGGCCCGTTGGGTCGGCCCGCCTCCGCCTATTAAAAAGGTGGGTTGGGTTGAATAATACAAGCCCGTTTAAAACGCAGGCCCGTTTGGGCTAGACCGTATGGATTGTGGGTTTTGGCGGGTTGGACCGCGGACGGGGCGGGTTGGCCCGCGGGCTTTTTATTTTTAAAATTTTTATTTTTATTTTTTAAGGTTTAATGAAACAGTAACGCGTTTTTATTAAGTTGAACTATGATTGTAAGTAAAAATGTGATATTAGAAATTTATTGATTCAATTCAACTTTAAATTAATATACAAAATTATAAAATATCATTCTAAACAAAATTGAGATTTGAGAATGAGAATAAACCACTGTTATGTGGTGATAATGTTATATGTGTATTCACAAATTGACATTTGTTACTGATAGTTGAGCTGATTTGTTCATTAAACTTTCGTTGAATATTCTATATTTTTGTTACTTATAGTTGAGTTGATTTGCCCATTAAACTTTGTTTAAATTTTAGTTCGATTGATTTGTTAGTTAAACAAAAAATCTTTTTTAAGGTTTACTTTTTAATTATAAGAGATTAAAATTATTCACGTGGTGAATTTAATTAAAGATTATTCAAATTTATTCATACTTTATTTTTAGTAATTATTAATGTATTGTTTAAAATTTATTATGAGAATAAATGTGAAAAAGTAAAAAATAAATATATTATAAAAAAGCCCGTGGACTAACCCGCAACCCGTCATGGGTTGGGTTGGGTTGAATATTTTTCAACCCGTCCCCGCCGTGGACCGGCCCGCCAAAACCCGCAAAATGATGGGTTGAGGTGGGTTATGGACCGCACCGCCCCGTTAGCCCGTTCTGACAGCTCTACTTTTCAGTTAAAATATCTACCAATTTCAATAATAAAAACTACATTTTTCAGTTAAAATATATACCACTTTTCAATAATAATAATTACATTTTTCAATAACAAAATCTACCACTTTTCAATAATAAGAATAACATTTTTTCAATTTTAATAATAATTTTAACAGTACAATTTATAATTAAATATACCCGTTTTAATTAATTAAATTAACAATGATAGCAATAAGCAAAATAAAAATGAAAATTATAGATTAATTAATAATTGTAAATTAATTAAGTGATGAGAATTGTAAGTTAATTAATAATTGTAAATATTGGTCGATAAAAATGAGAACTATAATTAATTAATAATGGTAAATTAATTAATAAAGTAATGAAAAGTGGTAGATTTTATTATTGAAAAATGTAATTATTATTATTGAAAATTGGTAGATATTTTAATTGAAAAATGTAGTTTTTATTATTGAAAGTGGTAGATATTTTAACTGAAAAGTGTAATTCTTATTATTGAAAAGTGTTAGATATTTGAACTGAAAAGTGTAATTCTTATTATTGAAAAGTGGTAGATATTTTAACTTAAAAATGTAATTTTTATTATTGAAAAGTGATAGATATTTTAACTGAAAAGTGTAATTTTTATTATTGAAAAGTGAAAATTTTGTTACTGAAAAGTGGTAGATATTTTAACTAAAAAATGTAATTTTTATTATTGAAAAGTGGTAGATATTTTAACTAAAAAGTGTAATTCTTATTATTGAAAAGTGGAAATTTTGTTACTGAAAAATGGTAACTATTATTATTGAAAAGTGGAAATTTTGTTATTGAAAAGTGGTAGCTATTATTAGTGAAAAGTGGTAATTTTGTTATTGAAAAGTGATAATTATTATTAGCGAAAAGTGGAAATTTTGTTAATGAATAGTGGTAACTGTTATTAGTGAAAAGTGGAAATTTTATTAATGAAAAGTAGCGACTATTATTATTGAAAAGTGAGTAATTATTTGAGTGAGTAATTATTGAAAAGTGTGGAAGTGAGTAACGAAAATAAAAAACGGAAAAAAAATAGAAAAAAAAAGTGTGGAAGTGAGTAACGAAAAAAAAAAAGGAAAAAAAAAACAGAAAAAAAAAGGAAAAAAAAAAAACAGAAAAAAAGAGTGAGCAATTATAACCGCTAGAACATTCATTACTTAATTATTTATATTTATCTTTATAAATAGATATAGGATTGACATGTGCATTAGTATGCATGTGCACACTGTGCACAGGAGACCAACCCTTTTTTTTTGATGTACATAGAATATTTGAATGTTAGTTTTTCACTGATTTAGCGTAAATTATTTATATTATTATGTATATTATAAATTACATAAACATCAAACTCAATAATGTAGATATTTATAGGATTGATTGTATATATAATTTTTTTGAGATAGTGTGAATACATTCTAAAATAATTTAAAAAACTAAGATATATAAAGTATTGTGGAGAATTTTAGAGAATTTTTAGTAATTGTAATAAAAAAATAATGTATTCTAGAATAATTTAAGAAACTTTACTTAAAAAAAAGTTTTAGTAATTGTTAATAAAAAAATCTAAAATTTTCTAACAAAGTTTGATTAGTTAATTGAAGTCTCTAATAAATATGAAGAGTGATCGTCCTTTTATTTGTTATAATATAATCGTTTTTAATAATTTATTTAATTTTTTATAAATTTGTTTATATTTTATTATTGTTTATATAATATTAATTTATTATATTTAAAAATATCATTGTATTTGTTGTTAAGCATATACAATGTTAAAATTGAAAGGAAAAAAAATTAACGTGAAATTAAGGACTATTTTGTGCCATGATACTGGAAAGATATTATAGTTTCTTAAGGGAATGTTTGTTTTGGAATGAAAAATTCCACCCATACTCTATAAAATTTAGATTTAAAATTTTAAAATCTTATTCTACAAATAACTATAAACCCTACACAATCAATCCTATAAGGGCTTGTTTGGTTCACTAGATAGGATAGATACACTTGGATATAATTTAGTGGGATTGTACTGTTCACAATTTAAAAGATTAATTTAAAATTTATGTTTGGATTGATGGATTGAAATTTTAAATTTATAAGATAATTTGTACTCAAATTGTTTGGATTGTGGGATAAAATTGAATTGTTGTGTCGAAAGTAAAAAATGCCCTTAACATTATTTTTTATATTTTATTTTCACAAAACAGGTTCTTCTCTCATGATTTATATTTTCATTTATTTCCATTAATTATTTTATAACTATTTATTTAGGAAAATTTAATTTTGTAAAATTGTATAGGTAATCGAACTAGAGCTTAAATTTTTTTAGGCTCAATTGGGTTTGATTCAAGTTTCCAGTATATCAATCGAGTTAAATTCGAGTTCAGCATTACTCGACTCAACTTTACTCATTTACACCCCTATTTATACAACATAATTAACAAAAATTATAGATGATATTAAATCCAATTTTAGGTGAATTTTAGGGTTTTCATGTTATATTGGCAGATTTGTAGTTTCTCATATAAACAAGGGTGTTTTAGTAATTTTATTATAATATATGAGGACAACCTGGTATATTTCACGTACATAATTTTATTTGGGACAAATGAAAGACAAATTAACTCATCCCTTTGCCCAGACTCTTTATCATGCAAATACATGATTATTTTACAAAAGTAACTCGGGCCCATTTTTTTCTCGGACCCATAACTAACAAACCAAACTAGCTACTAAGTCTGATTAAACAATCAAACCAGCCTAGTCTACTAAACCAAACCCACCCTAAATATCTACAAACTCTATAGAGATATCTACAATAACTTATATAAACACCTATAATTAGCATACTTTCCTACAAAATCAACCTGATGTGCCAAAATTTGCACGGGAGGATTGTGTATCCTCGGGATTAAACGTCCTACTCTTCGAACACGTATAATTGCTTCGGGTGTGCTTCCTTCGCTCAAAATCTTCAAGAACCTGCAAAGAACACGCCGGAGGGGAGTCCGGCGTGGACACTCCGATGCCTAAGTCAGTATAGGGCTTATCAATCTCTTCCAAGGATCTCAAGATCCTTGATGTATAAAAATAGTTCTTAAAGGATTTTCGAAAGGTATTTCGTATTCAGTATATTAAGTTCGTAGAATAAGAGTGTCTAACCTGGAAAAATCCTTAGATTCACCTATTTATAGGAACTATACCTCGAGAGGAAGTCAAGTCCTCCTCCTTTTTCGGAGCTGCCCATAAGACTCGGTCCTGCGGAGTGGACGAAGCCTTTTCTTTCCTCCACTTCCCGAAGACTCGGCCGTATTCCATCTCATTTGACTTGGTTCCCAAGATAAAGGAGGATAAGGTCTACCTTTTATCAAGTCTAAGCCGAAAATGGCGGAAGTCCCCTACATTTATGGTCCACAACTGTACGTTAAAACTGCTTCTTTCTGATGCTCCTCTCCAGACGGAGTTCCCTCCGGAGAGACCTCCAGAGGGGATTTCTTATCCGAAGAGTATTAGATAATCCAATCCTTCCATTCCGATCTTATCGTTTATACACGTGTCGACTCCTTATTAAGTGACATTTTTAGGCCGCATCATCTACTCCCCCCTACTCTCGTAAAAGGGAGACATCTTTTGTGAGAGTAGAAAAATTTTCCTAGAACTTATTACAAAGGTCGTTCTGGAGAGACGTGTATTGTTCCTGCTTCGGAGAAGAAGTTTTAAAACGGTTGCCTCCCAAGAAGCGCTATTTTTAACGTCCTATGCCGGACGGTCTTTTCTTGAGGGGAATATCAAGTCACCCCCTTGTCATCCTTGCTCTTAAACTTCTTTGCCCATGCAACCTTCTTAAATCCACCAAAACATCCACTAGCTAGCCCATCCGGCTCTTCAATCATGTCATATGAGGTTGATGCCTCATCCATCCCCAAGCTTGCACAAGTAGCTTTTCTCGATTTGGGGGAGTTTTTGAAGAAAACTCCCCCAAACTTGGCCTTCTTGTCTATCTTCAAATCATGCTCTTCTACTTGGGGGTCCTCTTTCACAACATTGATCTTGGGCTCTTCTTCCACCTTATCTTCCATGAGCTTTGAATAAGGATCTCTTGTGGAATATACATACTCTTCCTCCTCATCTTCATCATCATGAAATCTAACGGTCTTGTAGATGTTGAATGAGACTTTCTCCTCACCAACATGTAGTTCAAGCTCTCCGTTTCGTACGTTGATGATGGCTCCACCCGTTGCTAGGAACGGTCTTCCCAAGATCAAAGGGATTGCCCTATCTTCCTCCATATCAAGTACCACAAAATCAACCGGGAATATGAATTTCCCAACTTTGACAAGCACATCCTCAACCGTTCCCAAAGGATAAACTATGGAGCGATCCGCCAATTGAAGATTCATGGTAGTAGGTGTCAATTTTCCCAAGCCAAGTGATTTGAAAAGTGATAATGGCATGAGGTTTATGCTTGCTCCAAGATCACACAAAGCACGATAAGTTCCCTCTTTGCCAATCACACAAGGCAATGTAAATGAACCGGGATCCCTAAGCTTTGGAGGTAGCTTAGCTTGGATGATGGCACTACACTCTTCGGTGAGGTTCACGGTTTCAAATTCTACCATCCTTCCCTTGTTGGACATAATCTCCTTCAAAAATTTGGCATAATGAGGCATTTGCTCAAGGGCCTCCGCAAATGGGATGTTGATGTGTATCTTTTTGAACATCTCCAAGAATTTGATGAACTTTGCATCCAAACTCGTCTTCTTGAGTCGTTGAGGGTATGGGATTGGAGGCTTGTGTGGAGATGGAGGCTTGTATGTGTTATTCTCATTTGTTTTCTCCTTCTCAACATCTTTCTCTTCAACGTTCCTTCCTTGTTGCTCCTCTTCACCATCTTCCTTTGGCATCATAGGGCCTTCATAGCTTGTGCCACTCCTCAACTTAATTGAATTGCATTGCTCCTTGGGGTTCAATTCCGTGGTTGAGGGGAATCGACCCGGCTTGTGTTGATTTCCAACCATATTAGCAATTTGGCCCACTTGAATCTCAATGGCTTTCACATCGTTCTTGATTCCATCACTTCGTTTGCCAATTGGCCAATTTTCTTATCTTGACTCTCAAACTTTTGCCAAGTCTTTGTCATAAAACTCTTCGTCTCTCCCATGAACTTCTTAGTTTCTCCCATGAATGTTATAAACATTTCTTCCATAGTGAGCTTTGACGAAGACTCTTCTCTCACACCATCTCGTACATTGAAGATCGACGGTGGTTGAATGGCATTGTGTGGGTTAGCATATGAGAAATTTTCATGGTTTCTCAAGCCGGGATGGTATTGGTTTGGATTAGAGGGGTGATAGTTCCCATGAGCTTGTCTTTCTCCCCAAC
Source organism: Galeopsis tetrahit (assembly GCA_963675135.1). NCBI lineage: Eukaryota > Viridiplantae > Streptophyta > Magnoliopsida > Lamiales > Lamiaceae > Galeopsis > Galeopsis tetrahit. The sequence goes on from OY776124.1 coordinate 74,298,059, forward strand.
CTCTTTCTCTAAAATTTCGATCTCTTTGGTTGTTCATATAGTGGGCCTCCTCGTATTGTGCATCACTTGGCTCCACTAGTGCTTTGGCCGTCATCAAAGAGATTAGCTTATCCACTTTGTTGGACAAGTTGGCACTTTCTTCCGAATTTTGAGTGGATGCTACCCTTCGATTTTGCCTTCGTTCGGATGGCCATTGATTGCCATTCTTAGCCATCTCCTCCAATAGCACATAGCCTTCTTCCGTTGTCTTTCCCAACAAAGAACCTCCACCCGCCGAAGCATCCACCATGCCTCTTGTTCGGTGTTCCATTCCATTGTAGAAGTAGCAAATGAGTTGGTCTCGTGAGAAACCATGTTGTGGGCAACTTCTAATCAAATCTTTGAAGCGCTCCCATGCTTCGGCTAGGGACTCATCCTCATCTTGCATAAATGATGAAATCTCTCCTCGTATCTTGATGGTCTTGCTTGGAGGAAAGTATTTCATAAGAAAGGCATCTACAAGGTCGGCCCAATTTTCAATTGTCCTTAGATCAAGAGACATGTACCATTGTTTTGCACGATCACGGAGGGAAAATGGGAACAATTGGAGACGGATGTAATCTTGAGGGACACGGTTGATCTTAACCGTTCCACTTATCTCTAAGAATTGAGATAAATGGAGGTTAGGATCCTCCTTCGACAACCCTCCAAATTGGTTGTTTTGGACCATCATGATTAGCGCCGGTTTGAGCTCAAAGTTATGAGCATCAATGGGTTCCCTACCCGCTCCTCCATATGGTCTAGGGATAGGGCGGAAGTGGTCTCTCAAGACTCGTTGATTCCCGTTTTCCTCCCTTTGCTCTCCATTTCTCTCCATACCAATATTCTCTTCACCTCTCTGACGAAAATTGTCCCTTAGTACTCCTTGAGGTTGGTTACCTCCATTCCCGTTTGGTTCCTCAACTCCTTCTACCCCATGATTCTCAAATTCCTCCTCTTCTTCAACCGGATTTTCCCGTCGATCCATTCTTTCCAACTCTAGTCTTCTCCTTTCGGCGTTCCTTCTTCGACAATTGGCTTCAATCTCCGGATCTAAAGGTAGCACTTCTTGGTGGTTCCTCCTAGATCGTGTGATCATAAACCATGTCTATCAAAAGAGCAAACGAGAGTGAGAATTGCAAATAAGATCAAGATAACAAACACAAATATTTTTTTGGAATTTTGCAAATAAAGAAAGCAAGTAAATGTCTAAACTAAAACTCTCTTAGCCTACACTCTAGAGCTTATAAAAACCTCCCCGGCAACGGCGCCATAAACTTGATTCACGTGTTATGCAACACTAAATAAACAACCGCAAGTGTACAGCGTCTATTGTAGCGTGATAAGCACGAGGTCGATCCCACGAGGAGGTTAAGCGTAAAAGTGGTAGTTTACTAGTCGAGTTCTAAGTAGACGTGATCGATAATTTGAGTGGTGTGAATTACTTTAAGATTACCTAACAATGTGTCACCAATAAGTAATGAAGAGTAAATACGAAATCGATCAAATACCATGCAAATCAATAAAACGAAGGTAAAATGGATAAAAACGCAAAGAAGGAAAGGTGGGTTCCAAGGCAATTGTAGTATTTAGACGTCCGTTTATGAGAGTTATCTCGTTTAAATGGCCATTAAGGTTATCTCATATAGGGTGATCACACAAGAAGAATTAATTAATCTCTCGATCTAATTAACCAAAGACGCAATGTAACATAGGCTCGTATTTCTACCTCACAAATGTTATACCGCCTAAAATAGCTCCTAGGATCATTCAAGTCCCTCTCCGATAATTAATCCTCTTTCGAGATCATAATAATACCGGGTTGCATGCTTGCATACGATTAAACGGAATAAATCTCTCGATCTTACCCCAATTAACAATGAATTAAGCAAATCATCATGGCCAATAACAACATGCTTTACAATGGATAATTAAACATGCAAATAAGAGATAAACACCAATTAAAGCAAGAAATTACTCATAAACATTAATCCAAATCTCTACAATGCCTTAGAACCACAAAGTGTTTAGCCAACTACTAGCATAAGGAAATTACAAAATCCAAGTGAAATAACTAAATAAAAAGGAAAAGAAAGAGAAAGCTTAGTCTAAAATGTGGTGGGGAATGGAATTTGGGAGCTATTGCATCCTTTCTTCCTTGATTTGATGAAGAATTGAGAGAGAAATGGCCAAAACACCTCCAAGTATGTGTAACTATGTGTGAATTTTGAGGAATTGGGGGAGAATGTCTTGGATTTCAAGAAAGAGGGTTTATATAGTGTTGGGGTAGGGTTTGGATGGACAATTTGCAAGTTGGTCCCTAAGAAATGGCCAAATTATGAAGATGGCACCGAAATTGAAGTTGGGCATGGGTGGAGCTCGGCCGTGGCCTTGTCTCGGCCGAGGCGTGTGGAGCAGGGGAGGATGGGAGCTCGGCCGAGAAGGGTGCTCGGCCGTGCTATTTCGATGCCCAAATCTTCGGTTTCGAGGTCGGCCAGCTCGAGCAAGGAGCTCGGCCGTGGCGCGCGGATGGTGCTTGGCCAGATGCTCGGCCGAGAAGGGTGCTCGGCCGTGCCCTTCATGCCCCCAAAAATTGCTGTTTCGGCCTACCCTCTTCCGAGAAGAATGCTCGACCGAGGCCTTGTTTTGGCTTGAAAATGGCTCGGCCGAGCCCGTGTCTCGGCCGTGCTCTTGCGCGATTTCTACCCCTTTCTCGTTTCGTGCATATATTTCGCCTCGGGTGTCCGATTGACTCGATTCTTTTGGCTATTCCACTCCGTTTTTCAAGACGAATCCAACGGTGCACTCCTCTTCCTGATCCAGTGAAGTATGGTTGCTGTTTTGCTCCAAATTCCATCGTATTTCCTATAAAATCGACAAAACACAACCTTTCTCTCATTTCGGCTCAAACAATCATAATCAATGCATAAATCAATGAAATCCACATCAAAACACGCTTCACATGTGCCTCTAAAACGTGTAAATTCCACCCGAATCAGGGGCATCTCGGGAGATATGAGTTAACCAACTCATTGCTACAAATAATCAAGAAAATTTTCAGAACTCAGAAAACAACCACGCGCAAGAAATAAAATACAGCAATAGAAGATTTTTTACCATCTCGAGAATCTAAGGGAAAATCTTGAGGACAAAAGCCGAAGTGGGAGAGGATGCGAGGATTGTTGCAAATGCCAATAACATCGAAATAGTCGTGCACGCGGATATGAGTATTGAGATTGCTCATAATAGTGTGATTGGAAACAGAGTAAGCTTTCAGAGGAGGAGGGATTACTCCGGGATTGTGGAATAACCAATCCCCGTGAGGAAATGGCCAATCAGTGGGGCTGGTAGCAAAGAAATAAAAATCTCGCCAAGATGAATCTTCTTCATGGAGTTTTTTCAGAAATTTACAAACACGGGACCTTCGCCCACTAACATAGAAAAAACCATCATTCACCTTACAAGAATGTTGCTCAGAAATAGTTCGGCAGACGGGTCACCCCCATTCCCCTTCACCAAGATGAAAAAACCTATCATGGTACGGATAGCATTCGGAGTAAACTGGTTAAGAGGGATCTGCATGCGGGTGGATATGGCAGCCAAATAGGGATGAATCGGAAATCGTAGTCCTGCCCTAAGATGTGCTTCGAAAAAAGCAAGAGTTCGAGGCTGGGAGATATCTGGGCGTTCATTTGAGCGAGGAGCGCGAAAGGCGTACTCCGACGGAAAACCATAGGCATGAGCGAGGTTAACTAGGTGAGTATGGTCGATTTGGGAAGCGGGGGAAATCCTATTCTCTGGACTCCCCATCAGAGAGGGAGTCACTTCAGAGGAGTTTTGGCTAGCGGCTTCCGGTGGAGAGAGAGGATTTGACATCGATTTACAGTGATAATAAAAGAAGAACAGAAGGATAGCTGGGTTACCTTGAGTGGAAGGGCTATGGAATCAGACGAGGCGGCGGGCGACGACAGAAACTCGAGATGAAGAACACCGGAGAAGAAGGATGAAGACGACGAGAAATTTTTGGGAAGAATGAAATTTGAAAAGTGAAGAGAGGAAAAAGGGGGTGGTTGCGTGAAGTAAATGAGGAGAGATATGGGGAAGAATCGAGGGTTTTCCTCGGGAGGATAACAAAGGAGAGAGAAAAGTGATCGCGTGGAGCCCACGCGCGGAAGCCGAAAAGTCTCCCAGAATCGAGGGCGGGAAAAGCCTTTGAAGAAGGACATTATTGCTAGTGATCCTAGAACTTGCCCAAATTCTTGTTTGAAAGCATGATTGTGTGAGATGATGTGATGTGATATAGGCCATCTTGTTCTAAAAAGAGTCACTTAGCCAAAATTTCCCAAAACCGAAGTAATTTTTCGTAGTTAGCCCCTTGAGCTTAATTCCTCATTTTCTTGGCAAACTACAATGTTAACCACTTAGCCCTTTTTAGCCTTTTGATTCCTATATCTAGTGGGGGATAAAAGACAAAGTGGAAAACATGTGCTTGAATGAATATCTTTGGTGAAAGGAGAAAGTGGAAAAGTTGAAAGAAAAAGAGAAAGATGAAAAGAAAATCAAGGAAAAAGAAAAGAGGGACAAAGAGCCCCAAAAGCTTGAAAAGAAAAAAAAAATGGTTCAAAAGATGAGGTGATGAATGCTTGAAAAAGAATGGAAAAAGAAAAGTGAGGGTGAAGTTTGTAAGCTTTGAAAGTGAAAGCACACATTGTAAAACAACAAGCTTTGTCCTCCACTAGAAGAGTCACAATTCCCAAATTCATCCTACCTTGTCCAAAGAGCCAATGTTACATCCTTGATTAAGTCCTATTGATCACATTGTTGAGCAATTGAGTGTTGTGAAAAGTAGAAGTTGGGCAAGCATATGGTGATTGCATAGCATGACTTGGTTGATGAGTGCATTAATATCCTCAATTTGTTTGTGTGTTTGAGATAAACACTTTGTCATGTGAGTAGAGGACTTGAGCATTTGGATTATGTTTCCCATCACAATGTGTTGTGTACTTGTGCATTCTTTGATTCATGAATGTGAATTGCAAAAATGAGCCTATGATCTTCATTGAGAAATGCACTTTGAGAAAGAGATATCACTACATTCTTACTTTGCATGTGTGATTTTCATTGAATATTCCATTGTGATCATTCCACCCTCATTATTTTAAGTGCTTAGTTGTTTGAGGACAAACAACATTTTAAGTTTGGGGGAGTTTGATTCGGGTGGAATTTACACATTTTAGAGGCACATGTGAAGCGTGTTTTGATGTGGATTTCATTGATTTATGCATTGATTATGATTGTTTGAGCCGAAATGGGAGAAAGGTTGTGTTTTGTCGATTTTATAGGAAATACGATGGAATTTGGAGCAAAACAGCAACCATACTTCACTGGATCAGGAAGAGGAGTGCACCGTTGGATTCGTCTTGAAAAACGGAGTGGAATAGCCAAAAGAATCGAGTCAATCGGACACCCGAGGCGAAAGATATGCACGAAACGAGAAAGGGGTAGAAATCGCGCAAGAGCACGGCCGAGACACGGGCTCGGCCGAGCCATTTTCAAGCCAAAACAAGGCCTCGGTCGAGCATTCTTCTCGGAAGAGGGTAGGCCGAAACAGCAATTTTTGGGGGCATGAAGGGCACGGCCGAGCACCCTTCTCGGTCGAGCATCTGGCCAAGCACCATCCGCGCGCCACGGCCGAGCTCCTTGCTCGAGCTGGCCGACCTCGAAACCGAAGATTTGGGCATCGAAATAGCACGACCGAGCACCCTTCTCGGCCGAGCTCCCATCCTCCCCTGCTCCACACGCCTCGGCCGAGACAAGGCCACGGCCGAGCTCCACCCATGCCCAACTTCAATTTCGGTGCCATCTTCATAATTTGGCCATTTCTTAGGGACCAACTTGCAAATTGTCCATCCAAACCCTACCCCAACACTATATAAACCCTCTTTCTTGAAATCCAAGTCATTTTCCCCCAATTCCTCAAAATTCACACATAGTTACACATACTTGGAGGTGTTTTGGCCATTTCTCTCTCAATTCTTCATCAAATCAAGGAAGAAAGGATGTAATAGCTCCCAAATTCAATTCCCCACCACATTTTAGACTAAGCTTTATCTTTCTTTTCCTTTTTATTTAGTTATTTCACTTGGATTTTGTAATTTCCTTATGCTAGTAGTTGGCTAAACACTTTGTGGTTCTAAGGCATTGTAGAGATTTGGATTAATGTTTATGAGTAATTTCTTGCTTTAATTGGTGTTTATCTCTTATTTGCATGTTTAATTATCCATTGTAAAGCATGTTGTTATTGGCCATGATGATTTGCTTAATTCATTGTTAATTGGGGTAAGATCGAGAGATTTATTCCGTTTAATCGTATGCAAGCATGCAACCCGGTATTATTATGATCTCGAAAGAGGATTAATTATCGGAGAGGGACTTGAATGATCCTAGGAGCTATTTTAGGCGGTATAACATTTGTGAGGTAGAAATACGAGCCTATGTTACATTGCGCCTTTGGTTAATTAGATCGAGAGATTAATTAATTCTTCTTGTGTGATCACCCTATATGAGATAACCTTAATGGCCATTTAAACGAGATAACTCTCATAAACGGACGTCTAAATACTACAATTGCCTTGGAACCCACCTTTCCTTCTTTGCGTTTTTATCCATTTTACCTTCGTTTTATTGATTTGCATGGTATTTGATCGATTTCGTATTTACTCTTCATTACTTATTGGTGACACATTGTTAGGTAATCTTAAAGTAATTCACACCACTCAAATTATCGATCACGTCTACTTAGAACTCGACTAGCAAACTACCACTTTTACGCTTAACCTCCTCGTGGGATCGACCTCGTGCTTATCACGCTACAATAGACGCCGTACACTTGCGGTTGTTTATTTAGTGTTGCATAACACGTGAATCAAGTTTATGGCGCCGTTGCCGGGGAGGTTTTTATAAGCTCTAGAGTGTAGCGTGTTGCCGTTGCGCCCCTGCTCTCAGCATAGTGAAGACCCCTGTGCTATCCGCTCCAGAAGATCCTCCAAAGGCTCCTCCGTCTCCCGCTCTCGAGAGCTCTGCAAAGACTCCGGCTCCAGAGGGTTCTTCGAAAATTCCTCCTCTCCCTAGTTCTTCTACTCAGGTCCCAGGTTCAGTTGCCAAAAGAACCCGTTCCTCTGCCAATGCTTTCTTTTCTGACTGTGGTACATCTAAGAAGAAGAAGGGGAAAGCTACCCGTGCTGATAAGGGAACTCCTCCTTCTACTGTATACGAGCCTCTCCATCGCCTTATTGACCGATGTCCTGCTCCTCCGGATGCTGAGTTATCCGACACGCCCCTTCCTGAGGATCGACTGATCCATGGCGCTCATCTTCTTTCTGAGGTATTTTCTGGCATTTCCCATTTTTATAATCTTTGCCTTCTTCATATCTTCAAGCGTTATTTCCTTTTCCTTTGTAGTTTGGTCTTACCTATGCTAAGATACTCGACCAAGGCGTTGAGATGGTAGCTGAGCTTGAACTTCTCCGGGCTGAGGCGTCCTCTTTCCAGTCAACCCTCAAGGGTATCACCACGGAGAAAGATAAAGCCCATAAGCGAGCTCAAGCTCTATCTGAAGAGTTGTCTCTCTTACAGACTCAGAGCAAGCAGGATGTAGCCAGGATTAAGCGCCTGGTGCTGGAGGTGGAGCGGATGGAGCGCGAGCTGCCAGATGTCGGAGTGCAGGCTTGCATTAAGTCCTTGTTTACTTCCTCTTTGGGTCAAGAGTTCTTGGAAACTCTTCATACTCAGTGGCTGTCCAGCTTCTTAAAGAGCTCGAGTTTCCTCTGTGCCATGGGGCCGCATATCCCTTACTTCATCGACCACGGCTTCAGCAATGCCGTTGCCGAGCACTCAGCCCCGGGGTTTAATGGAACTTACTCTCGTGAATTCCACTTGGATCGACTCGCTACTCCTCCAAAATTCTTGGGGGATCCTAAGGAGAGCCCTGATAGTCCTTGGTGGCTACCCGGAATGAGTCAGGCTATCACCAAGCTGCAGGCTGGTAAGATAGGTATGGCTGAGCTAAAGCCTCTGGAACGTCTGATTTATCCTTATGACTCCGTTCTAGCCGTGGCAACCGCAGTACATGGAGGAACCGGTGTTGCAGACACCATGGGAGGTACTACGGGTCCAGAGGAGGGCGGAGGATCTAGCAACCATGTTGCTGAGGAGGGTGGCATTGTTGGAGGAGTTGAGGTCGAGGGGACTGTTGCTGAGGAAGCTGCTGTTGAGAAAACAGTTTAAGTTTCGCATTTCTATGATCACATCAAACAATTTATTTTTCTGTTGTTTTGCTACACTCTTTATTTTCTGCTCATAATACTTGCTCTCCATACTTTATAGGGGACCCCACACTCCTGGATATGTGGGGGCTTTTTGTAGTAATCGTATTAGCTTGATGTTGGATGTTTTGTTGTCTTTCTCTTTCGTGCATGAGTAACTTACAAGACCAGCAAAGAATGTGTTGGAGGTGTGGCTCTCTTCCTCCCCCCTTTTTGTTGGTCTTGTAGGCTACGCTAAAATCACTCCTTGGCTGTACAGTTTTTGTTTTTGATTTCGGGTGACTTGGTTGTGGGAGGTCATCCTCCCTCTTCTCCTGACTCCTAGATCATAAAACCTGTCTTTTTCATCATCTAGTCTTTGTAATTCTCAAGCATGGTTAGGGCTTTCTGGAGGGCTTCGGTTTTCTAAGCGTCTACGTCTTTCTCTTTCTTTTCACCTTCTTGTACTTGAAAGACTTTGATTCACAAAAATCGTCTCCTTTCATCAATTAACTCTCTAGGGTTTCAACTAAGATGAGGGCTCTTTGGAGCACCTTAGCTTCTACGCCTCTGAGTGTTTCTTACTCTTATTCTTAAAAGATTTTAATTCATAAAATCCTCTCATTTCAGTAACCCACTCGGGTCTCAGGTAAAGTGAGGGCTCTCTGGAGCACCTCGGCCTCTAAGCCTTAGAGTGTCTCTCACTCTGAATTAAAATCTTCTCATTTAAGTAACCTACTTGGGTCTCAAGTAAAGTGAGGGCTCTCTGGAGCACCTCGGCCTCTAAGCCTTAGAGTGTCTCTCACTCTTATTCTTAAAAGATTTTAATTCATAAAATCTTCTCATTTCAGTAACCCACTTAGGTCTCAAGTAAAGTGAGGGCTCTCTGGAGCACCTCGGCCTCTAAGCCTTAGAGTGTCTCTCACTCTTATTCTTAAAAGATTTTAATTCATAAAATCTTCTCATTTCAGTAACCCACTTGGGTCTCAAGTAAAGTGAGGGCTCTCTGGAGCACCTCGGCCTCTAAGCCTTAGAGTGTCTCTCACTCTTATTCTTAAAAGATTTTAATTCATAAAATCTTCTCATTTCAGTAACCCACTTGGGTCTCAAGTAAAGTGAGGGCTCTCTGGAGCACCTCGGCCTCTAAGCCTTAGAGTGTCTCTCACTCTTATTCTTAAAAGATTTTAATTCATAAAATCTTCTCATTTCAGTAACCCACTTGGGTCTCAAGTAAAGTGAGGGCTCTCGGGAGCACCTCGGCCTCTAAGCCTTAGAGTGTCTCTCACTCTCGTTATTGTTATATTCATACATCGCATGTTCAAATAAGAGAAAGATAATCAAGACACAATAATTCTGAATAATTCTTTCTTCAAAAAGGGATAAGGCTTCATTGCTTTATTGTCAATTTTCAACATAGGCCATAGATAACCTACGCCGGTCTCATTAAAAACCTCTTTACGGAAAAACCCCAAAGGGGAAACCCGTAGAGAGGGAAAAAGAGCTCCGGTGAAGCCACAAAATACATCAAGCAAAATATGAATCAATGCAAAAAATCACCAAACAAAAGTTATAGATGGTCTCAAGACCTTACACTGTCTTCAAATAAAGAATCTCTTCAAATGGCAAACGTTCCAGGGTCTAGCTATGTCGACCCCTTCCATGCTCTGCAGTCTATATGCTCCTCCTTTCAGCACCTGTGTGATTTTATAAGGTCCCTCCCAGTTGGGCTCCAGCTTTCCTGTATTTTTCAGGGCGTCTGCTCTTCTTAGCACCAGGTCTCCCGCTCTGAAGGACCTCGGGATCACCCTTCGGTCATATGCAGCTTTAATTCTGCTTTTATATCTTTCAGCACGTACCCTAACTATCTCTCTTTCTTCTTCCATCAAATCTAGAGCCTCTCTCATCAATCTTTCATTCTGATGTTCTTCAAATTGGGCAACTCGGTGCGATCGTAAAACGGCCTCTGGAGGTATCACCGCCGTAGCTCCGTAGACCAGCTGAAATGGGGACTCTCCGGTTGCTGTCTTCGGACTAGTTCTATATGACCATAATACATTATCTAGCTCGTTTACCCATCCTCCTCCTATCTTTGTCAATCTTGTTCGAATCCCATCTACTATTGTTCGATTAGTAACCTCCACTTGTCCGTTAGCTTGAGGATGCGCTACAGAAGTGAATCTCTGTATTATGTTCAGTCTTGCACACCATCCTCGCACGTTTTCGCCGTTAAACTGTGTTCCATTATCAGAGACCAATATTCTGGGTACTCCGAACCTACAGCAGATTTGTTTTTTCAAGAATTTAATCACATTTTCTTCATCTATCGTAGCCAGAGGAGCAGCTTCCACCCATTTGCTAAAATAGTCCACTGCTACTATCAGAAATTTTCTCCCTCCGGAGGCTGGAGGGAAAGGTCCTACCAAGTCGATTCCCCACTTAGCAAAGGGACAGGGAGAGTGCATCGCTCCCATCTCTTCCGCAGGGGTCCTTATCAATGGACCATTTTTCTGACACTTGACACATTTTCTCACAAATTCTCTAGTGTCTTTTGTCATGGAGGGCCAATATAATCCATCCCTTAAGACTTTCTTCACCACCGCTTTGTATCCTTCATGACTGGCTGCATCACCTTCGTGGATCTCTCTGAGTGTGTACAGAGCTTCTCTGGTTGATATACACCTCAAATATGGGTGCGTGAATGATTTCTTGTATAAGTGCCCTCCGATAATACAATATTTGATCTGAAGGGCTCGGGTCTCTCTGGTGGTAGGGGCATCTGCTCCCTTGGTGAGTTATATCCATATTGCTCTTCTCCAATCATCTTCCTCCTCAATGGAGCCAATGGGGTTCTCCAGAGTCTCTCTTTCTGCAACTACTAGAGTTACTGTTCCTTGCCCATCAAACTGTGTGGAGCTAGCGAGTTTGGAGAGGCTGTCCGCCTGCATGTTCTTCTCTCGAGGTATTTGGACCACCTCGCACTCTTGGAATTTGCCCATCACTGCTTTGGCTCGTTCCAAATAAGCAGCCATCCTGCTGTCTTTGGCCACGTATTCACCATTCACCTGCTGAACAACTAATTGGGAGTCTGAGTACAGAGTTACCTTTGGAGCTCCCAATTCCAATGCCATCTCCATCCCTCTGATCAAAGCTTCGTACTCTGCTCCATTATTTGAGGTCATGAATTGAAACCTCACTGCGAATTGTAAGTCCTCCCCTCAAGGGCCTGTCAGCACAATCCCTGCTCCACATCCGCTCAGGGTCACTGAGCCATCTACATACACCTTCCATCCCTCGACTTCTTCTGGTTTGGTCGACTCTTGGATGAAATCCGACAAAGCTTGGGCTTTTATAGCCTTCCGTGGCTCGAAATCCACGTCATATTCTTGGAGCTCGATCGCCCACTTCACCATCCTTCCAGAGAGGTCTGCTCGCCCTATAACCTGTTTCAACAAGTAATTAGTGCGGACCAGTATTTTGTAAGAAAGGAAATATGGGCGTAGCCTCCGCGCTGTAACTACCACAGCCAAAGCAGCCTTCTCAATTTCTGAATATCGATTTTCGGCCCCCTGAATGACCTTACTGACATAATAAATAGGGTGTTGTAGAGATCCCTCTTCTTTGACTAAGGCGGTGCTTAGTGAGAATTCCCCTACGGAGAGGTACAAAATGAGGGTATCTCCTGGAGAAGGCTTCGTCAGCTTCGGCAACTGAGACAAATGATGCTTCAGGTCTTCAAAGGCCTTTTGGCATGTTTCACTCCATTCAAACTTGGTCCCTTTCTTAAGAATTTTAAAGAAGGGATGGCTCTTTTCAGCAGACCTGGCTATGAATCTACTCAATGCTGTAATCCTCCCATTGAGTGTCTGGAGCTCCTTTATATTTCTCGGTGGCCGCATGTCCAGTACAGCCTTCACCTTGGCTGGATTCACCTCTATACCTCTTTGAGTGACCATATATTCGAGGAACTTCCCTGATTTTACTCCAAAAGAGCATTTGGCTGGGTTCAACTTGATGCCGTTTTCTCGAATTACTTGGAAAATTTCTTCCAAATCCTCTATATGTTGATCTGCTTTCACACTCTTGGCCAACATATCATCTACATATATCTCCATGTTCCTTCCTAGCTGCCTTCGAAAGACAGCATCGACCATCCTCTGGTATGTTGCTCCGGCATTGATTAATCCAAATGGCATCCGAACATATCCGAACGTTCCACAGGCTGCTATGAAGCACACTTTGGGGACATCTGCAGGGTTCAGTTGGATTTGGTGGTACCCTTGGTATGCATCCATCATGCTTAGCAGCTCAAAGCCTGAAGTTGCATCTACTAGCTGGTCTATCCTTGGTAGCGGATAGTGGTCCTTAGGGCATGCCTTGTTGAGGTCCCTGAAATCGATGCACATTCTCCACTTTCCTCCCCCTTTAGGCACTAGCACGACATTGGAGAGCCATTCTGGGAATTGGACTTCTACCACATGCCCTGCTTTCAATAACTTCTCGACTTCTTCTTTCACAATGTTATTCTTCTCAATCCCAAAATTTCGTAGTTTCTGTTTTACGGGCCTTGCCTTTGGATCAACATTAAGGCAATGTATTGCTATCTCCGGAGGGACTCCTGTCATGTCAGCTGGAGAAAATGCAAATATATCGGAATTTCGACGTAATGTAAATATTACCTTCTCTGTGAGTTCAGGCCCCAGTTGGGTACCTATCTTAGTAACAAAGCCGGGTTTCCCTGGAAAGAGCTCCACACTCATCAGTTCCTCGTCAGTTTTAACACTCACTTGTTCAGGTGCTGCTCCCTCTACTTTCTTCCTCTTGATCTCAGGGTCATCTCCTCTCGTCCGCTCCAGGCCCCTAGTTAGGGCCCTATCGGCCATCTTCACAGACTCTGCATAGCACTTCCGTGCTTGGTACTGGTCTCCTCTCACTTCTCCCACCCCTGTGGCTGTAGGGAATTTCATTTTCATATGAAATGTAGAAATGATTGCCTGAAAGAGATTCAGGCTGGGTCGTCCCATCACAACATTGTACGACGAGGGAATGTCTACAATAAGGAACTCCACCACGTGGACCTTCCGAGCTGGAGCGTCCCCCAATCCTACCTGCAACATTACTGACCCCAAAGGTTGGATTGCACCTCCAGAGAAACCATACAGAGAGGTATCTACAGGGCGCAGCTTCACACTCAGCTCCATTCTCTTAAAACATTCAAAAAACATGATGTCAGCCGAACTCCCCGTGTCTACGAAGATTCGAGCAACATCGAATCCCGCTATGTCAGTAGTGATCACCAGAGCATCGTTGTGATCTTCCTTAACTCCCTTCACATCCTCCGGGCCGAATCGAATATTGGGCGTCTCCGTCATACGCCCCACTTCTCTTAACTGGCTTCCTTGCTCTGCTTTTAGAGCCCGGACATTCTGCTTTCTCTTCCTAAAGGAATCTCCATCAGCTGGTCCTCCCACAATCATGTGAATCACTCCTCTTTTCGGCGGTGGAGGGGGCATATCTTCGGTCACCTCTCTGGTTTCCTTCTCTTCCGGTTTTCTTTCACGATCTTTTCGCTTCTGCCCTCGAGGGCCTTGTCTGTCTCTAAATATAAATTCTTTTAGATGACCCGCTTGGATCATCCTCTCGATCTCGTCTTTCAGGTGGTAGCACTGATTTGTGTCATGCCCATATTCATTGTGAAATCGGCAGAATCGATCAGACTTAGGCTTCTGAGGTCCTCGACCTCTAGAATATGGGAATTTCAAGTCTGGATGATCTCCGGCTACCTCCAGTACTTCAGCAGGTTCAATCCTCAAGGGCGTGTATTTCTCGAACCTCCCACGAGGGCCAGACCGGGGACCTCCAGAGGGATTGCTATCTCTTGTTGATCCAGAGGTCCGAGGGACCTCTAGGCTGGATCGTCTGGAGGGACCTTCCCTTCTTCTCTCTCGATCTTGTGGCCTAACCTCCAGCCTTTTGGCCTTGCGGACCTCCTCCAGAGTGAGGTACTTCTCTGCTCTGTGCAGCAGCTCATCGAAATTCTTAACTGGCTTCTTAGCTAAGGAGGAAAAGAAATCTCCATCCCGTAATCCGTTGGTGGGGGCGTTGATCTTCACCTCCGGAGAGGCTGTAGGGACCTCCAGAGCTGCCTGATTGAACCTCCGGAGAAAAGCTCTTAAGCTTTCGCTCTCCCCCTGCCTCAGATTGAAGAGGGTCAAGGTGGCCCGTGGCTGTCTCCGGGCACTTGCAAATTGATGGAGGAATAACTCACTGAATTCCTCCCAGGATCGGATAGTATTAGGTTCTAGTTGAGTGAACCATTGCTGCGCTGCTTTCGCCAGGGTGGTCAGGAACACCCTGCACTTAATTCCTTCTCCATAGCGATGTAATAGCGCAGCGTTCTCAAATCTTACTAAGTGTTCGTAAGGGTCTGCCGTACCGTCATACTCAAAATTAAGGGGCTTGAAATTGAATGGTAGTTCATCCTGTAATATGTTAGGGGAGAACTGGCATCCGGATGCGTGAGCGGATCTACTGGTTCGGTTGTTCATCTGTCTCCTCATATCCTTCATCTCCTTCTGCAGAGCCTGTAGCTGGTCGCTAACTGGCCCTCCGTAGGTATCATCAGTGCTTTCTTCTGTCTCAAGGGGTTCTGTCCCTCGGGGTGCTGGATCTTCATTCCTTCTAGTACTCCGAAGGGGAATGCTTCTTTCCGCGCGCGAGGGCACTTTATCGTCTTCCTCCACTCGTATCCCCATCTCCTTGGACAACACTTGGGAGGTTCCAGGTGCTTCATCCTGGGGTCTATGGGCCGGTACCTCTGGATTCCCTGGTGCAGCCCTTTGATCTGCAAAGGCTTTCTCTACAGCTTGCTTGATGAGGGCGTTCAATTGATCGGGAGAGATCAAGAGTGGCCCTGAGTCTGGAATATCCTCTCGCTGAGGATCTGCGGTCTGGAACTCTGGGGTTTCAAGGTTCCCTGTTATTCCCTCCCTGACCGGTAAGGGATGATTTTCGTCACCCAAACCTGGAGTGGGTGCCAATGGCTGATTTAATCCAGAAGGAGTATGGATTGGGTTTTTCCCCCGGCCTCCCATTGGTGGGGGATCAGTCGGCAAAGGGGAATTTTCCCCTGGAAGATTCTTCTTTCCAGAAGTAGATGTTTTGTCTCCGCCACCCATTTGCTCGAACAGGTAGAAATTCGTGAGAAAATCTTTCAACTCTTTCCCACAGACGGCGCCAGTTGATGTGCCAAAATTTACACGGGAGGATTGTGTATCCTCGGGATTAAACGTCCTACTCTTCGAACACGTATAATTGCTTCGGGTGTGCTGCCTTCGCTCAAAATCTTCAAGAACCTGCAAAGAACACGCCGGAGGGGAGTCCGGCGTGGACACTCCGATGCCTAAGTCAGTATAGGGCTTATCAATCTCTTCCAAGGATCTCAAGATCCTTGATGTATAAAAATAGTTCTTAAAGGATTTTCGAAAGGTATTTCGTATTCAGTATATTAAGTTCGTAGTATAAGAATGTCTAACCTGGAAAAATCCTTAGATTCACCAATTTATAGGAACTATACCTCGAGAGGAAGTCAAGTCCTCCTCCTTTTTCGGAGCTGCCCATAAGACTCGGTCCTGCGAAGTGGACGAAGCCTTTTCTTTCCTCCACTTCCCGAAGACCCGACCGTATTCCTTCTCATTTGACTTGGTTCCCAAGATAAAGGAGGATAAGGTCTACCTTTTATCAAGTCTAAGCCGAAAATAGCGGAAGTCCCCTACATTTATGGTCCACAACTGTACGTTAAGACTGCTTCTTTCTGATGCTCCTCTCCAGACGGAGTTCCCTCCGGAGAGACCTCCAGAGGGGATTTCTTATCCGAAGAGTATTAGATAATCCAATCCTTCCATTCCGATCTTATCTTTTATACACGTGTCGACTCCTTATTAAGTGACATTTTTAGGCCGCATCACAACCCTATAAATATTTACAATAACTTATACAAACACCTATCTATAATTAGCCTACTACAAACGTGTGAAGTTTTAAAACTTTGTAATTTTATATATTTTTCTATTAATAAAATTATTTTATAATGCCCTTACTTATTAAAAATATTTTCTTAATTTTACTATTAAAATCATAATTTTATTAATGCAAAAGTTTAACTCTCACTAACTTTAACAATGAAAAAAATATAAAAATTAATATACTGTTATTTAAAGTTATTATTTTAATAAATCGATCATAATATAATATTTAATGTTAATATAATATTTAATGTTATTATTTTAAGGGGATGTTTCTTTTGGGCTTTGGGTGGTTTTAAAAACCAGATTTTTGAAATCCTGGTTTTTGAAATCCCGATGAATAGTAATATGGGTGTTTCTTTTGGGTTTTGGAATAGTGAAGGATTTAACTTTATGTCAAATCAAGTTGTAAGATTGAATGAGTTTGTATTATTATATTATTGTTTGGTGAGATTATAATGATTAGTTGATTAAATGTATTATATTATTGTATTATTATATTATTATAGTATTATTATATTATTGTTGAAAAAGAATATAATGATTGGAGTAATATTATATAGATATAACTTTATGTCAAATCAATATGTTTGATAAGGGTGGTTTTGAGTGGATTTTGAAAACCGGTTTTTAAATCCCGAAGTAAAACGGGTTTTGGATCTTGAAATCCAAAACCTGGTTTTTAAAACCAAAAAGAAACATCCCCTAATGGTATATTTTGAGATATTTAATTATGTATATTAATATATTTAGATTCAAATAATATATCTAGATTCAAATATAAAATGCCATGGATGAGACCTATATTGAAATGACATGCATGAGAAACGAACAATACGTAAATAGGCTAGAGGACATGTTTTGCAATTTTACAGCAGGTTTACAAAGAAAATCTGAACGTTGGTTTTCACACTACTATTTTGATTCCAGCGTAAATTATTTATTTTATATTATAAATTACATAAACATCAAACTTAATATCAATCCAATATAACTTATTTTCCATTTAATTTGTTATTTTATTTATTTCATTTACTTTTAGGTTTTCGTTTTGGACTTGATTTTTTTCTCCTTCAATAATTTGCAACGCTTGTTAACTTTAAACGGTAGATTTTATTATAAGTACGACCATTTTAAACTGTAGATTTTATTATAAGTACGACCATATTATATGGCCAAAGATTTTAGTCCATATTGTGCAAATATGGAATTAAGATTCTCTAATCTAATTCATACTTTTTTTTTCTTACTCTTACCCCCAACATATTAAATAATACTTCCGTTCTCCAATGTATATTTTAGGGTATGCTTGTTTCTAAATATAAAATTTAAATTTGAAATCTAACATCAATTTATTTTGAGATTGTACTAAAATTTTAAAATCACATATACTTATAATTAAATTCTATCAAAGCTAACTTTATATTTTTACCTACAAATCATATATAGATAACGGTAAATTATTCCATTAAATTATAAAAATTTGAATTTTAAAATCTTTAAAACAAATACAAAAATATATAAATTATTAGAATTTTTTTAAAATTTAAAATTTCAAAATTCACTATATTTTAAAATTTAAAATTTAAAAATACTCAAAAATCCAAACAAATACACTCTTGAAAAAGTTTAAGGTTTTTCCGGGAAAATAAACCATAATCAAATCGGAAAATATTTTGGAGCAATATCATTTATACATATCATAAATCTTTAGAATATATATTGTGAGTATTTAAAAAATATGCAAAATCTAGTAGATAAATATCAAATCTAAGTAGATATACCTATACAATAACGCTGACCGCCAATTATGAAAATGGTAAAATCATAAGATATTTTGATAATTCAAATTAGATTTCATAAGAAAGATAAACTGGAATCTCAAAACTAATGTACAATATATATCTAAATAGTGGAGTAAAATCTATCGTCAATATTTAAAAAATATGCAAAATTTAACAGATATTTTTAATTAATTGTGGTATATAAATAAAATTATCTTGATATTACCAATTAAATAAAGTACACTTTATTCTCTTTTCATCGTAAAATAAAATAAAAAAATCAGTAAATTTTATAGTATTTGTTTAAAGAACCATACACTCAATTCTTCAAGAAAATTTTAATTAAAAAAAAAACGTAAATCAATTTCCGGAGCATAATATATGGTGCTAAATTGATTTATAATCTCCAAAATTGTTGCAGAAAATTAATTTTAATTTACCTTATTTCGTTCTATAACGTCGGTAACATATTCGGAAACTTAATCCCCACCGTCCATAACTTGGGCACATACCCAATCTAACGGCTGGCAGTGATCCAGAGAGATTCAGTTACATAATGGCACGCGACGGAATTACCGATGAACCCTTCTGATAAATTAAATTCGGTTACTACGTATCAATCACGCCACTAGCCGATTAAATCTCGACCGCCCATTATTTTATCAACGGCCGTTATTGGCCCGGGAAATATTAGCTCTACACATAAGATTCGGCGTCTAAGTTGTGATTAGAGGAAGAAATGTGCCGTTTGAGGTTCAAACTTTTGTCCCTAACGGTCACGTGCGGCGTCACACGTCGTTAAACAATCGTGGTATTTCCTACCCGTGAGTTAACGGCGCCGTCGTTAACCCCTCTCGTAAGTATTCGTTACATACAAATCATATATAAATATTTACTTCTTTTCTCTCTCATCTTTCAACGGCAAGGTTTTTCGCAATTCGGAAAAATTCTCTCTCTAAATTCCTAGATTTTTTCTAGTTTCGTTAGGGCTCGAGAATCGGCGAGCTTGTTTTTCGATTGATAAGGTTAGCCACTGTAATCTTCGTAGAGATTATTGAATTAAGATGTAGGTATATTGTTCTTTTATTTTTGTAAATTGTTGTACGTTTTATATTTTCGTTGCTGTTCGATCAAGTTAACGCTGTTCAATCCGTTTAAGGAGCTTTAATGAATCGAGGATTTGTTTAAAGTTTTGTTATTTTATCAGTTCTGGATTCTGTTTTGTGAATTGAGATTTTTTTTTGTTGATTATTATTTGTTTGAGATCTGGACTTAGTTTAGTATAGTATTAGAGCTAAAGATTTTTCGGCAATTAGGTTTACAGTTTTCCTTAATTTGAATAGTTTCAAGTTAGTTTCAATTTTTATTGGATTTGTTGAATTTGGAATTCAGGAAGGTTGGGATATATGGAGGTCTGTTGAGCTATAGGGATTAATGGCAGAGATGAAATCAGATGATTTTTACCTTGAGAACAAGGAATCTGTTGCTGCTTCTAGCTCCTCTTTTTCGGAGAATAGTAGTCTCGCTGCAGTAAAGTCACCTGGGATAAGTAGTCCCAATAGTACTTCGCCAGCTCATAGGTATTGCTTTCTTTACTTGTTGGGATTAACATATACGGTTTTATGAATCTTATATTAGATACGTAATGTTGTATGATTGTATTAATATATTTCTCTTTTTAGCCTAATTTAAAATATAGATGTTCCCAATGATGTGATTGCCATGGGGGTCTAATTCTGGTGGTTTTGATGGTTGTTAGGGATAATGATTGGTTTCTTATTTATGACAAGGGGTTAGGTTTCCATTCTGTTGATCATAACTTCATGTTACCATATGCGCACATCACATATTACAAAAAGGCCGTGCCTTTTGTGTTTAACTGGAGTATTAGCATGCGATTGCTGTTGGTTTTCCTATTCAATATCTCTTTTTTTTTTTTTTTTTTGAGAAAGTAGCATTACGAAACAAAGTTCTAAAATTTCTTTCTTATAATGAAATTAATTCATGTGTTCTATTGAAAATGAATTCATGTGTTCTTAACCGGGGTGATATGTAGTTGGTTTGTATGGCTTTATCCATAGTTCTCAACAAATGCTCTCTCCAACTTTGTTATTGAGTGAAATAATGAATTTTACAGGCGTTTTTCTCATGCGTTTTACATCTACTCTGAAATAAATGTTGAAGATTATGTTTTGATTCTATCACTATTATGTCTAGTTTAGTTGTTCTATGTATAGTATTGTTTTAGATTGTAACCCTGGGTCTTCTCTCCCCCATAAATATTGATGTCTTGTACATCAATAATATAACACACGACACTCATGTTCCCTACTCCACTGTCTCTTTTACAATAAATAACCGGACTAGCTCTTACATTTTCTAGCATTCGAATAAACAGTATATTTTGTGCCTCAAGATTCAGAACTAATAGAAGTGTGAAAGCCTTTGATTGATGATCTAATCTAATACTCAGTTCCTCTATTTTGGTTTTACAGAAGAACTTCAGGCCCTATTAGAAGAGCTAAAGGAGGCTGGACTCCGGAAGAGGTAATAACTTTTCTAAAGGGATGTATGCTTGTGGTGATGGAATTGAGAATTTGATGTTGTTTTGACCTTAATGTTGCATGGTAAAATGCTGTCAAGAAAAATAAATTGCAGAAGTTGATAATGTTATCATTGTGTCTGCATATTTTTTTTTCTTTCTGTCAGGCAATATTTAATACCTCAAAATAATTTTGCTTTAGGATGATACATTAAGACAAGCCGTTGGGGCTTACAAAGGGAAGTCTTGGAAGAAAATAGGTATAATGCTCAAACTTCCTTCTCTTTTTTATAGGTTGCAGTTTGCATCTTGGATTGATTGGATGTTTAAGTTTAATGCTTTAAGATATTCTAGTATGATAGTTTTGATGTTAAGCTGGAAGCAGATTGCTTTTTGTGGAACATCTAGGAAATCTTGTTCGTCAAAGACATTAAATCGATTTGTACTCTTGGTCTGTTTATTTTATTGCTAATGTGATGCAATTTCAGTAAATGGTTTTTGTATAGTTATGTCACTACATTGCCCCTTAATTAATTGGATGAAGTTATATATAAGAGGAAACAAGGTCCAAATTTTGACTAAGTTGTTTATGTTTGGAACGTGGTGGTCTAGATTGAAAGGGGTGGGTTATATTACACTAGTTTCCTTAAACATTTGTTGCTAAGACTTCAAATTAAATGTTGTTGAGATCGTATAGTACGATAACTCTATTTTATTTTGTTAACAATGCCACTTTATCTTGACATTCTGTGTACTCACTAACATTGATGTTCGTGCAGCTGAGTTCTTTCCCCATAGATCAGAAGTGCAGTGCCTGCATCGATGGCAAAAGGTTCTGAATCCAGACCTTGTGAAAGGTCCCTGGACACCAGAGGTTGGCCACTTTATCTCCTCTATCTACTTAAGCTGCATGCAAATGTTTGAGATAATCACTTCATCAAATAAATGTTTATAACTTTACTGCATCTTGCAGGAGGATGAGAAAATCACAGAACTTGTAGCTAAATATGGACCTGCAAAATGGTCTGTTATAGCAAAATCTTTGCCAGGTCGTATTGGGAAGCAGTGTCGTGAGAGGTATATCAATATTCTACCTCACAATTAATAAATTCCTAATGTGTTCTATGAGTAGATCTATGGCAGATTGATTCAGTGTCTATCAAGTTAATATTTCAGTAATAAGCTATGCTATGCAAGTTGGTCGTGAAAGGAGGTTGATTAACTATTTCTCCTTAATCTTTTAATTTTTTAAATCATGCATGTATTGCTTAAGAATAAAGAACTACAAAGAGATTCATGTAGTTTAAATTTATGTGCCTCAGTGCCATGTTCAGCTGGAAAAGTTTGATTTGGAATCTGTATAATTTGTGCAAATGGTCCAATACTCTATTTTCTTTCCGTACAATCATTTTTGTGTAAATACAAGTAGGCTGCTCATCCATAATATATTTACTTGAATGTGAAGTTTTTCTTTTCCTCACTATTAAGTGTACTTGCATTTTTCAGAAAAGCAAACAAGGAAAAAGATAAAAAATGGGGTGGGGGGAAGAGAGGGAGAGGAATGAATGCTAAGAAATATCCTATTAAATTAGGATATCAGGAATGAGAATATTAAGATGGACTACAGAGACATTAATTGATTACATCGAAATAAGAAAGGAATACTCTACAAAGACATTAATACATCAAAATAAGAAATGCATACATCAAACAGAGAGAAAGTAGGGTTAGACTCAAAATACGAGACAATCAGAGAAACGAGTGCACATAGGAAACCTTCCAGATGCCCCAGTACGTAATATAAAAAGTACAATTTCATTATGTAAAATAAAAAGGGAAGGGAGAGACCTAAAAAGATGGGTGGAACTATTAAAAACAGAGCATGTGTCTCGACGCACAATGGCAATGTATGTACGATTAAGGCTTAGTGTGTTGTTTTCGTTGTTGTATTAAATGTACTCACATTTTTTCTTGTATATTTACATAGCTTCAGCTTTCATGGTCAATCAACAATTGGTTTGGGTTTCATATGACAACTTTCAGGTGGCACAATCATTTGAATCCACATATCAAGAAAGATGCCTGGACTTTGGAGGAAGAACTTACACTGCTCGATGGCCATCGCCTCAATGGGAATAAATGGGCTGAATTAGCTAAGCTTCTACCTGGAAGGTATCATTCTTCTGCGAATATATAGTACTCACAACAGAGAATAAAACTGGTATATATGATTGGCTTGATTAAGATTTTGCTTTTAATTCGGTGACTTAGACTATCAAAATTCTTGAAGCCTTTAGCTCCATTATGTTTTCTTACAAAAATGGAGTAGAATTATTGAATATGTGTCTATAGCTCTATGTTTTGTGTATCAATTAGTTAGGTTCTGTAGAGGCCATCGAAAACTTTCTTCTTGGGGTGGTGGGGCAGGTAAGGGAGCTCTGTACATTATGCAAATGCTATTTTGTAATTGATAAGAATTTTGACCTCGTTTGACGCACGAAGCCTTTCCTGCAGATTGGCTTTTTTGTGCTGACAAGGAGATTATTCGTAGAATATTATGAAAAGACAAATAAAACCATTTTATATAATGTTTCCAAATGAGATTAATGAATTTGGTTATTCTATGACAATAGTCAGCCCACAAAGGCTTAGATAAAGCTTACTTGAAAAGGTCTTTAATTTTTTTCTCACTTCCATGCCCATACATCAAAGACAATTGTCATTCATATGCTTAACTAATGATGCCACATGGTTCTTGCTGATATTGCAGGACTGATAATGCAATCAAGAATCACTGGAATAGCTCTTTGAAGAAGAAGTTAGATTTCTATCTCGCAACTGGGAACCTCCCTCCCGTTGCTAAAAATACTCTCGTAAATGGTGCTAGAGACATCAATAGAACTTCTTCAGTTGGCGAAGTTTTATTTGGTTCAAATAGAGGATCAAATTCAACTGTTCTAGTTTCATGTGAAACTACCCCCGATTCATGTCGGGTTGAAGATGAGAAGGAGGAAAAGCCCGAAACTATGACTGAAGATCATAATATTACTGCCTACCGGCAGAGTGAGACTATGAATCCTGAGTGTGAGGCAGTTCCTTCAGAAGCGCACACCATTCGTTCAAATGAAGAACCTAAGTTTGTGGCACATGGAATATGTGGAGAAGTTGATGAATACCGTATTATTGGCGGAATGGCATTGCATTGTGATACTCCAATACATGGGACACTATGTTATGAGCCACCGACTTTAGACAATTATGGGCAGCTAGATTCAAATCTTGCAAATATTTATTTGAGGCAGTCTGAATCAGAGATTAGTATGGCACGGTCACCGACTCCTTTCTTTACTCCACCAAGTGTAAACAGTAGAATATTGTCTGCACATTCTCCTGAATCTTTTCTGAGATTGGCTGCACAAAGCTATCGAAATACTCCATCCATACTAAGAAAGAGAAAGCCTGAAAGTCAGGTGAAAGAAACTGTTGTATCGAATGGTGAGCATGATCGTACGAATAGTTCTGAGAATACAGGTTTGCAATGTGGAGAAGATGCTACATGGGATGAGGAGAGTGGGTTAAGCAGCAACAAGTCGTTTAATTCATCTCCTCCATATCGGCTAAGATTGAAAAGGACTTCGGTTAATAAATCTGTTGAGAAGCAGCTTGAGTTTGCCTTTAATGAGGAGAAAGAGTGTGATGACAGTAGAATGAAAGGTGGAGAGTCGGAGGATAAGAAATATCGTCCAGTAACAAAGTTTGTGTACCAGCGTCAAAGACGGGGATAGCTTCTTCTGTAGCATGATCGGTAATAATTTCTCTTAAGCTCTGCGAAATATGCTTGTATACACATATGGTTTAGTCTTTTTGTATATGGAGGGAAGGAATTTGCTTCAGTACCCACTGAGGGCACAACTTACTGTGTCTACAATGGGTAGGGAAACTATCCTGTATGAAGTAGCATTGTTCTTTCCAAATTCTTCATTAATTTTTAGTCAAGTGCTTTCCCACTATTAGGGCGTGTTAGTTTTGGGAATATGGTCTACAATGGGTAGGGAAACTATCCTGTATGAAGTAGCATAGTTCTTTCCAAATTCTTCCTTAATATTTAGTCAACTGCTTCCCCACTATTAGGGCATGTATGTTAGTTTGGGATATATGGTGGGAATCCGGGTGGTGAAATCTAGGATTTCAAAATCCAGATGAATAGGATCGTACGTGTTTGTTTTGAGATTTTGAGTAGGGGCTAGATGTAACTTTATGTCAAATCAATTGTGTACGAGTAAATGTTTTGATTTAAATCTCAAACTAGAACAAGATGAGAGATGTAACATCTCACGTATGGATGGGAAAATCCCAAAATAAACATGCCATTAGGGTTTCACATGCTGTCATTATGAGACATCTCATACAAACTTTTTGATAAGGAAAAAGTTTAGTCCCGTAAGTTTGCCAAAAAAAAAAAAATTCAAGACACTCCATTTCCGAAATTGAATTTTGTCATGTTACTTTTCAAAATTCAACCTTTTAGTCTTTTGACCGGCTACAACAGGTTAGTAACCAGTTTTGAAAGGCAACAACAGGACGAAGTTCAAAATAAATAAATAAATAAATAACATAAAAAAAGGTGAAGTGTCTTAAACAAAAAATAGGCAAACTTACAAGACTTAAAAAAATCCTTTACCTTTTTTTTATATGATGATTATTATAGACTGTTTTCTCATAACAATCATTCAGACCAATGTGTCACTATTTACCTCTTTCCTACGAATCTTCTTATCATTACCTGATCTATTTTCTGTTATGCTCTAATACAATTTTCTTATGTGGTGCTAATTTTGTATTGATCAGTTAGCAAGGTGCCTGTTAATTGAATGGAAACAAATATCATATGGTTCTTGATGACAAAATTTACCCTCGCTGTCTGGTTTGCTAGCATATCATGATGAGGCGGCTGCAAGGAAATGGAGGGTTGGATGCTCGTAATTATTTTTTCATGTATACAAAATAATTAGCTTTGATTTTGTTCGTTCAAAGTGTAATTGATCATGTACAGAAAGACCCTCCACTCCAAATGGAGATTGAGTAGAATGGAAGTAGTGTCAAAATAGAATGAATGAATCTTCTTTCTTCATTATACTTGCAGCAGGGAACTTAACTCGGTAGAGTTTTTCTAATTTTATACAGCATGGCTTTGGATAGTAGTTGTGGTTTTTTTTTTTTTGGCTCGTCCCTAGTTCTATATAATACTTCGTAGGTCTCATCATTGATTTTACACACTCATGAAAGTGTGTGTGGTAATGTGAAGAGTAGAATGTAGAAGGCATATCGTGCTTACAAGATATTATGTGCACCATATATATGTAGTTAGTATAAGTAACTTGTTTTTACCTAATGTTCACGTTTATAGGATAGCTCTTGCTGCAGGGTTGTACATGAGCTTAAGAAGCTCATGCGCTATTCAGATTTTGTTTTGTCCGTTCAAGATTAATCATCAATTTTAAAGAATTGAGCTCAATCAAGCTTTTCAAAAGCTCGAAGCCTTGATTGAGCCGGGATCAGCTCGTTTATAGTGCTCGCGAGCAACTATTTAGTTTATTGAGCTTCATTATATGTTTAACGAGTTAAAATAGCTCAAGCTTGGCAGGTCTGTGGTGCAATACACCTGAGCATCGTGTCTTGATTAACACAAATTGAACTTTTAGCATGGCCAAGATTAATCAGACCTTTCGCTTATTTATATTTTTAGAATTAAAAAAGCTCGAATTCAATTTTAAATCTACCATCAAGCTCTGCTCGAATATGTAAAAATGGTCAAACAAGTCCATTTGGCTATAATTATTGCAAAATTTGCATTTGAATTGAAGGACACGAAATTGAACAGACGAAACCAACTTTAAAATGTGTAAATAAAACTTTTTTAAAAATATTGTGATCCACACTACGTTCTATTTTGAGTTGCAACAAATTTGGACAATCCTTTAGACTTTTGACAGGCACATCCATCGACATAAACTCTGATGAGAAAAGACTTATTATTACTCTCCCAAATAAAATAACACTAACATTTTAGTAAATGAGATGGGACAAACGCAAAGAAAAATCTAGAGATTTATGGAAACAAACACATGTATAAAATACTTGTACACTTTAACATGTACAAGTGATTTATGTAGGTGGTTGGTTCCATAAAAATCCACCATTGGGTTCTATATCAAAACCATATATATATAGTAGTATAATATAATTTTGGAAAGGATAATAGAGAAATTATTTAGTATAGGGAGAAGGCAAGAAGAAAATGCAAAGTAAAACGAACACATTTTACTAGTCAATTGGTGATAATTTGTAATGCCGTTAATAAACGTGACGTGACATGCATTGAGGATAAACATAACAAGAAATGAAACATTGCTCCCGTTCCTGCTTGCTAATCAACAAAACAACATTCTTACATTCAATAAATAGACTTCCACACTACTTTGAAAAGAAAGCACCAAATTTTATTTGCTGGACCGCGATTTACAAAACCACCATTCCTAGGAACAGGAAGAAATTGCATACTAGTTACACGATAGTAGAGCAATTTTATACAGGAGACATATGTTTCACACAATGGATCGGGGAGATAATAGTAATTCTCCAAGAAACTACTGCCAGTATGAAGCTTCAAGCTGGGGGATAATAATAACATGCGTGCGTGCCTGTGAAGAAAATTATCAAACAAAAACACCCCAATGAAGGATAGCAAATAATATATCAGATAATACACATCATGAAGAATTCGAAGCAAACATGGAATATGTTAGATATGCAGCAGCAGAAACAAGAAAATTTTCATAATTCTAACGGATGGTTTATTAAGCCAATAAATTAATCGCCCAAAATATTCTACACCTTCTGGTTCTGTTGTGCTAAAGTAGTTGGCGACATTTTTTTGTCAGCAAGCGAAAATTTTGATGCATGAAAATATTTATTCACAAGAGATGAAAGATTTATTTGACAATTTAACAGGCATTCCAACCTTACGTGAAATATGTACATCCAAAACTCGAACACTGCCACTGATTCTCAGGTCCTCATTTAAGCCTGAATCTGAAACTATACACCATTTCTGAATCAAAATCAGAATGCTAATACCTGCAATATTCAACCTAAACTAATTACAAAATTACACGCACTAGTTCCGAATAACGTTAAGACAATAAAATAAATCCAGAGCAAATTCTTGCAAGTTGAAAGCAAAGGATAAAGCCAAACCTCATCAAAAGAACGCTTGGCATTATATATCGACAGACTAAAACATGAAAAAAGAACCAATAGTTGTTTGCCGAAGCACCTTTGAGCTTCGATCAAGCCCATGAGAAGCCACCTAAATTGCAAAATCACACATTACAAGAAGATAAAGTCAAATGCAATAAAGAATTTTACGCCAATTTAAATAAAATAATAATAACATTTGATCAGGGAAGTATGAGCATTAGGATAATTGTTTTCTTAGCTCTCTTGTATTAATGAACTAATTCTTCCCAGCCAAATGTAGTGGATTCTCCCCACTTGGCAATGTTAGAAAAATGTCTTAAACATACAGTTATAAGCACAATCAATCAACCCAAAATAAGTGTGCTAGACTTTGACATCTATAGCACAATCGTGATAGTATGCGCATGAGATATCAATGAGGGGGAATTAAAGATTTCAGTTTACCATATGAGATAAAGCTGCATATCTTTCTTGATTAAGAAACAATGGTTTTCCCCTCTGCATTTCAACATCCTGCAAAATGACAAGAGTTACAGGTCCACTGAAATGACGTAAATGTATGCACCAAACGGTCCAAACCACACATGCAGAGAAGGGGGAAAGTATTTCTAGAATATGATGTTTCACGAGACAGTAAACAATTAAATTAACACGTTGAGTTCAATAAATTATGTACATTTATAATTGGAAATTCACAGGACAAATAAGAGTCGAAACAAAGAACCTATGTTCCTATTATGGATATCACAAAAGGGCTGTTAACCCAATTCAGAGGCTCGCATCTTGGTACGAATGATTAGAGAACCTTGCATTCATATTAAGGCCATGGTGGAGCAGAATTTATGGAAAGTTCTGTGAGAAAATCAGAGAACCTTGCGTTCATATTAATGCTAATGGAGTACTTGAAAATTATGTAAAGTTCAAAGAGATTATATGCTCGAACCAAAACCTGAACTTAAGTAGTGAATTAAGTAAAAATATCAAGTTCAAGAGATATCTTCACCACAGCACCAAAATGTTCAAGTGTTCATGTCCAATGAATTCAATTACCTTGCTGAACAGATTATAGAATCTGTGAAATCCTTAATTAATACTACCTTCTTAAGTAATCCAAGTTTAAAGTATTCATGAATGAATAAGCAATTTAACTATTAAATTTGAGTTTTTGTTTTAAATAATTAAAAAAAAAAAGAGACTTTGCAAAAATGCACTTCATCATCTAACTTCATACTCCGTCCCATAATAACTTCCACACATTCCTTTTTGGGACGTCCCATAATAACTTCCACACATTCCTTTTTGGGACGTCCCACAATAACTTTCACACCCTTAAAATGGAGAACCCTTTATAAACTGCAGTTTCTTTTTGAAGAATCCAACATGAACTATATAGACAAAATGAATGCTGTTTGCATCCACTAATCGTAATCAACATGATTTTGAGTACCTTTGGAAAATAACAAGCCAATCCATATCAGGTCATTATATTATGTAGAATCTTGAGCAGTAAAACCAACTGATGATATTTACCTCTTCTCCAAAGACATCCAAGTAAGGAGAAGGCCAAGGTGCCTGACGTGCAGATCTCTGAAGCAAGATTGTAGTTCTCTGAAAAAAATTGTATTAACATCAGTGTAGCTTAAGGATGTAAAACTCTATCAAGAAAATAAATGAACTGAACATATCAGACAAATGGTTGAAAGTCTGAAACATACTCTAACCAACAAGAATACACCAATCCCAGCACCACAGGCCGCCGCATGACTCTGACAACCACTTTCCCTTTAAAATAAACGAGCCAGTCAGATATACATAAGATGCTTATATGAAGAAATGTGGAAAATAATACAGTAGTATAATTCTATGAAGTTAGTGGTAACCTGCAGCATGTTTTCCAGTTTGGTGAGCACAATTTTCCACAAAGTAAGCACAGTGCTGGCTCCTCTTTAACAACTCCACATTCGGGACAACACTTTTTAATGTACCTGATGTAAGGCAAAGGCAAACCACCCATGTAACAGATGAATATACTTAAAAGAAGTAAGATACTACAAAAAAATTAAAACTCAACCTTTGCAGCAGATCCTGGTAAAGATGAGGCAAAAGCATCAGCTTGAAAGGGACAGCTGGAGTACATCTCAAAATGTGATTAGATTTGTGAGCTTCAAACACTTTGCAGAAATGCAACAGCCATGTTATAGCTGCCAATCGCGATTCCTCATCTTTAACAATGAGGTCAAGAGGAGGAATATTAAACATCTTCTCCAGCTTTTCAAGCTCTCGAAGCTCTTCCGCAGTATTCGTAGTATACTCTAAATCATTGGCTATAAGAGGAAATCTATCCCAAGATTGAACCCCATCACCAAATGGCATTATATTAGAGCAATTTACCAGTTTCCAAAGCAATGCACATCGTCGCAGGAAAGGAAACGTTAAGCTGCGAATTGCATTATTAGTATCATATTCAGAATTAACATAATTGGACTCGAAAAACTGCATAGCTTCTTGATGCTCCCCTATCACTCTGTCTATATCGGTGATCAAGTTACCAAACTCTCCTATCTCAGACTTTATGTTTTTGCGTGTCTTGTAGCATGTAATTATAGCCTGTAACAAAAGGCGATTAGTAAAACGCTGCAGCAAGCATACATATCTACAATGGTCAAAGAGAAAATATAGGTACCTGAGTTACAGTAACAACGTAGAAAACATGCACAAGCGATAAGTAGGATTCCTTGCAGGATAATATTGGAAATGGAAGACAGAAGAGTATCCACATAAATGATGAAAAGGCATCATGAGCAAGAACAGGTTCATATGCTTGTCTCCATAGTTCAATATCAGCATACCGAGCTTTCAGTTCGGCGTTTTCCAATATATATAGCATTTTACCTGCAATCACAGTGGACAAAAACATGCAATTAGAACAGCTCACACAAAAACCAAGGGTCTTCAAATCAATGCAGTGTAACTTCCAACACCTATACAGGGGTTTGGCTCAAATCCAATACCTAATCCCATCTGATTAAAACAATCCACTTATTCTTGATGAACAGTTCACAAGTGAATTGCATGTGTATATTCTCCTGAATATGGGTAAATGAATTTGGAAAAGAGAATGAATTCTCCTGAATGAATTGCATGTACATATTCTTTTTCTGTAATTAATATTCTCAGTAGATTAGGAACGATATATTTATCTAATAGATCAAATCTTTGTTGGAATATCACCATAATATACATGTTTCCATTTCAAAGACTTAATTAAATGGAAGCAGCTGTAAATGCAAAAGAATTTGGTATAAGAATCATCAGAAAGAATCAAACCTCCTGGCTCGCTAGAGAAACTGGATGATCCATTTGGACAAGTACCATAGCACAGGGACCTAGCAAACAGCTGAATGCCTTGCAATCTTAATAGGACAGTCTGAGAATTCGAAGACCTCGTGCTTTGAGAAACATCTAAAAGCAAGGATAAAATAAAACCACTGGAAGAGTTAAGTTCCTTGTACAAAGCTCCAAGGCTGTAATTTGGACTCAATGAGCTTTTTCGTGATCGAGCTGCAATTTCAGTGGACATAAGGGAGTACTTCAGTGTGTCCCAAAGAATCAACGAAGGACTTATCCTTCCAGTTTCTGAAATCTTATCTTGGCTGGGATAATACATTCCACACAACAAGCGAATCATAGGTTCAAGATTCGGCTTTATTTTGGCATTCCGTGTTGGTAAAGCTTTTAGAGACCCATTATCTCCAGCAATATTTGCAGCTCTCAGTAAGAGTGACAAAGCTTCTTTAAGCCGAAATGTATGGGCTATATCCAAAAAATTCGAAGGGCTGCTAACATCTGTAGAACTATCGGTCGAAACAGCAGGTGGCAGAGGCACCTTTCTCTTATCGCCAGGTAGGACAGAGTTAGCAAGCCCTCGACAAACTGGACAAAGGAACTCGCCCTGCAAAAATGCATAAACATCATTAAACCAATATTACCTCAACAGACAAAGTTCAGGAAACAGAAAACAGTACCTGATCTGGATCCACAATGTGCCCTCCTTCAAAAACAATTCTTCTTATGTATCTGTGCACACAGAAACAATGCAATCGTATTAAGGACAAGTATGGAATAAATGGTAAAGACTGTGGTTCTTATGATACCAAAGAAAAAATCATGCCCGAAAACTTATGTGTAATGAGCACTTTACTTTTGTATTGTTCCCGTAACGGCTTAACCCAAGGTAACTCAAAGTTCGTTCAAACATAACACAACAGAAGATTGCCTTGCACCTAAATAACATTTCAAGCAAGTGGAGTATGAAGTGCAAGCCCATACCATATAGAAGGAGCCCATAGGAACATGATGAGAACAACGTAGATGCCTTTTGATTTATTGATTATCATCAATGAATGTAAGAACTGAGTCCATTTAATAAGAGCTGAAGCATAACAGCTTCAGACATACTTCATTGAAAATTTTGGTAATAATGAATATCAATTAGAAAGTGACAAACCAGTTGTTACATATCGCAGAAGGAAGAGGAAACAGGGTTAATTAATTTATTAATTAACAATTTAAATTAATCATTATATATTAATATTTCTATTTTCTGTTTATTAAGCCCAACTGCTAATGGGCTTATTTACTTTCGCAAGAGACTATTTATTCTGGAGGCAAGCCCTGGATTAGGGTTATGCTTAATTTTGATATTGTTGGACTTGGGCAGCTTTAGCTGATTGGAACCGGATTCCGGTGTTTATCGTATTTTCCGTTCAGTTTGTATCTATCACTTCTCTGACTCTAACACCAGTTTTTAAATCAAGGGCTAAACTAATCTTAGCAAATCACATTCTTAACCAAGGTGCATAATTCATTGTATTCTTTTAGTTAGGCCCTTTCAGTAGAGGCCTTACTAAGGTGCATTGATTAAAGGAAACAATGTGACAAGAGGTTCTCTCTTCTATCAAACTAGGGGAAAGCAAGGATTCAAAATTCCTACCTTTCCTTTAGAGATGATAAATAACGATCCAGGCATCCTTGATGCACAGCATGTCCGCAAGAAGAAACATAAATACCATCGGCACCTGAGGGACAAAAGTTATCATATCTTGGACGTAATATACGGGATTCCAGTTTCATCGAATCACTGCTTGAGCCCTTCTCTGAAGCCAAAGGGTTATCCAGTTGCACTTTAGGAAGAACAGCTATGTATTTACCAAGCAAAAGAGATTCATCACTGTCACTTCTTTCCTTGCTGCTTTCAGCAATTGTACAATTTTCAGTATTTTTCAGAGAATCTAAGCTGTTCAAACTGGTTTGGAATTCCCTGATAAACAAATACATCTGCTGTTCAAATGTCTCAATAGAGGATGCTGTTCTATCCATTGATTCATTTAATACGTGAGGGAGTTCAACATTCTTAACTGAAGGGAATCGAGCTCTAATATATTCCACAAAAGCATTCAGTTCCTGAGGTTGTCCTGTGGAAGCAAAATCATTTACAGCACTATGAACCAAATCTTCCAACTGAGACAATGGGACATCTGCGCCATCTGATATACTGCCTTGAGCTATATCATTAATTAGGGTTTTATCACTACAAACGTGCTCTTTTCCAGATCGGCTAACTTGATCCCACATAGGGGGACCTTTGTCCACAAAACTCAAAAGCCTGGATTTCTTTATTCAAAAAGTGACGAGGAATATTCAGAATAATATTGTGCAAGATGTAACAAATGGACTGAGAATTTAGAAAACATCACTTGCCTGGAGAAGAACTAAGAAAGATACTGGACTTTTAGACTTCGGATCATGGCAAAGGGAGCAAACGACTTCAGCTGACTCTTGGGTTTCATTACTGACTTCAGAATCACACAATTCCTGATCAGATTCGGCATCTGCCATCTCGTCATCTCTGCTGGAGTTGAAGTTCTCCAAGAACTTGGATTGCTGAGCTCTCATTTTTTCCTGTATCAAATTTCAGAGACCACAAAGTAAATTTCTGCTAGTTAACTACAAAGCACAAATAGTAACTAGAAAGAAAGTTAAGCAATATGGATTCAGTCCATGCTTAACTTTTTTTACTGGCTGTAAAGTATATTTTACCCTACAGAAGAGCTCAATTCAACCATGCAGCAACCAATTAGCATTCACATGGAAAACTGGAGGACAGAAGGACTAATTGTCTGCATGGGTATTGCGACTTAGGTTTCAATTAGAATATTTCTAGACCCAAGCAGACATCAGATCTTTGTAAGCATTGACAACAGAAAGAAAAGGGAAAAAGAAAAGGAGAGCAAACAATCTTATAACCGAATTTTCCCTGCATACTCATACCTCAACTTGATCATATTTCACCGCTGGATAGTAGATGTATTCAACTATTATCCAACGCCTAAAAAGGTGCACAGTAGAATTACTGAAAAATTATTTCAGTTGCAATGGATTTGAAGATGTAATTCAAACCATCAAGGCATATTAATTCCTTTCAATTAATGGATTACTAAATTCCCAGATGTACATTATTAACAAACTCCCTTGATCCCAATATTTGGACGAAGTGGGACAGCTCAAGTGGTTAGAGGCACCACTACCTAGGCCATGAGGTCCTGGGTTTGAGTCGGGGGGGGGGGGGGGGGGGTTGTTGATATATATTTTAAAAAAAAAAACTCTCACCAATATAGCAGCTTGTCTTTCTCGAGCCCTTGCTTTGCGCTTTTCGCTGTCATCAGAGAAATCCATATCTCTGGGATTATCATTTGAAATAGAATGTGAAAATTGATTAGCTAAACGAGGATCAAGTTTCTGCAATTTGATCATGCATTCCGGTTCAAGCTCCACAAGGGTCTTGATTAAACTAAAAACTAGAGACGATAGATCAAAATTGCCAGCTTCCGTGAAGTTTTGTGCATTTTCTTTCTCGT
The DNA here is from genome assembly GCA_963675135.1 of Galeopsis tetrahit. Lineage (NCBI taxonomy): Eukaryota > Viridiplantae > Streptophyta > Magnoliopsida > Lamiales > Lamiaceae > Galeopsis > Galeopsis tetrahit. The sequence goes on from OY776124.1 coordinate 74,332,904, forward strand.
GTAACCTCATCAAAATCACAAGTAGTGACAGCATGCTCTGATCACCATAAATGCTCATGGGTATTTCTTCATTGGCAAATGCCAAAATTGGAATGATATCACCCACAAAACATAATGGATCGCCTGATCCCTTGTGTAATAGGCAGACATCCAGAGACAGCGCAAATAAATGCAATGCGGTTAAAAGAACACCATCAGGAGCACGCGGAGTAGTGCTCTGATCAGAGAAAACTGCATGAAACAGAACAGCACGCACAATTTGGAGGAGTGTTTTACAAGTAGCTACTTTAGCTAACCCCTTGAGAGGATGATAAATCTTTGTCCATCTAGGAAGTTGAGTGGACAATGCAGAAACATTACAAAACCGCAAGTATCTTTCTTCTGCTGCTTGCTGGTCCCTCAAGTTCCAGCGTGGATGATATAAATCAAGGTCCTTCCAGTATGATGACCTTAGCTTATACATACCCTGAGATAAACACAAGTCAAGGTGGCTCACAGTGCATTCAATGCTCAACTATAATGGTGGTCATTTACTTGGGTGATGTCTGTTTTGGGTTTTGAAAAACAGGTTTTGCATTAACAAATCTAAATCCAGTTCTAGTGTTCTACTTTGGGATTTTGAAATCCAGTTTTACAAAACTACCACTACAACACATATAAACCTACTATCACACTTTCCAATACAATCAATTCTCTCCTTACACTTTAATACATTTAAATCATAACCCACATCATCCAATCAACAACAATAAAATAACACAACATCATTCGCTCTTATACATTGATTTGACATAAAGTTAAATCTCACCCTACAAAAAAACCCAGAACAGACATGCACTTTACTATTTATCAGGATTTCAAAATCCCCTAGAATTCAAAAATCGGTTTTTAAAAACCACTTAAAACCCAAAACAAACATCACCTTAGACCATACCTGAGTCATGCCAGATGGATGTGAATATTCTGCAACTCTATCCAACACTTCTTGAAGTTCATCAACTTTTGAAAGATCTCGAGGAAGAGATTTGACAAGCTGACTACGAGTGGCATCTCCAATGGAGAGCTTGTACACCAACTCTCTTTGCAAACATTCTGCAGTGGTAAGCCCACAAAACCGTCGCTCTTTCACTATTTGTATTAGAAGAGTAAGCATTTCAGCAACCAGAAGTGGTTCTTGCCTGAAAAGTCAAAATCACAAATTACACTGTAATGTTCAACAAACAACAGGGTTCAAGATGCATAATATCATATGCAAAAAATTGATGTTCTGCTCCACTTATGCTTCTCGAGGTGGAGTTAGAGGAAGATGAACTGGTCTGCTTATCCACTAATCCTAAACAGTACCTCACTGCATTGTTTCATACTCCCTCCGTCCCAAAATTATGGTCCCATTTCATTTTTCACAAAAACCAATAAAACATCATTTATTGTGCATAAGATTTTGAATTTTACATATAAACTTCCAAATATGCCCTTATTTAAATGATCTTGGAATTGGAAAACTTTCTTTTCTCCCACACATTACAACAATTCAAATATTCATTAAATAGGGGTAATTTTGACATTATACACACTCCCAAAAGGGAATGACACTATATTTTGGGACAAAAAAAAAAAGGAATACAGGACCATAATTTTGGGACGGAGGGAGTATAATTTTGTATACTGTATGGACCTTCGAACATTATGAAGAAGGCGATTTGGAAAATAATGTGTGGAATAGTGGGATGTCCAAAATATCTTTGGATATTAGTACCTTAAATACAGTATGCAATACATCTAACCTTAACACAAATGTTATAGCTAACACAAATTTCTTCACAGCATTCATATGTGGCCAATCTAGAAATAATGAAGTCTTTCACAATAAATATTCATAAAAAATTCAATAACATAGCCAAGAAATGACCAAAACCTGATTACATGATAAGCATCATATAACATACTATTTCAGAAGACTATTATATACAGATACTGTAATTTTAAATTAGTGAATACTTAACAGTGTATGGAGGCATACCAAGAAACGGGCAACATTTATGTACTAAGTAAATACATTTCATAAAGCCGCTGTGTCATAACCCATGAACTTTGTAGCACAAAATGTTCCTCATCATGTTCTACTTGCATTGTAGAGGCCAGTGTAATCTTCCATAAGGAGTTTGACCGAACACTCTAGACATAAACATTTGTTCAGCACGAAGATAACATGACAAATTACATGCAGCCTTTAATCCCACTCAAATTACATACCAAATTACCATAAAAAAATCAGCTGATAGGTACTCTACAGGCCTAAATTTCATGTACAAGACTACAAGGCTTATGTGGACTACTTACATGCTCAGACAGAGAAAACAATAAAATCTTCAATGGTCCAGAATGATAAGTTAAAGAAGAAATACATACTCACTAGACTGTTCAAGATTCAACGACAGATAGTTTGATAGCCCAAAACGTTCCAGGATTCTCTGGACATAATGATCTGGGGGAGCCAAGGCAGCACAACACTGGAGCAAGAAAAGATCAAGCTCTTGGCCTTGCTCAGACCTGCATTAAGAAAACCAATGAGAAGAAGAGTTTCCAAACCATTTAATAAAAACACAGAAGAAAAAGTGTGAATAGATACAATAGCATGAAGTAGAATAGATTTTTAGTGGATAGATATTTGTAAGTTGTACCACCCATTGCAGCAATACATACCAGCGGACTGAACGGTACCACTCGCTAAATAATATAGGAGCATCTCCATTTCTGCGCCACATTCCAGCATGAACCTGAGCACAGAACACCCGTATTCGAAGAGGGTGCTCCATCACAAAGGCAGAAAACCCACAAGGATGGGCTCCATCCAAAATCGAGCAAAGGAAGTCACCATTCCTGACAAACGATCCCTCAGCAGAATCACCATAACACTCTTTAAGTGCCCTCCGCAAAACCATTGAAAGAAGTCGGTGTAATGGAATGTGTACAGAGATTTCCTGTGAACTAACATCATATGTGATTTCAGGCCAATCTGATAAACTCAGAACTCGCAGTCCTTCAGGCTCGGAGGAGCTCTCTCCTTCTACGACATTTTCATCACAACCACCTGTAGGTTGGCCACACTCCAACCCCAGAGCAATGTTCAAACCACCAAGGGGTGGTGAACATTGTTTTATAAGAGCCTCAATTGAATTGGAAGGCTTACTATCTGAAGTGGATGATTTAAATATGTATCTGCCTCTTCGGAACTTAGAGAGTGTCCTTTTCAGAGCCAGAAAATTATTGCTGGAGCCATCGCTCGTTTTTAGAGATAAGGCACTGAGAGGACCCAATGTATTGTCCAGTGCCATCCAATTTTCAATAGATCTCAAGCACTCGTATACTAACCACAAAGCAGATGATGGCACAAGTAAACTGTCAGCCAGCTTGGCCTCATGGTCCAATGCGCTCTTCCCCGTAACACTGCTGACAGAGCTTTCCTGGGATAGCCTTCCAACTTTTGCATGTCTTAGGTTGTCTTGGTCCTCCTGATCTTGCTTATATGTGCTGCAGAAAGTTTCTTCACTAGTATCATCGTTACCATTCACTGAGAAAGCCCCAGCCACTAGTAGAGAAAGAATGTTAGATATGGAGTGACATAAAACGAAAGGTAAATGGACATTCTCATTTTCATCTTCTATGTGACTGCCTGTTTCCCTCTTTTGAGTGTTCATCCATTGAACAGAAGCCAAGAGTCTCATCCATGCTCTAACTAAATCTCGTCTGCGCTGGCATATATATTTGGGTACGGCATTATGGCTCATTATAAATCTAATATCTTCAACCACGCGGAGAGTGGTTTCATGCAGATTTGCCCATTTAGTAACCTGCAAAACAGCAGCATTTAGCCTTTTCCATCTGAATCACAATAAACAGACCATAAAAACTTCCATCAGCAGACTTTTATGCAACAAAATCAGCATTACGAGTTGAAGCAAATAACTAGATCAGTCAGTTATCACTAGTGCCAAAATATCAGCCCTTAAAGAGTCCCACAAATCATAGTAGTTGATACTTTTCTGTGCCAGAATTTTTTTTTTAACTACTCCACATCTTTTCAATAAATTTGAATTTGGTGTATGATCTACTGTTGGATTTAGGACGTCTGTGATAGCACTCTAAGTTTCACTAAGAAAATACTATTAGACAGAAAAATAGGCTATATGATTTTAAGGAGCCTAATTTTTTCTATTTCACATGTTACATCTGAACCAAGATGCTGGATCATACTTCCCCAACTAGATACATGACTCTTCCATTTAAAGATTCGAACACAATCTATGACTGTGGATGTGATCAGGCAAACGAATTATAACAGGGTAGTTCATATTAAACATGTGACCAATTTTTTACAATCTCATAAATCACTTCAGCTGCTCCACCATTGCAGCACAGGCATCTGAGAACATTGAGACAGTTTAAAAATACAAGTATCTGTGACAGTATTGTGAATTATTTCAAATAACATACTGTGACCGCCCTGGAACAAGAATTGTGTGGGAGTTTATGTTCTATATTCCAAGTAGAAGTCCGTCACATTGTGCATCCAAAAAAGAACTCAACATAATTTGCAGTTACAGGATCAAATGTTTGGCCAGTTTTATTTTTAGATCACCCATCATTCTATTTGATTTTTTATCATCCTCAAACACAGTGCATCACCCCTGAGGTGAACAAACTGCTGTCTACATCTCTTTTATTTTCAGTTACGTATGATTTGAACACTCGGCTTTTTGCCCCAGATAGGAAATCATGCATATTTACAGTCATTTAGACTTAAAAATCCAAATTTTCAATATCACATGGAAGGTTTTGATTCTTTTGTTAGTTTCTCATCATATTGCAGCAACTACATTGGGCATGTTAGAGAGTAAATTTCATCTTCACATTTGACTGCCAAAACATCTATACAAAGGACAGCACATGGGAAATACTGCAACCATTCCGTATAGTATCACGGCTGCCTTTTTTGCAGCTTTCATATACGCTTAATTCTAATAAGCAATCAACTGGAAAACTATGGAATTGGTTCAAAGAATGCTTCTGTAATCATCGCAAGTGATGCATCATGCATACAACTGGAATATAATACGAGCAATCAAGCACAAAACTAAAGACAAGAATTACATACCAGCAGCTTTCCATCTTCTCCTGAACAATAAGAGAAGATACCTCCCAAACATTGCAACAACACACCCAACAAATTCATTTCCTCTACCAGACGTGGGGTAAGAGTAGGTACAGTCAAAATTTGGACAGAGAATGTTGATAGAAGTGGATATTTCTTGAAAGCATTGTCAGTGCCCTCGCTTATGGCTGCATTTACAACAGTTGGGTAATAGAGTACAAATACTTTCGCAAACTCATATTTAAATATTGGTTCGCCTAGCATTTTGAGAAGTAACTCATGAAGCTTCCCAACCACACCACTATTCATGAACCTCTCTGCTCTCAACAGAACATCCAATAAACCTGCTGAAGAATACACTCTCTCAGAAATAAAACTGAGCAAACTTTCACTGTGCTTACAAAAATCCAAAAGCATGTCCACCACACTAGCCGTCAACTCCTCTGCTGCCTTTTCCGCAGTATGACCAACCATTTTAGGACTTCCTCCCGAAACATTTTTCGCATATAGTAACTTGTCTTTCCAATAACTAAGCAATAAATCCAGAACAGGTCCTAAAGACTCTGCAACATTCTTGGGAAGTGGTTGAATCTGCTCTGCACCTTTGTGCTTTGAGCAAAATCCTTCCCGTTTCCACGCGGTAATATCCCCACAATCACAGCACCCACCACCAGTATATATAACAGAATAGTCATGATCCTTATGGTTTCCATTCTCAAAACAAGGAACACAAATTGCACATGTTGGGTCATGCTCACATGTCCTACATCGATAAGCAATATCATTGTTCCCCCAGACAGCCCCACAAACACCTCTCTCATTAGCACTCATTTTGGCCAGGAGCCCCAGTGCCTTTACAGGATCACCCTCGAACATCAACCACTGCAACCAATTCAGGCTCTCATCGAATACTTCTTCATCAGCCTCCTCTTCAGTTGGCAATATGGCATTCACCAAAGCTCCAATCAGGGATCTGTTACTCTTAGCAAAATCAACCAGACCACGTGGTGCTTGATTCAGATTGTCCTTGTTAACCCCAAGCCATGAAAGCCTCTGAGTTACAAAATGTATATCATAACAGTGAATTCATACTGATTACTGAGGTACAGTTCTTAATTTCTATATTTCAGATGAAAATGAGCTTCGCACAAACAGAATTAGAAAATGAATCCTCCAAAAAATAAACAATGAAATTCGAGTTATGTGATAACAATATGCAACACCAGGGACATGCTTAAAAAAAAAAAAAAAACTTCAACAAGATAAATTGGTAACATCAACCTAGCGTGCTTCATTCTACCATCAATATGAAATTCGACACTCGTTTTAATACATATAAAGCACCAAATTCCCAAAATGATAATAATAAACCATTTTTTTCAGAAGTTACAGAAACGTCTCAAATTCAACAATAACGTCGAAAAATAATTCTTATATTCTGATCGCATTTCAGTGTAATGAGGACTCGGTATTCCTTCAAAGAAAAATGAGTAAATACTTTTGCAAATCAATTACACTTCAAGTGGCACAGAAACTCCAATCACTAGATTGATCCAAAAAATTATCAATTGCTTCAAATTTTAGCTTCCAGCGAACTACCAACCTGAAATAAAAGATCTGAATAAGACGGAGCGGCGGATTCCGGCGACGAATCAGTGTCCATTAGAAGCATTTTGTTTATCCAAGCGACGCAGCAACAGTTATTGATTCCACCGCTTTCACTCCCCAGGACTGAAGGTCACGAATATGAGTGAACAAGTGCATCAATTTGCAATCGACAGGAAACAATCTCAAAACCCCATGGAAGTTCCTGATGATCTTCAAATTTGTACCCCTAGACTATTTCCTAATTTGTACGTACAGCTGTATCTGTTGTACAGGCGAAATGACGGTTTAGCGTATGCGACCTCCTCTCTCGAACCGACTTTAACAAATAGAAATACTACTTGGATTTAGAATAGATAGGGGTATAGGCCTAATTTGGTGGGGCCCCAATCCCTTTTATTTGTGTATTTCACCCTACACTTTACATCAACCTATTTCCCCTTTGCGGTGCTTAATTATTGACAAAATTAATTTAAGGGAGGGGCTATCAACACCTCAAATAGTGTTATTCCCATCCCAAAAAAATTTGGACAAAAATAGACATAGTTGCATTTACTGAAATACCCTTTTAAATCTTTTTAAAAATGTTAAACACACCCCTAATAATTTTAAACACACCCCATGTTATACACACCCCATTTTTTAATTCTACCACCATTTAATCTTCATTCGTCTATTTTTTTTTTTACTTCAAAAATTCACTTCATTCTTAAAACCTTATCACCATAAATCTTCACATGGAAGAAAGAAACGTGATATATTTAATATTTTTTACACCTTTTCATACATTTTTTTGCACTTTTTTTTCTAACTAACCTTCATTTTATTTTATTTACTTGATTTTCTTTTTTACACTTTTTTCTCTAACTAACCTTCATTTTATTTTATTTTATTTACTTGATTTTCAAATTTGGAATTCTTTCACAAACAAAGGCCAATAAAAATGGTCTTAAATTTATTTATTTATTCATTAACAAATTTAGATTAAAAAAAGAAAAGAAAGGAAGAATAGAAAAACTTTGTCGATGGAGTAACAAGTCGCATTCATTTGTAGAAACTATTGTGTTCGGCCAACGGCTGGCCGTGCACCCTGTATTGAGTGCGGCCAAAACAGTCGTTCACCCTCTCTGTTGCATGCGGCCAAGTCAGTCGTACACTATGTGCGCTGCACGGCCGCGACAGTGATCGTACACGAACATAGCAGAAATCAAAATGAGGCAAAAAAAAGCATAAATTAAATCCCAAATCAAACTCAATTAAATTCAATGTATGTTATACATTCATACTCAATGCATTTTATTAGGGTTTTTGTACAATAAATCACTAAACTAATTCAACAATTTAAAAAATCACTACAAAACATATAAACCCTAGCAGAAATAAAAACATTTGAAATGAAAGAAAGTTCTTATCAAATTTTGGACGACCTTTCATTTCGTTTATTGTTCGATAGAAATTGAGAGGATTGTTAGGTCAAGACGGATTGAACACTTGCACATTTTCTTCCTTTCTTTTCTCTTTGAAAGACACGGTTGTTTTGATTTTGAGGGAGAGAGAGATAGGTTAAAATGGATGGGGTGTGTACATTAAGAAGAAGAAAATGTAACTTCTAAAATAAAAAAGGGTAGAAAAGGAATAAATTGGGGTGTGTTTAGTAGTTTAAATTAATTTTTAAATTTGAGTGGGGTGTGTATAACAATCGGGGTGGGAATAACACTATTTGGGGTGTTGATAGCCCCTCCCTTAATTTAATTGAAATAGACTGTCACGATAATTTAAATTAAATTTATAAATGATCAAAATCATGATCGAAGTTTATAAATAAAATGGTGTAACAGTGTACAAACCGCATCACCAACAAAACAAGGGATAGAAAGGAAAAAAATAGGCTAAATGATATGTCATCGGTACATTTCAGTTTTCAGGAACCCATTTAGCAATAAGATATTGAAAAAGAAACGACGCAACCAGCAGTATATCTCCACACTCGAGCTAGAAAAAAGTGAAATTTGTAGCATGCTTCGTAGTGGAAGTTGCAAGCTTTTGTGAATTAATCGCAAGTTACAGCTTCCGAACTCCCTTCTCTAAGGCCAAGCACACACCCTTTCCAATGTCGATTGAAAAAACTTTAACGTTGAGCTTGAAGAATACATCGTATAATGTTCTTTCTTCTTAATGTTCTTTATGCAATATAATTTACATTATACGGAGTAGTATATTATAATTGTAAAAAAAATACTTTAAAAATAGTTGGCTAAATTCACCCGTCCAAAATCATTCCACGTATATTACAATTTTCTCATAAGTTTGATGATATATAAATCTTTCCAATGTGGAATTTTATTTCAGATACTCACTGACTTTTTAAGAATTGAACACATATTAATTAACTATGTATAATATAATAATATACTCCGTATATAGAATGATATTGATGTGAGTAGGTTCATCGCACATACAAGAAATAACATGTGAATTACATGTCTCTCAACTCTCATAATTGTTCGAATGAACCAGTGAATAATTACATATATAATTAGTCCTTAATAAGAATCCGTGCAATGTATGAATATTCGGCACTACACTAGCTTTGGGTGGTCCTGCAAGAAAATCGAGCTGGAAGGGGTTCCGACAACGGCCCTTTGACTATCAAGTCAGGCAAGATTGTAGAGAGTGAAATATTTGTTGAGAGTAATAGGTACATTGCAAGAGTTAATGGAAATGGCTTGTATTATTGTATACCTTATTCTTATAAGGATTGAACAGTCTTTTGATCAATTGGGGTTTCCACTTGTCCTTGCCATGTCATTGTACGGTTTTGACATCTGAAAGATATTCTGATCGATTCGTTATAGTGCGCAGCTCCCATTCTAACACAAGGATAACGATGTTTGCCTTCTTGTCGAAGACTGGATATATCACGCCTCTCATCAGAGTTTTACCTAATGAGATCCTCTTCCCACCGACGATAAAAGGATTTGCCACTCAACTTCTTTTACTCTTATTTATTCCACTTCTCGAAAATATCACATCTCCTCTAAACTCTCACAACTGAGTCTCATTGCTGGAATCTCGAGGGGTGCACATCTTTGTTATCTTCTGAGCTCATGTACAGGAGCTCCACTGCTCTCCTCTGAAAGCCATGTACAGTAGCTCTTCTCTTATGAGCCATTTGCCCAACTATCTATTACCTATATAACACGTTTGCTTATTTATCCACTCTACTCACGACGTATCGTTCAAAGGGACTTTGTCTGATGTCAGGAGCTCGGGTATGAGGATGCTACCGCTCTCGGGTTCTTACTCATGAGTATTGCTGAGAGGGGCTTTATGCTCACCCTCTCATTCCTTATTAATCGAGATCGGATACGATTTTATCTCTTAGTTTCTCCATTCACTCTCTATTAGATTCTCTATTAGATATTAAATTAGAACAATAGTAAATCACATGCATAGTGTTTGTGTGTAATTTTGTTATTTATTATGTGCATGAATGAGTGTATACTTATAATGATGGATTGTAATTATAATTTTGTCAGAATACAAAGATTTTTTCATGTAACTACTCATACCTTTTGTACAATTATTAATTACAGTATAACTTAGATATTTAGCATTTGTTTTCTTATACTATTAATTACTAGTTTTTGAACTCGGCGGATTGTAAAAAACTAAATATGTTAATTGAATATATTATAGATAAAATTGTAATGAATACAGATTTTAAAAGCTAAAATTTTTATCGTTAAAAACAATATATTCAAAGAATTTATCTCATTTTCTTTTAAAGATAATATTGTATAACCTTTATGATACAACTGTAATAAATGCAGATTGTAAAAAGAGGATACTTTATCTTTACAAGTGATATAAAATCACATTTTGAATACAGATGGTAAAAGAGGAAAATAAGGGAAACAAATTATATTTTAAAAGTGATATATATAATCATATTCTCACTTTCTTTTCATTAATTGCGAATAAATGAAAATTTCGTTGACTTCTAAAAAAATTACTCCTTCCATTTTTGAATAACTGTCAAACAAATTAAGATATTAAATTGTGGTCAATATTACCCTTCATTAATGATAAATAATTTTAATATTACATTTTTGTTTAATAAAGAATGTGGTCAAGAATGTATGTTGTATTCATATGTACAATATTTATGATTTTTTCATGATTTATGCTACTATATTAATTGAAATTGAAGGCAAATTATTTTATAAGGGTAAAATTGTCAAAATTAAAGAAAAAAACATAGAATGACACTTATTATAAAAATAATTAAAATGACAAAGTGACACTTATTTAAAAGTGGAGGGAGTAATTAATATAGAGTGATATTTAGGTGCATTACACATATACAATTGAAATTAGATTTTAATTAATTTAGTCAAATGCTGAATTAAATATTAATTTATTTACTGCATATGAGAATTTGCAACATATTTTCATTACAATCTTATCTATATGAAAGTAAAAGAGTTTTCTTTTATTTAATGTTCATAAGTAAATGTTCATGAGTACTCACATGACATGGTATATACAATATATATGTCTCATGAATGAGATTCTATCATTTGTGAATGAGTAATATGATTAAATTTTATCAACCATTCGTAAAATTCAAATTAAATTAGTGGATAGTATAATATATTTAATTTTGGTGTAGTTTAAATAAATTGTCTTGACATTATGTCCTCTCACATAAGAATTTGTCATCTCACTGTGTGAAATTAATATCGAGAAATCATAATAGAGCAAGTCCAGATATTTTGCTAAATTATCTCATGAAATGTATTGCGTGATAATGTCTCTCGTAATTTTTAATGTAAATCGTATAATTTTTTAACACGGTAAAAAAAAATTATGGAAAAATATAAGTGGTGGTTTTTACCTTAAAAACAACACATTTTTTTAGAAATTGTGATAGTCTTCTTCATCTTCTCAAAAACTTATTTTGTAAGACAATCTCACACAAGTTTCGATAAAATCAATACACATAACCCTTTAAAGTTATTTTGTAAACGACCACTCAAACAAAAGTCATAACATTATACTACACATTAGTACTTATTGGTGAAATTAACTTATAAATCGTTACATTTAATTTATAACGAGAATAACGATCACACGAAAAGAAAAGAAAAAGTACACCACCCGTCAGTAATTATCGATAAACCTAGCTTATACTTCGTTATATTTAAGTTATAACCTGATTAATGGTCACTAAAAAAGGTACACGATTTTACGCCACGCGTCAGTAATTATCGGTAAAATTAATTTATACCCGTTACATTTAATTTATAACTAGAATAACGTTAACTTAGATAAAAATTACACGAATTTATGCCACGCGCCAATAATTATCGATTTATCGATAAAACTAATTTATACTTGTATGTTACATTTAATTTATAACTAGAATAACGATAACTCAAATAAAAATTACATGAATTTATGCCACGCGTCAATAATTACCCATTTGATTAACCTACTTGCAAGTTGCAAGTACTAGATAATCTAACACAATACGACAATTAACTCGAACATAATATATATATGATAAGTACACAACACGATTTAATACTTTTTCTTACTATTCAAACATATAATATAGGTTTGTTGTAAGACATTTCACTTCGGTGCATAGTTAGATGTCTTGATGTAAGTTGTGTTTCATTTCATGCAATAATATTTCAATACGTATTAGATGCATATATATACTGATGATACCATTTCAATACGAGAGAGTTTCCTATGAGACAGTCTCATATATACATGAAATAGAACAACAATGTAATAAATGAATCACATTTACATTTAATGCGGGATCGGGATGAGACTTCATAAATCTACAAAGTCATATAATAAGATTAAAGGAAATCTGCCTCATTATGAGATTGTCTTTTTATACCTGTAATATGTAATAAAGATGACTTAGGATGACCTATATTTGACTATAAATATGTTTGAATACTCACATTACCCACCACCATTTTCACACATAACTTGTCTTTGTAAACTTTTGCTTCTCCATACACCCTCTCCCTAGCTCCCATCAACCCATATACAAGTTTCTTTACTCTAAAAATGGCTTCTAGCTCAAACGCCATTGTAAGTTCATATATTTATATATACGCATTGATATACATTTTTTAAATTTTATTTTATTTTGTAGGTACCTGCAATCATAATTGACGAGGAGATGGACGACGTTGTCGTAGAGGCGGATCCGATTAGCTTCATTCCACCACCACTACCCGAATCCGAACAAGAAGCTGAAAATGATGAGGATGAACAAGTATCATATTTTTCTTTCTTTATTTAAATTTAATTTTTCTATTTGCTACAAATGCATGTGCTTACGGCTTTTAATTATTTTTTCTTCGGAATATCTAATCCTCGTTATACTTTTTCCTTTCAATCGTTATTTAGCAAAATACAAATGTTAAAAGAGTGGAAATAACTCTCAAAATGTGTAATTCTTATTTTATTAAAAGAAACAAAATCGATTATATGAAATTGATAATCTCTCAAGGAAGGTGTTCAAGTTATTATTATTTTTTAAATGGTTGAATTATTGGGGTGGTACACGTACGGTTTGGATTTATTTTATGAGTATTAATTTTACCTATTTTTTTCAATTTTATATGATTTGTTTTTAATTCATTTTCCTGAAATGTTTTTGAGGTTTTTCAGTTGATGTTTTAAAACTATTATATAATATTTAGGCTTCAGATCTACCTCTTAAATCTTAATTCAAGTAATTATATTCAACATACATGTAGCACTTTAAAATTTACAGTATTAGGTTTCAGTTGTAGTACTTATATTTTATTTAGGAATAAATTAGAGATTCTTTACACATTTTTAATTTATTGAATAATTTTCTGAGGTTATAATATATATGTGTGAGTATAAATAATTTTTTACTTTTCCTTATTTTTAGATCTAAGTAATTTTCAGATATTTAATTAGTAGTTTTAGATATTTAAAAATTGTAGATCTGGTTTTCCTGTTTAGTTCTATATCTATTAAACAATAATTGTAGATCTTATTTTTCTTATTTATTTATTAACATAAAAAAAAAAAAACGAGATCCTAAGCCATTTCAGTGGCCAAATGTAGTTGTCTATCTAATAAATCATGGGGGTTTAGTTTGGTGGTGTGGCAATTTCTCAAGCTGCAAATAATTCTTGAGTTGAATATGTTCGAGTCTGAGCTTTGCTCTGATTTCAATTCAACTTTCGTGGACAGTGGAATTAATTCTCTGAATTAACCGTCTATGTTAAAATATAAGAATATGTATAATATTTGTCTATGTTAAATAACATCCACTTAGTGTATCATGAAAAATACAAAAAATTGAAAATAATAAAATCACATTGATCAATGATAGTTTGTACACAACTTATTTATCAGTAATTGAAATCTTAAAGTTGTTATTCTATGGAGCATATATATAATTAATTTTATTATACTTACTCAATAATGAATATTTATATATATATACTGTAATTTATTTTGCAGCAACCAGAACGCAGAAAACGTGAACTAAAAGGGTCTATCGTTTTGGAGGAGGACAAAATTTATTTCAGGTTATATCGGTGTGATGCTACGAATGAAAAATTCATAGTAATGACTGAGGTTAGTGGTCTCTAAACTCATTTTTTGTTCTATTTTTTAAAACTTATTTATAATGTATATTACACCAAATAGGTACTAGCTATATAATGATAATGAATTTGAGTAATATTAAACCACACATAGTATCACTACGACAGATCGAGATTTCTCAGATGTGTTGATTGGCTGGTTAATTAAGATAATGTGTCATTTATACAATGAATGTGCCATGGTTTTTTATGAGTGTAAATATTTATAGTAAATTGACATGTAAATTGTAATAACCCCCTTCTATTTGTTAAAGAATACATGCATGTGAATTGTGACATTAATATTGTGTAGGTTGAAATTTAGTTTAAAATGAATAGTTGACTAAAATTTATTAGGAGGAGTTGTTTTAAAAAAATAAATTATTAAGAGTTAATTTTTTATTGCTTAAATTACTTATTTTCTAAAACTTGTCGTGTTTTCCCTTAAAATCATTAAAATTAAATGTATAGCCGCGTTTAAATTATTTAAATATACAATACTATATTGAGATCAGCTTACGTATATTTATGTGCATTTATCATAATGATAAAAATATGGATAATGATTATAATTGTGCTAGAATAAAAATAAAATTTCATGCAACTACTCATATACTTTTTTATACAAAATTAACATTTGTTTTGTTATATATATTATAGGTGAATAATGCTAACAATTGGAGTTGCTACTCCCTGATTCCGTCGGAAGACAATGGTAGAAAAAAAGTAGAGTCTAAGGAGATATTACTCGACAAAAAAATAATCTTAAATCATGCTGGTGGGGAAGTTTTCCCAGATATTGGTAATAGTTCAAATTTATCAATTGCAAAACGTCTAAAGGGATGGACGAGGGAAATCAGAATGCGTACAAAAGACAGTAAAATTGAAAAGGTATAATTTAATTTAATTTAATTAGATGCTACACAATTCATTTAAATAAGTACATCATTTTTAAAAAAAAAAATATTATTAATTAGTAATAATTTTTCCAGCTTTAAATATTTCCTGATCAAAATATTTTCATTTCAGTTTTATTATCATAACCAGGTGAACAAGACCTTCAGGTCCATGAACGAAGTCAGCACTTTTATTACATTAAATAGGATATATTAGACATCGGTGAGTTACTTTTTTTTTTTTTTTTTTTTGTAATGAGTTTTTTTAATCTAATTTATTTATTTGTTTATAGGATTGTAGAGATCACATTTCGTCGATGAAGAAGAAGAAGAGCTCATTGATTTAAATGTAATTTTATATTGTTAATCTGTCTTTTTATCTATATATAAACGTGCCGGTCATCATTATTTGTTTACTAAATTAATGAATATCGAGAAATCCTAATAGAGCAAGTCCAGATATTTTGCTAAATTGTCTCATGGAATGTATTGCGTGAAATGTCTCTCATAATTTTTAATGTAAATCGTATAACTTTTTAACACGGTAAAAAAAAAAATATGGAAAAATATAAGTGGTGGTTGTTACCTTAAAAACTACACATTTTTTTAGAAATTGTGATAGTCTTCTTTATCTTCTCAAAAACTTACTGTATTTTGTTTGACAATCTCACACAAGTTTCGATAAAATCAATACACATAACACTTTAAAGTTATTTTGTAATTGCAATAACAACCACTCTTTCAAACAAATGTCATAACATTATACTACACATTAGTAATTATTGGTGAAATTAACTTATAATTTGTTCCCGTAAAAAAAAAAACTTATAATTTGTTACATTTAATTTATAACGAGAATAACGATCACACGAAAAGAAAAAAAAAAAGTACACCACCTGTCAGTAATTATCGATAAACCTAGCTTATACTTCGTTATAACTAGAATAACGGCCACTAAAAAAAAGTACACGATTTTACACCACGCGTCAGTAATTATCGATAAAACTAATTTATACCCGTTACATTTAATTTATAACTAGAATAACGATAACTTAGATAAAAATTACACGAATTTATGCCACGCGTCAATAATTATCGATTTATCGATAAAACTAATGTATACTCGTATGTTACATTTAATTTATAACTAGAATAACGATAAATCAGATAAAAATTGCATGAATTTATGCCACGCGTCAATAATTACCCATTTGATTAACCTACTTGCAAGTTGCAAGTACTAGATAATCTAACACAATACGACAATTAACTCGAACATAATATATATATGATATATACACAACACGATTTAATACTTTTTCTTACTATTCAAACATATAATATACGGTTAATTGTTGTAAGACATTTTACTTCGGTACATAGTTAGATGTCTTGATGTAAGTTGTGTTTCATTTCATGCAATAATATTTCAATACGTATTAGATGCATATACTGATGATATCATTTCAATACGAGAGAGTTTTCTATGAGACAGTCTCATATATAAATGAAACAGAACAACAATGTAATAAATGAATCACATTTACATTTAATGCGGGATCGAGATGAGACTTCATAAATCTACAAAGTCATATAATAAGATTAAAGGAAATCTGCCTCATTATGAGATTGTCTTTTTATACCTGTAATATGTAATAAAGATGACTTGGGATGACCTATATTTGACTATAAATATGTTTGAATACTCACATTACCCACCACCATTTTCACACATAACTTGTCTTTGTAAACTCTTGCTTCTCCATATACCCTCTCCCTAGCTCCCATCAACCCATATACAAGTTTCTTTACTCTAAATATGGCTTCTAGCTCAAACGCCATTGTATGTTCATATATTTATACTATACATACGCATTGATATACATTTTTTAAATTTTATTTTATTTTGTAGGTACCTGCAATCATAATTGACGAGGAGATGGACGACGTTGTCGTAGAGGCGGATCCGATTAGCTTCATTCCACCACCACTACCCGAATCCGAACAAGAAGCTGAAAATGATGAGGATGAACAAGTATCATATTTTTCTTTCTTTATTTAAATTTAATTTTTCTATTTGCTACAAATGCATGTGCTTACGGCTTTTAATTATTTTTTCTTCGGAATATCTAATCCTCGTTATACTTTTTCCTTTCAATCGTTATTTAGCAAAATACAAATGTTAAAAGAGTGGAAATACCTCTCAAAATATGTAATTCTTATTTTATTAAAATAAACAAAATCGGACTGAGCTATTTTATATGAAATTGATAATCTCTCAAGGAAGGTGTTCAAGTTTTTTTTTTTTTTTTTTTATGGTTGAATTAGTGGGGTGGTACACGTACGGTTTGGATTTATTTTATGAGTATTAATTTTAACTGTATTTTTTTCAATTTTATTATGATTTATTTTTAATTCATTTTCCTGAAATGTTTTTGAGGTTTTTCAGTTGATGTTTTAAAACTATTAGTATATAATATTTAGGCTTCAGATCTACCTCTTAAATCTTTATATATTCAAGTAATTATATTCAACATACATGTAGCACTTTAAAATTTACAGTATTAGGTTTCAGTTGTAGTACTTATATTTTATTTAGGAATAAATTAGAGATTCTTTACAAATTTTTAATTTATTGAATAATTTTCTGAGGTTAATTATAATATATATATGTGTGTATAAATATTTTTTTATTTTTCCTTATTTTTATATCTAAATAATTTTCAAATATTTAATTAGTAGTTTTAGATATTTTAAAATTGTAGATCTGGTTTTCCTGTTTAGTTCTATATCTATTAAACAATAATTGTAGATCTTATTTTTCTTATTTATTTGTTCACTAAAAAAAAAAAAAAGTGATGCTAAGCCATTTCAGTGGCCAAATACAGTAGTTGTGGTCTAATAAATCATGGGGGTTATAGTTCGGGGGTTATAATGAATCAGTTCGAGAGCTTTGCCCTGATTTCAATTGAACACCCCTAGCGAACGGTGGAATTAATTATCTGAATTAGCCGTCTTCGGATTGAATATTAAGACATAAAAAAATAGAGGGCTATTGTGACTTGTAAATTTTGGCAAAATATTGAGAATTTGATATAACCCATAAAATAGTTTACTTCACCTGCCCAAAATTATTTGAACACATAGTATTAATTAATCTCTTGATTGATAAAATTTTCTCATTTTTTTACTACTTAAAAATTAAAATATACTCCGTATATAAGAATATGTGTATGTTAATAGAAAATACAACTTTTTTTTTAATCATATTGTTCGCATATAAAATCACATTGATCAATGATAGCTTGTACACAACTTATTTATCAGTAGTTCAAAATCTTAAAGCTATTATACATTCTATGGAGTATTAATTTTATTATACTTACTCATTAATTAATATTTTTATATATAATTTATTTTACAGCAACCAGAACGCAGAAAACGTGAACTAAGAGGGTCTATCGTTTTGAAGGAGGACAAAATTTATTTCAGGTTATATCGGTGTGATGCTACGAATGAAAAATTGATAGTAATGACAGAGGTTAGTGGTCTCTAAACTCATTTTTTGCTCTATTTTTAAAATTTATTTATTATGTATATATATTACACCAAGTACCTACATACTCCAATAGAGAATTTTCTATGTTAACGTGTTGATTGCTGATAGGTTAAGACCTTTAACGTTACGAGGTCACCCACCTACCGAGTTCCGAGTTTATGTATATTTATGTGCAGGCATGTATACTTACATTTATCATAATGATAAAAATATGGACAATTATGACAATGATTATAATTGTGTAAGATATTTTTTATACCATTATTACTTTTAACCTTATATATTTAATTAACATTTGTTTTGTTAAATTATAGGTGAATAATACTAACAATTGGAGTTGCTATAAGTTAACTCCAATATATGATCAAGAAAATGGTAGGACTACAAAAATAGAGGCCAGGGAGATTATCCTTGACCGAAAAATCATTGTTAATCACGCTGGACAAATTTTCCCAGATATTGGTAATAGTTCAAATTTATCAATTGCAAAACGTATGAAGGGATGGACAAGGGAAGTCAGAATGCGTACAAAAGACAGTAAAATTGAAAAGGTATAATTTAATTTAATTTAATTAGATGCTACACAATTAATTTAAATAAGTACATCATTTAAAAAAAATATTATTAATTAGTAATAATTTTTCCAGCTTTAATTTCCTGATCAAAATATTTTCATTTCAGTTTTATTATCATAACCGGGTGACAAAGACTTTTAGATCAATGAACGAAGTCAGCACATTTATTACATTAAATAGGATATAATAGACATCGGTGAGTTACTTTTATTTTTATTTTCTCATTTTTGTTTTTGTAAGACCGTTTTTTTAAATATAATTTATTTATTTGTTTATAGGGTTGTGGAGATCACATTTCGTCGATGAAGAAGAAGAGCTCGTTGATTTAAATGTGATTTTATATTGTTAACCTGTTTTTTTTATCTATATATAAACTTGACAGTCATCATTATTAAATTAATGAATAAATGCAATGTATCAAATTTGCTCTTTTAATCTCATGCATTTTAAAATAATTATTAATTCTAATTCGATTATTATGTTAAACTAGTGGTTCACTAATTACTAGATTTAGATTTTTAGATAAAAGAAATACAATTAATTTAATATTATTATCATTATTATTATTGCAACTTAAGAGGATAGATGCATATATCTCACTGTATATGCAAAACACTTGAAATTGATCAGATCGTGTCATCCCGAATTTTATTTTAGATATTCTATTATTATAGTTGTAACATTAATTCTTTCAATTGATCCACATTAAATCATAAATAGTGTATTTTTTTTTTACCTTTTAGTATATATACACACAATTTAGTGTTATTTAGCATGTTTGATAAAATATTTATTTTAAATCTTATTATGCATCTATTTTGAACATAATTAATCATGTATATTGAACTAATCAACAACAATCATACTACTTACATCACAAGATTACAATAGAAGCTGGCCTCCCTCAGAAATATCCAAGTATGCCCCCAACAATTGAATTGCTAGAACCCTAATTTTGAATGCTCTCTATGCAATTTCCCTCAAATTAGACTATCCTCTTTTGGTGTCTGAAAACTGCATGTAGTATATAACAATAGACCTGGTTTGATAGATAAGCTAATCTACTTCACAATTCTATGTGCTTAAACTTTTTCAAAATCCCCCCTTCAGCCAGTGCAGCATAATGTAAAACAATTCTCCATCATATAGACTAGAGTAAACACATATCCGGTTAATTCACAGTGATGCCTCTGCTATAATCTTGCTAACTCTACTCACAAGGTCATGAGACTCCTGCATCTACAACTTTTAAGAACTTTCTTCAAGTAATCTCTTTGGCATAAAAAAAAACAAATTTCCCTTCATTTCTGTTTCTAATGATATCCATGCCCAATATTTTAACTTGCATCTTGAGAAACCCACACTTTGAATCCATGAATTGTTTTCTTTATTCCATTTTCTCTCCCAAACACTTGAAAGATATGATTTCTTGCTGATTTACACAACATTTGTAGTAAGTCCCAAAAACATTGTAAATCATAATTGCAACATGATTCATTCATATGCAGAGAAACATAACATAGCCAACTTGATCAAACCTAATTAAATCTGATTCCAATTACAAACAAGGCTTGTTTATTGCAATTTCCCAGAAATGATTCAGAGTATAAGTATAAACCTTGTTCATCGGGCATTAGGATTAGACCCCACTCCGAGCTGCTCAATAAACTTGGTCAAACGCAAATGCTTTGCCGCCCATTGCTCCGCCAGTTTCTGCTCCTTCATCTCCGCTTCCCTCCGCAGTCCCGCTAACTGCTCTCTATACTCCGCTTCGATTCGATCAAGCGTCGCCTTCTGCTCCTCTCTAAGCGCTTTAACCTTAGCTTCAATCTCATCCATTTTCTCCCTCTTCCGTGTCGCCTTCTCCGATTCCAATTGCAATTCAACTCTCTTCAATCGCCAAGCCGCTTCCTTCTTATGCGCAGCCCACGCCCGATGCCCTTCCTCCAATTCCCTACAGCACTCCACCAGATCACAAACCACCGGATCATGTGCAGAATTATTATCGTTGCCCTGGAGCCACGGGATCGGCGGGGCCGTTAACGGTGAGAGGCTCAACGTGACGGACGGGGACGAGCTGGACGACGAAGCCAGCCACGGCGGCAGAGCGCCACCAGTGGTCGCCGGTAATGGCATTGCGTTGACTAGTTTTTGCGCGAATGTTTCTAACAGATGCGAGTATTTCCCGTCGTCTACGGGCGCGATTACTTGTTGCTGTTTGTGTTGTTTTTCTTTGAAAACTTCCCACCACTTGCCGAGTCGTTTGGGGGTTCGGCCGGGGAGTTCAGCGGCGATTTTCTTCCATTTGTTGCCGTGTTTGGCTTGCAGATTGATTACGAGGGATTGCTCGTGTTGGGTGAGGGAGCCTTTTTTGATTCCGGGTTTGAGATAGTTTTTCCACCTTTCCAAACAGGATTTAGCGTCCCTGTTGAGGCTCATACGCTCTGAAACCAGGTGCCAATCACGAGCCCCATATTGCTTAACGTACGCGCGTAGCACTGAATCTTCTTCACCTCGCCACCGCTGCCTTTCCTTCATTTCCCAATTCCATCATAATTTTGAGTTCAAATCTCAAAGAAAAAAACAAAGAAAATATGCAGGAAGATGAAATGTTTACTAAAAGTAAGAAGGGCCCTTTTGGTGTAGAGGTTCACGAAATAAGATCTGGTATATAGAAGGGAAGGGGGGAGGGGGAGGGGGAGGGGGGGTGTGAAAGAAAACAAACAAAAAAGATTCACGCGAGAGGGGGAGGAGGAGGAGGTAAAAACAAAATCATTAAAGAAGCGTTGTTGTAATTGTGAGTAATTCTGACGTGGTGACAGGAATTTGGTGACGTTCACAGCCCCATTGATGTCTGATCTAAAATTAGCAATAGCATTAGCATTAGCATGCAGGGCTAAAGAGAAAGGGGGGTCAACGAGAGAAATGGAGAGTGGAACTATCATGATCATGGGTATTGTATTGGGGGAGTGATATTTCACTGCTCTACTTTAATACTGTACACTATTTTTCTCTCTCCCTCTCTCTCTTTCCCACTTTTTTCTAATATCTGCAAAACCTGCCCCCTTGAGGTGACTACACTAGTAGACCTTGAGTGTCACAATATTATTCATCTCCATATGGACCCCCACCCCAGTTTTTGGACATAATTAATTTCAATGCTTCAATTCAAATTGCTACTAAAATCTTCAATTTGTCACCAAATAGTCAAACAGTAAAATTATCTCTAAACATTCAATTCAAATTTCAACTCAATTGAAATACTCCATATTGTCTTAAAATATTCTTAATTTTATCTTTTTTATTTTACATTTTATCATATACTGTATTTATTTATAATCAGATATATAATTCATATTTACATTTAAAGTAAGTTAACTCAACAAAATAAAAATGTTACTAAATTATATATGTTTCAATTTTTAAAATTTTCATAAATATATATATAAAAAAATATTAATTCACTGTATAATTTACTTAAAACAATTCATAAAACAATAGATCATTTAAACAGTTAATTTAAGCTGTCAAATTCTAAAAACAATTCATTAAATTAAACAGGAAAAGAAAAGGAACAAAATAATTTGGATTTGAGTTTGAGTTGGTGGCCACCAAAATGTCATTTGTGGCAATTTGCCACTAGTTTTGAGTTTGGATTGGACAAGTTTTTTTTATGTCAATTAGAGTTTTTGCCTATGGATTGGAGATGCCCTTAGATAGTTTTTTTTTCCTCAGAAGAATGCTTAGATATATAGTCTTGTTAAACGATGGAAGACTCATTAGGTTCAATATTTAAAAGGGCTAGTCTTGTATGAAATATTGCATATATGCATTTCAGTCATTCACACACATGTTCTTTATAAATACACCCACAAGCTTAATTCACACACATGTTCTTTATAAATACACCCACAAGCTTAATTCACACACACATTTTTTTATAAATACACCAACAAACTTAATTCACACACAAATTTTTTATAAATACACTCACTGACAGCTTAATTCGAAATTTTTAATCCGTTTATTTTACTCGTTTCTGTGATTTTTTTATCTTTTATTTTATTGTTGAACGCGGGATATTAAATGTAGTAATTCAAATTGTAATATGTAGTAATACACATTATTTTATGTAGTAATAACACAAACTATTTATATAATAATACAAATTCTTTTATTTAGTAACACGTTTTTTCTAGTGTTTTTATTGATGTAGTAACTCACATTATAATATGTAGTAACATATATTATCGAATGTAGTAAACACAATAATCATGTTGTAATACAAAATGTTTTATTGTAGGATGATGCGAAAAATATTAGATCATTTGATAAAGTTACATATAGTAACAAACGTCTATTCAATGTAGTAATTCAAACTGTAGTATGTAGTAACATATAATTTTTTATGTAGTAAAACAAATTATTACATGTAGTAATAACACAATTTTATATAGTAATACTGATTCTTTTATACTTTTATATTTTTTTTATTGATTAAGTAATCCACATTATAATATATAGTAACATATATTATTGCATGTAGTAAGATATATTATTGCACGTAATACAAAATAACATTGACTCATAATAATTAGTATTAAAGAATATTTAAAGAAATATAAAATATTTAAGGATTAAGGTCATCGTAAATTGCAGCGTCCGACCGCGGCTTGAGGTGACCGAAAACTGCTCGGAGAAGATGACCATGTTCGATTTCTGTCAGTGGGTGCATTTATAAATGTGGGTGTGAATTGAACTATCAGTGGGTGTATTTATAAAAAATGTGTGGGTGAATTAAGTTTGTAGGTGTATTTATAAAAAATGTGTGTGTGAATCAAGCTTGTGGGTGTATTTATAAAGAATGTGTGTGAATTAAACTTGTGGATGTATTTATAAAGAACATGTGTGTGAATAACTGAAATGCATGTATACAATATTGCATATAAGTTTTTGTGTATTTAAAAATATTTTGATTTGTTCGTTGAAGTGATGGCAAGTCTTGTTATTCTATTAAGCTTGTTTGTGAACTGAATCAAGGTCTATTTTCAATTTGTTGATATAATCAATAATCAAGCTTTGCAGATCAGCTCGATAAATGTTTGAGTCGAGTTTGAATTTATTTACTTAGGTCGACTCAATTAATATATATATATATCTATTTTTTTTTTTCTACACACTCATACAATATTACACGAATTCAGATATGTGCAATATCCTTCAAATCATATTGCTTCTTTCTTAAATCATGCTCTTTTTTCTTTATTTTTTCAACACTGCTTCTTTTTACTTGCAGTATTCATGGTAGTATTTTTTAAATCTAGTTTTTTTCACTTTTTTTATGGTTGTTCATCATCTCTGTAATTTGTATCTCTAGCTGTAATTTGTAGTATATATTTATTCATGATATGCAATTACGTTTTGTTCTTTAACACAATTTTTTTATATATTAATGCATTTTTCAATATTTTACATGTATTATTATAAAAATAAATATGTGTTGTTTATTCATACAATAACATATATTTATTTTTATGGGTAAACAAATTTGGAAGCAAGTTTTTATATGGGTTGGTCTGCTATGGACTCGAGTGCATGTTGTGCCCCTAGTCCATGTTGCACTTTTTGGTAAATGGTGTTGCACTTTTCAATTACTCCGTATTAAACTGTATAATAATATTTTTAGTAATAATTGAAAAGTGCAGCACCATTTATCAAAAAGTGTAAGTCAGTAAACTGAAAAGTGCACATGGACTAGGGTGCTAAGCATGCACTCGAGTGCATACTAGACTTTACCTTTTTATATTTATCTTTGCGCAATTTTTTGGAAAATTCATTTAACTCGATCTAACTTGTAAAGAAATGTGAATTTTTTTTATCTCCTCTTTAAATATATTAATATTGCTTGTAGTATTGTACAAGAGAGTGTCTTTTTTTCTATCTTTTCAAATATAGTACTCCGTAGATAATATTATGGTTGTTCAAACTATGTACCTCAATGTTTTACTATTTTTTTATATTAGTATTATTTTTTTAAAATTGTGTGAATGAGACATTTAATCTGGGAGGAGGATAGTAGGAGAGTTTGATTAAAATTATTCATTCCGTCCCACAATTACTTTCATACTTTTAATTTTGAAACGTTTCACAATAATTTTCATGCTCATAAAATGAAAAATCATTTATAAACTTCGCTCTTTTATATAAATTTCATTACTTTTTCTATACACGTGTACAAAACTCTACTCATTATTATACTTTCTTAATATGCGTATTCATGTACATGTGAAAGTAATTTTAAAACGGAGGGCGTATTGTATTTAGTACACTTGAAATGAAATAAATGGGGGAGGCTAAAACTAAAAGTAAAGGGGGAAAAGTGGCCGGGGTGGGACTGTAGTCCGGGTTTTACGGCATAAGGAGACGAATTTGATAAAGACAGGACCTTCTCAGTCTTGTCAGTGATACGTCTCTTTTTCCAATTTCACCCCCACAATTACTTTTCCTTTATTTCCATATAAACCCCAGCACTATAATAGTGAAACCATGTTTTTTTAATTATCAAATATAATAAAATAATATAGCTAGATTCATAGTATTAAAAATTGAATGAATAATTTATTGTAAAACATTAAAAATTAAAAACTGAAAAATATTATTGAAAAATAAAGGGAGTATTAAATACATACAAATCGAAAAAAATGGGTATCAATGAGAAAATACAAGTACTTAAATTAAAGAAATATTTATGAATACATGAACAGTGGTAGAACTTGTGTAGATTAGAATTTAAATAAATTCTTTTTTCAAGTGTTATTATTGTTATAAATATGAAGTATCACAATTGTACATATAAATTGTTAATTTTGTGCATACCAATTTAACTGTTATACACGTGAATTGTCATTGTTTAAAAAATAAATATTTAATTAAAATGACAAATTATGCAATTGAGTGTAGAAATATATTTGAATTTTATTCAACATTTGACTCAATTAATTGAAACTCAAAATTTTAATTGTATAAATACAATAAATTGCACTCAAGTATCACTCTTTAAATATATTTTGCATGCATTATCGTAACACTTAAAAAAAAAATTACTAAATTCAAATTCATACAATTGTTATTCATCAATAATTTATTCAAGATATTAATAAATGAAAGAAGTAAAAAAAAATGAATAAATATTTTGATACGGGAATCGCAGATATTAAAAAGTTCCAAGATATCTAATACTCCCTCCGTCCCACAAGTGTTTGCACCACAAATTGGGCACACTTTTTAAGAAAAAAGTGTAATGAGTGGAGTGTTGAGGGGTAATTTTGTAAAGTTATATGGATAAAATAAAAAGGTGATTGAAAAGAGAGTAAAAGTAATGGCATTTTGTGTAAATATGTGAATATTGTGAGGGTGAAGTTTATGAGAGTGTTTCCTTTTATGGGTGTGCAAACAATTGTGGGACGGACAAATAAGGCAAGTGTGCAAACAGTTGTGGGACGGAGGGAGTAGTAATAATAAAAAAAACACTGTCGGGATGTTTTAAAATTAGACACAAGTTTGAATTCTGTACGAGTTTTTTTTTTTTTGATTGAGACCACCTTTACCTTTTTTCTCGCTCTTTATCTCTATTGGCCTTCCTGCATTAACATTTCAGATTTGGTAGGATAAGGAAATCTGATAAAATTTTAGATGTGAAAATTATGATAAATAGTTATTCAAAAAAAAAAAAAAGATAAATAGTTATTGTATATATTTATTTTGAAATTTTGAGTACAATAAGATGTAACTTTATATCAAATTAATTATTTAAAACTAAGTGATGTTGTATAATATAATATAACTGTTAAATAATTGTGTAAAAAGGAGTGATAATAGTAGAAAATAAAGATATTTTTAAAAGTGAATGCAATTTGATGTTGAAATGTAAATGTTAAAAAATCTCAAACTAAATTAAGACGAAAAAAGCTACATTCCACGACCGGTTGTGAAATTTACAGCATAGATCAAACTTAGATGCCCGCGGTTGGCGAATTATTTTCTTATTTACATCAATCAAATTTGTATAAACATGAAATCAATCTTTATAAAATTTGATGAGAATCAATAATTTAGTCGTAAGTCGTAACAATCTGTATTGGCGTGTTTATTTAGGTCAACAGAGGAGGTCGATGGAGTTTAAGAGAGTGATACTAGTAGTATTTGTGATGTTTGAAAAATAGAAAATAATCCGCAAGATAAAATTAGCAGAATATTTGTAGGTTTCTGTTAGCCAATTTGATGTAAATCTATGTAGCTCCAACATATATTCATTTAATCACATATATAGGCTGCACTGCTCTGCAGATACGTAGCTACTACTCCTGATTCAGACAATCTTGAGAGTAGTTAAGGGGACAACAAATCCTGCCCTCAAGATTTTATTTTCAAACTATTTTCATGTCTAGCTTATTAACTAATTCTTCCGTACATGATACTAACACAATTTTTAAATAAAACATGAATTGCCCTTTTTATTTTACAGTAGGAATTTTTATTGATGGACCCGACTGAAATTCACAAGGTTGAAAATATGGGCACACTTTAAATTCCTGGGGTGGGTATATGAATATAAAACAGTAGTAAATTTAATAACAAATTTTTAATACTCCATATAATTCTAACAAAAAAAATTGAACAAATTTTACATATGAAAGAATTTTGTTTCATTTAAAAGTCGAGGTGAGAATTAATTTCCTTTTTTTTTTAAGGGAAAATATCATCACTAAACTATACCATTTTTCAGTTTTAGTCACCCACATTTAATCACTATCAAAATTGGTCACTCACTTATTCTTTAATATCAAAATTGGTCACTCACTTATTTTTTTTTTATCAATTTTGATGTTGCTGTTAGTGAATCCGTCATTTACTAACGGAGAAGAGGTTTTGAGCGCGAACTTTTATTTTCCCTCTTTTAATTCCTTAACCCTAAACTCTCAAACCCATTTTTTTTTAATTTTACTGAATTTATCTCCAATTAATATTACTGCTGTTTGTTTAAGAATAGATTATGAAGTCCTAATAATTAGTTAAATTGTGTTGGTCATGTATGTACTATGTTTTTATAATTATAGTGTGTAGTTCGATGATTTATAATTATTGTATTCACTGTGGTTGAAAATTATTCAGACTTGCTTTTATATTCTGTTTTTTCAGACTTTTTTTAATAATATTTCAATTACTGATTTTCATATTGAATTTGTATAATGATTGGGAATATAAAATTATTTCAAAATAGTTAATTATTAGAATTCATTTCCCAATTTATAATTATTAGGATTTGATAATCTATTCTTAACCAAACAGTAGTAATATTAATTGGAGATAAATTCAGTAAAATTTAAAAAAAAAATGGGTTTGGGAGTTTAGGGTTAAGGAATTAAAAGAGGGAAAATAAAAGTTCGCGCTCAAAACCTCTTCTCGGTTAGTAAATGACGGAAATGACGGATTCACTAACAGCCGCATCAAAATTGATAAAAAAAGAATAAGTGAGTGACCAATTTTGATAGTAAAGAATAAGTGAGTGATCAATTTTGATAGTGATTAAATGTGGGTGACCAAAACTGAAAAGTGGTATAGTTCAGTGACCAAAAGTGATATTTTCCCTTTTTTTAAATATCATAAAATTTATCATTTTTTTCAATACCGATAACTAAAAAAATTAATTATTTAAAAATATGTCTAGAATATTTGCCGAATATTTCTGTCCTTCCTAAAATATTTGGAGTCAGATAAATAAAATATGTTTATTTTTCAACCTTATCTTTTATCTTATTATTGTTGGGGGTATGGTGGTGGGGGTGGGAAAATTAAGATTTGGATGTAGACATGTCATATGTATTGTAAAATTGAGGGAGATTCTGATCCGATCTTCTCTACTCCAAACACCCACTCTACCCCATATATATATATATAATATACACTCCAGTTCCCTACTTATTAATCAATTTTGTCATTTTTATAGTATATTTTATTTAATTATTCATACTTAAAATAGTAAAATAATATTTTATCTATCTTCTTAAAATATTTTAATATTACATCAAAAGTCACTACTTTATTCACACTAAAAAGTACTATCATTATCACTTTTTAAGTTAATTTTTTTTTTTGGTAAAGTCTAGTATGCACTCGAGTGCATGTTGTGCACTCTAGTTCATGTACACTTTTCAGTTTTACAGACTTATACTTTTTTTGGTAAATGCTGTTACACTTTTCAATTATTACTAAAAATATTATTATACAGTTTAATAATTGAAAAGTGCAACACTATTTACCAAAAAGTGTAAGTCAGTAAACTGGAAAGTGCAACATGGACTAGAGTGCACAACATGCACTCGAGTGCAACATGGACTAGAGTGCAACCCATGCACTCGAGTCCATAGCAGACCAACCCATTTTTTTTACTATTCTCACATTTATCTCTCATAATACTCCCTCTCAAAGCTACCAAACTTTTCTTTTTCGTTTGTCCCAATCACATCACCTCTAATACATCCACTTACTATATTAACACACCGTATTAAGCGGAAAGTCAATAAGAAAAATTATATTATACTTCATCTAATTAAATAATTTTATAAAGTAAATTCTAAGTAAATTTTGTGAGAATTGGACGAAATGAGACGTTGAATTTTTAACATTTAATAAATATGAAAATAACTTTTAAAAAAAATTATAAATTACGAAAAAAAAATTTTTAAGTAATATTAAAATTACTCTTAATAAATTGTAAGTCAATCCCCTTCAATATCAATCACAAAGCCTTAAATAAATAAATATTTTAGTTAATTAAATCACAACCTTTTCCTCATTTGCAATCTAATCTAAACTTTAAGATAATCGCAAATAAATCACAAACTTTAAATATTATTGCAATTTAGTCTTTTTGACAATTTTAATTGTGTTCGAATCTAACATAATTTAGACTTCTTAATGACATAACAACACCTTAATAAAATAATATTGTTTTTCAATCAAATCAATATCAGAAGGTATGATTTAGGGACAAAGTAAACTTCTAATAAGTCTAATTTGCAATAATGTTTAAAGCTTGTGATTTATTTACAATTATTTTAAAGTTTAGATTAGATTGCAAATAAGGGAAATGTCGTGATTTAATCCCCGGGACCTTTCGAGTTATTCTTATGTGGTTAACTCTATTTAAAGAAAGAATTAATGTAGGTTTTCTCAAATGAGTCTAAATAATTTTTTAATGAATATGTATTTACTATAAAATTCTGAGTAGAATTAATATGTATTTTTTTAAAAAAAATTTTATGTTAAATTAAGATGAAGTAATGCTCATAATAGTAAGATTTATAAGTATTTGTAAAAATATATGTATAGTTAAAGGTAGAAATTTAAATTTTAAATTAGAATAAAATTGGAGACACAACATCTCATCTACGTTTTCCGATGAATCTCAAATCAAACATGGTAATCTAGCTATACAATTACAAATGCTACTACTATTTCTAAATTTTTTTAGCAAATCTCCCTTTTCACGAATTTTGTTTTCAGCCCGTAATATTGTAGGTTACCCTAACGTCGTTTGCAAAATATAATGTTGAGAGTGAGCATTTGTGATATGATCCACCGGAATTTATTTGTCAATCAACTAACTGATTTCAAAAAAATATTGTAGTAGAATTATTTTATATTCACCCCCCAATCCCCATTCCTTATTGAAATATTTTTAGCTATTTATTAAAAAAATTAGGAAACTTAAAATTTAGAACAATTTTACCTTTAACTAATTACTTAATTAATTTTTTTAGACAACGATACACTAACCACTTAAGTTATTTCAATATGTCAATTAAAAAATTATTAAAGAATTTTAGATAGAGTGATTTGAAAGAAATTGAATGAAATTAATTAAAAGAATAAATAATTAAGAACAAAATTTTAAGCCTAACAAATAATTAATAGAAAAACAGAGGAAGTATTAGGTATAAGTGATTTAGTTTATCTATTAAAAAAAAAAACACTTGTATTTAGGCATTTAGCTCATTGGGCATAGTTGATTTTTTTTTTTTTATAAATTTTTTACGAAGAGAGTAGTTTATAGTTACCCCTTTACCAATTTCTGATCCACCCTGGAGTCCTGGACCATATGATTGGGCTTCCATTCTCCATGTAAACAAAAGGGCGCGGTTATAGACACACACCAATGTATTGAGGACACCCACGCGATGAGAACACACACTGAGATGAGGACACCCACTTGGAAATCTCAAAAATACCCTTATTCTTCCACTTAAACATATTTCTCATTTTATGGGGTACACCCACTCCCACTTTCTCTACAGTTCCAAACCCTAATTTTTTTTCAATTCTTTCCTCCCCTCCCTACACCGCCGCTGCTCCCCCTCTCTACGTCGCCGGCGACGCTGCCTCCCCCCCCCATCACACCTGCGTCGCTGCCTCCCCCCTCACACCTGCGTCGATCGATGCCGTTTGAAGATGCCGCCGCCGCGTTTGTTGAAGAAAAAGCAGTCGCCGCCGAGTTTGTTGAAGAAAGCCGCCGCCGCCGCGTCTTTTGAAGAAGGACGCCGCCGCCCCGTCTCCACCAGCAATCGACCCATTTTGAAGAAAGATCGCTCGATCTGTAACAGAAGGTTTTGTATTTTTTGATTTTCAGATCTGTTAAGAAATCCACTCTTCTCCCCCTTCTTTTGGTTTTTTTTGGTTTTGCGTTTATTATTTTTATTCAATTTTTTGGATTAGGAAAGTAGATTTTTACAGATTTTTTTTTAAAGGAATTTGAGTTTGTTCATTAGTTTTTTTCGAACCATTTGTGTTTGTTTTGTAAAATAATTCGAACAATTTGTGTTTGTTATGAAAAGAATTTCGAACAACTTGAATTTGTTCGGAAATAAAATTCGAGCAAGATGTCCGATGTTTTATTTTGCACAATTGAATGTTGTTCATGAATTTCTTTCGGACAAATTGAGATTTTTCATTAAAATATTTCGAACATCTTACCTTTGTTCTGTTAAAAATTTCGAACACATTAAAAAAAATTATTTTTGTTGAAAATTTGTGTTTAAAAAAAATTTGTTGAAATTTTGGAACAGCTCACCTTGGAGTGTTTCTGTTTCATGTTGTTTTTTTGGGTGGTGTTTGTCGATTAATATGACGGGTGGGTGTACTCATCTTTCTTTTTTTTTAATTTACACGAGGGGTATATTGGACATTTCGCATACCCTCTAGTATTAAAAAAAAGTCTGGTGCCTCTAGTATTAAAAAAAAGTCTGGTGGGTGTCCTCAATAGGTTGGTGTGTGTATAACCGCGGCCTAAACAAAATGTTGATCATCTTTTTTAATAATGGAAAATATATTGATAAATTGTTGTGGACCATACAATTTCTTGTTGAAAATTCATTTTTAAAAAAAAAAAATTAATAAAATGTTGTCGATTAGATTGTTTTTCGTCGATAAACTATCGTCGAGCATACACTCTATGGTCGACAAATCAGTGTCGATCAAAATAATATAATTTAAAAAGAAAAATTAATATTTTTGAAGTGGGGCGGCGGCTGGTGCTTCCCCTAGGATTAGGGTTAGATTGTGTTTAAATGTTAGGAAAAGTGTATCTATCTTACTAAAAGGATAAAACGGATAGTTTACATGAATATTTAATTAATAAAAATTGAGAGGGAGTGTACCTGGAGGGGGCATATAACTCAAGTCATTAAATAGGGCTCATATAAAAAGAAAAGGAATTTGAGTCCAAGGTTGCAACACCCGCGGCCCGGCCGATTATGAATATACAGCAGCCCATTCCAACTACTAGTGGGTTATTTGCCCCTCTTATATGCACTTCCCTATACACCGCAATATAAGTTGGGCCCAGAAAATAAAGAATTAAAGAAGCCCACCATAATAATAATTGTTTTTGGCCCAATTGATGAGTTTTGGTTAGAGGGCAGCAGCCGTGTCTTTCAATTACAGTAACCAAGAAAGAAAAACAGGGAAGAAAGGGAGAGAAAGAAAAAGAGAGAATGAGAAGAAGGGTTTGTCTCGTGGGAACTCATTTCTTCACCGTTTTGTCTCAAATTCCGAGGAGGAGTTCGTGGTGACGTGCTCTTCATTTTGGTTGGAGTAGATTTTCACGAATCGTCTCCAAGAGGTACAAAGAGAAATTGATTGTTTCATTCTCATTGTACTATTTTAGTGTACTCTCTTCGTATATTTATTGTGTGTTAATGGTGCTATTGGTGTTGATTCCTCTATTTGTAATAGAGAAGGAAACTTTGTATTCCCATTTGATATAGTGGAGTATTTTGCTGGACGGGGTCCCGTGGTTTTTACCCTCTTGTGAAGGGGTTTTCCACGTAAAAATTCTTGGTGTTATTGCGTATTTATTTTCGTAGTTAATTTGCATATTTTGGTCTGTTGTCTATTGAGCTTTTGTGGAAGTGATTGTTGTTTTTGTGCATTCCGCTGCGCCGAGCAATCGACTCTGATTTTGACACCTTCCACAACAGTGGTATCAGAGCCTAGGTCAAACTAGGCTCGGACCATGGAGGGCATTGGTAATAGCTCGATGATTAAATTGACTGCAGAAAACTATTCTATATGGAAGCCCATGATGGAGGATTTGCTCTACTGTAAAGATTTGTATGATCCTGTTGAAGGAAAAGATGCTAAGCCCGAAAGTATGGAAGCCAAGGAATGGGAGAAGTTTAGTAGAAAAACAATTGGTACAATCAGACAGTGGGTAGATATCAGTGTTTTTCACCATGTGGCTAAGGAGACAGATCCGTGTGATTTGTGGAAAAAGTTGCAAGAATTGTATGAGAGGAAGAATGCGCAAAACAGGGCCTTTGTTATCAGAAAGTTAGTGAACTTGAAGTACAAAGATGGGAGTTTTGTAGCAGAGCACTTGAATGTTTTTCAAGACTTGGTAAATCAACTTTCTACCATGAATATTGCATTCGATGATGAGGTGCAGACTTTATTCTTGTTGAGCTCTCTACCTGATAGCTGGGAGACTATGGTGGTGACACTCAGTAATACAGCTCCGAATGAAAAGTTGAGTTTGAACATGGTTAAAGAGAGTATGTTCAATGAAGAGACTCGAAGAAAGGAATCTGGGGCTAGTTCTTCGCAAGCACTTGTCACCGAGAATAGAGGTAGAAGCAAGAGTAGAGGACCTAAAGGTCGTGGTAAATCAAGAGACAACAGGTCTAAGTCCAAGGAGAGATTCAAGTGTTACCATTGTGGTGGATCCAACCACATGAAGAGAAATAGCAGAATCTGGAAGCAAGAGCAAAGGGAAGAGAATCAGAAGATAAAAATACAGCAGCCATCGTCACTCACTCCGATGATGATCAGACTGTAGTTTGTGTTAGCGATGAGTGTCTCCATATGGAGAATCCCGATGTTGAGTGGATAGTTGATTCGGGTGCTTCTCATCATTGTGCTCCGAAGAGAGAGTTGTTTACAAACTACAAGGCTGGAGATTATGGTCACTTGTTCATGAGAAACAAGAGTGTTGCACCGGTTATTGGCATTGGAGATATGGTTGTTGAGACTGATTTGGGATTCACACTGATGTTGAAAGATGTGAGACATATTCCACAATTGCGCCACAATTTGATTGCCATTAATGTTCTTGATAGAGAGGGATACAAGCATAAATTCACAAATGGTAATTGGAAGCTTGTGAAGGGTTCTTTGTTGGTTGGCAAAGGAAAGCTTTGTTGTACGTTGTATCGAACGAAGCTCAAGATGGCTCGAGACCAACTATTTGCAGCCGAAGATGAATCTTCACCAAATTTGTGGCACAACAGGCTAGGACACATGAGTGAGAAAGCATTGCACATCCTAGCCAAATAAACTCTGATTCCTACTGCTCAAAGTAAGTCACTCCACCCTTGTGATTATTGTTTATTAGGCAAACAAAATATAATTTCTTTTCGTTCACATTCTAATCGAAAAGATGTTGTATTGGAGCTAATACATTCTGATGTTTGTGGTCCCTTCGAGGTGGATTCGTTGGGTGGAAATAAATATTTCATCACTTTCATTGATGATGCTTCAAGGAAGACTTGGGTGTACTTCTTGAAGAACAAGAGTGAAGTATTTCAGAAATTTCAGTGGTTCCACACTATGGTTGAGAGACAGACAGGAAAGTTGCTGAAATGTCTACGAACTAACAATGGTGGCGAGTACACTTATAGAGAGTTCAAGGCATATTGTGCTCAGCGTGGGATTAGACATGAAAGAACTGTTCCGGGCACTCCTCAACATAATGGTGTGGCAGAGAGGATGAACAGAACCATTATGGAGAAAGTGAGATGTATGCTAAGGATTGCCAAGCTACCCAAGTCATTCTGGGGTGAAGCCGTGTTGACTGCTTATTATTTGATCAATCGATCTCCATCAGTTCCTTTGGATTCTGATATTCCAGAGAGAGTATGGAGTGGGGAAAATGCCTCTTATTCCCACTTGAAGGTGTTCGGATGCAAAACCTTGGTGCACGTACCGAAGGAGCAAAGAAGCAAGTTAGATAGCAAATCTACACCTTGCATATTTGTTGGATATTGAGATGAAGAGTACAGATACAGATTATGGGATCCAGAGAAGAAGACGATTGTGAGGAGTAGAGATGTCATCTTCTATGAAAATGAAACGATGGAAGATTTGAAGAAGGGGGAGACCTCCACTCCGATGCCTACTCGTGTTGCTGATCTAACACCATATGAGATTCCTACCATTGATGCTGAAAATGGTGGAGAAGAAGTTGAGAATGAAGATGAAGTTGGGATGGAAAATGATGACCCAACTGCACTTGACCCAGATCCAGTTGTCCAAAAACCGGGAGATGTTGAGCAGGAGATTCAACATGCACCACCAGAAAATGCAGAACATGGTGGAAGACCAGTGAGAAATCGAAGGCCGAATGCACTGTATCCGAGTTCAGATTGGGCGTTGATTACGAATGAGGGGGAGCCAGAGAACTTTGAGGAGGTATATTCCCTCAAAGACAAAGATCAGTGGCTTGAGGCGATGCAAGAAGAGATGGATTCTTTACACAAGAATCATACATTTGATTTGGTTGAGCTGCCTAAGGGTAAGAGAGTTCTAAAGAACAAGTGGGTATTCAAGCTAAAGAAAGATGGTGATAAGGTAGTCAGACACAAGGCACGATTGGTCGTCAAGGGATTTACTCAAAAGAAGGGAGTTGACTTTGATGAGATATTCTTACCAGTGGTGAAGATAAGTTCTATTCGCATTGTGTTGGGATTAGCAGCTAGCTTGAACCTGGAGATTGAGCAGCTTGATGTTCGAACAACATTCTTGCATGGAGAGTTAGTGGAGAACATATACATGAATCAACCACAAGGTTTTGAGGTTAAGGGAAAGGAGCACTTGGTCTGCAAATTGAGAAAGAGCTTGTATGGCTTGAAGCAAGCTTCACGACAGTGGTACATGAAGTTTGATTCTTTTATGGCTATCCAAAGTTATAAGAGAACGGAGGCGGATCATTGTGTTTATGTCAAACACTTCCCTGATGGTAACTTCATTATTTTGTTGCTTTATGTTGATGATATATGTTGATTGTGGGAAAGGATATTGTGTCGATTAGCAGGTTGAAGGGGGAGCTGTCCAAATCCTTTGACATGAAGGATTTAGGCTCAGCAAAACAGATTTTGGGCATGGAGATTATTCGTGACAGAAAGGCTGGAAAATTGTGGATGTCACAAGAAAAGTACATTGAGAAAGTACTTGAGAGGTTCAACATGAAACATGCTAAGCCCGTGTCCACGCCACTTGCTAACCACTTCAAGTTGAGTAAGAAGTCTTATCCCACTACTCGAGAGCAGAGATAAGAGATGACAACAATTCCTTATTCCTCTGCAGTTGGTTCTTTGATGTACGTCATGGTGTGTACACGACCGGATATTGCTCAAGTTGTTAGCTTGGTGAGCAGATTTCTTTCCAATCCAGGAAAAGATCATTGGGAGGCCGTAAAGTGAATATTCAAATATTTGAGAGGAACTTCAAAATCATGCTTGAGTTTTGGAAGTTCGAAGCCGACTCTTGTGGGATACACAGATTCAGACATGGCAGGTGATCTCGATGAGAGGAAATCCACTTCAGGCTATTTGTTTACATTCGCAGGGGGAGCCGTCTCATGGCAATCAAAGTTACAAAAGTGTGTTGCCTTATCCACCACTGAGGCAGAGTACATTGCAGCGAACGAAGCTGGAAAAGAGATGATGTGGATGAAGAGATTTCTCCAGGAATTGAGTTTGAAGCAAGAGGAGTACATGGTTTTTTGTTATAGTCAAAGTGCTATTGACTTGAGCAAAAATTCCATGTATCATGCTCAAACGAAGCATGTTGATGTGAGGTACCATTGGATTAGAATGGTATTGGAGAAACAACTTATGAAGCTTGAGAAAATTCACACCGATAAAAATCCTGCGGATATGATGACTAAGGTGGTTACTCGTGAGAAGCATGATTTGTGTGCCGGATTGGCCGGCATGAGCTCGAGGTAGATGTGACGTATGTGGCCAACTATATTGGGAGGGGGAGATTGTTGGGCTTGCCCAATATAAGTTGGGCCCAGAAAATAAAGAATTAAAGAAGCTCACCATAATAATAATTGTTTTTGGCCCAATTGATGAGTTTTGGTTAGAGGGCAGCAGCCGTGTCTTTCAATTACAGAAACCAAGAAAGAAAAACAGGGGAGAAAGGGAGAGAAAGAAAAAGAGAGAAGGAGCAGAAGGGTTTGTCTCGTGGGAACTCGTTTCTTCACCGTTTTGTCTCAAATTTCGAGGAGGAGTTCGTGGTGACGTGCTCTTCATTTTGGTTGGAGTAGATTTTCACGAATCGTCTCCAAGAGGTACAAAGAGAAATTGATTGTTTCATTCTCATTGTACTATTTTAGTGTAATCTCTTCCTATATTTATTGTGTGTTCCAAGAATAGTATTCTTGAGGATAGTTTGATGCTATTGGTGTTGATTCCTCTATTTGTAATAGAGAAGGAAACTTTGTATTCCCATTTGATATAGTGGAGTATTTTGCTGGACGAGGTCCCGTGGTTTTTACCCTTATGTGAAGGGGTTTTCCACGTAAAAATTCTTGGTGTTATTGCGTATTTGTTTTCGTAGTTAATTTGCATATTTTGGTCCGTTGTCTATTGGGCTTTTGTGGAAGTGATTGTTGCTTTTGTGCATTCCGCTGCGCCGAGCAATCGACTCTGATTTTGACACCTTCCACAACACCACGTTCCCCAAAAATTAGATGAAAGATAGACAATTTTTATTTTTATTATTATTATTAATTTTTTTTTTTAAGGTTTACAAGATTATCAATATCCGATAGATAACATAATTCTAAACTCCAAATCTTCCAAACCATATCGAATCAACTTGACATCATTGCTCCATCCAACCATGAGGAAGATGAAAACGCGTAAAATCTTTGTCCATCAAAAGATCAGATCTTTATTTTTCAATACAAGACACCCCACACTAAGGTATCAATATATCAAAACAATAGAGATAAAAACATGTAGCCAAAGGATCACCAAGCACCGGAATTCTCCGGGAACATCCAAATCCCAATCACCAACATTTCCCAAAAGAGGAAAAAACGAGTCCTAAAAGAGGAAAAACAGGTCCCATAGAAGAGAAGCAGGTCGCATATTGCGTAGAGGAGCTGGAAAAACCGGCTGGCAAAAAAAAAATAAAAAACTATAGACTAGGAACATAACCAATACAGAAAAATAAATCTATCTAAAACCATAAAAATGAGAACAACCGATAAATTATCCAAACAGTCACCATGGCTTCGTTAGGACTAATCTATTTGTTGAACCCTACCATCCACTAGAAGAAGGCTACATAAACTTAGGTAAGCTATGGACTGAAGAGAAAAAAAACCAAAATGAAGGCGACTGTGGCAGGTGGCGGCGACGATACAGTAATTTCTAGGTAGATCTAGACAGATCTATACCCATTTCGGACGGAGATGACGTAGATAAGTAGGCGGTAGTGATGGTACACATCGTTGACGACGACGGTAGCGGCGAGCACGCCGGAAACGGAAACCTTCGTCACTCTACATACCTTTAGACCGGAGAAGAGGGGAGAGTGGGGCGGCTGTTTTGGACGATGTGGGCGGTGGATCTTAAAATTGGGGTAGGGTTTCTATTGAGAGAAATTGATGAACACTACTCTATGACCTTTTATATCTTTTTTTCTTAATTTTTTTTATGATAAATGCACCCCTCCACAAAAACCCCAAATTTCTACTTAACTTTTTTTCCACTACATTTTTTCTCCCTCTTTCGCACCCTTCTTCCTCAGCGTCGCCGCTGCTGACCGCCTACTGTGCCCACCGCCTTTTAAAAAAAAATATAAAATAAATTCATTCTGCCTGCAACAATACGCTGCCACCCGTTATCCCTTTGTCCAGCGCCGCTGACGCCCTTCACGACTCCACTCCCTACCTCATTTTCTTCTTTTTTTTTAAAATAAAAATTGTGCAACAGCAGCGCCGCGCGCCGCCTTCTTCTCCACCGCACTGTCTTCCGTCGCTCTTAAGCAGTTTTTTTTTTTTAACTGGTCGATCCTTTTTTTTATTTTAAAAAATAAATTATTTCTACAAACTAGAGTCGACGAGAGTGTTTTTGGTCGACTCTGGTTTATCGAAAATAAGGGTTTTTTTTTTTTTATATTTCTAAGTTTTGTTTTTAATTTTTAAATATATTTGAAATGGTGGTGGCTGCCGGAGATCGGGCAGCGACTGTCAGAAGTGGGGCGGCAGTCTCTCCAGTTAGAGTTAGAATTAGAATTTTGGTTAGGGTTACTTTGAATTTTAAAGGAGTGTATCTATTTCTTTGTATTTTATTAAAAGGATAAAATATACTATATATTTTATTATTTTTACATGAATTTTTAATTAATATAAGTGAAGTGGAAGTGCATTTAACATTCATGGAGCCATGGAGGGGACATATAACCCACGCCTTGTTGACCCTTTTGAAAGATAAATGAAGTGCTATGAGTCTCATGTGGACGAGATACTATATCAGTTGCACGAAATAATTGGGGTTGGAATTTCATGTGCAAAGTGAATTAATAAAAAAACTGGTCAATGTGATTTTTAAAGTATGATTTTTTAGACAAAAAATAAAAAAAAATTATTTGTATATTCCAGGAAGATTAATTATAAGTATCTAGTATCTTACCTAAAACTGCTCATTTTTACACGTGACTGACAAGACAGAAGCGATTCTACCATTTAGGTCAACTGAAAAAATCTTTTCGCACAAGCAAACTAATACTACTATAGACACGTTTTGGTTTGTGATTAAGATAATTATAAACAATTAAATTAGTAATCATTACTTTTAAGACATTTGAAAATCCATAATGTATTGTATTGACTATTCTCTATTCATCATGAATTCCCGCACATAAAGATAGACTCTGGAAACTCAAGAATCTAAGCAACCTCGAATTAAAACCTTATCAAGATTGTTTTTATTTTTAATCATTTGAGATGTAAATATGTAATACTTATAAGGTCCCACCTTAACTTTGATTCATACTAAAACAACTACAATAAGTTAGGATTTGTGTTTAATTTGCACGATGCACAGTAATCTAGTTTTAAATTCGGATAATCCGTGTCTATATAAAAAAACAACTTTAAATAGAATGAATATATATATATATATATATTTTATGAATCAAAAAATAAGAATTGACATATTTTTCATGAACGGATGAAGTAAATAAGTATACTTATACTTTTTAAATACATATACATACTTTTTAAGTTGTACTACACATCACTTTCAATTATAAGGGTGACCCGTGAAAATCTCAAGCGGATTGAACGGGACCCATAAAATTCTCAAACAAGTCGGATTGAAATTAGTGTGCACGGATAACTTATATATTTTCCTAAAATATATGTTAATGTTTAATTAATGATTATCATTCTAACTCTCCGATCTCATCAACAACTTTAATTAGGCATATATCACCCAAAAAAAAAAAAGTGTTCTGAATATTGTTTTTATGGATTTATTATCTACACTGTAATTCAGCATTCTTTTAATTAAGATGTAAGTCAATCGAACAAGCTAATGAATTATTCATATTCAATTTGAAAAAGAAAACCTTAAGGTGAACCCTTCGCTATTTAATCGAATTTATATAGTTTCATATATTAGATTAATTCTGTTATTTATATATATACAATTATAAACTAACGTTATATAAACAAAATGAATTTTCATGGAGTATTATTAAAGGAGATGATCAGATCACTTCTCAATGGCTTCAACACTTTTGTGGGCCTTCTACTTTTATCAGTTGGGGGCTTCTACATTTTAGATTAATTCTGTATGAATTGTTTTTTATTAGTATAAATAAAAGGTATACACATTTTTTATTCATGAAAATGAGTGTTAT
This sequence comes from Galeopsis tetrahit, assembly GCA_963675135.1. Lineage (NCBI taxonomy): Eukaryota > Viridiplantae > Streptophyta > Magnoliopsida > Lamiales > Lamiaceae > Galeopsis > Galeopsis tetrahit. The sequence goes on from OY776124.1 coordinate 74,374,849, forward strand.
TTTGAGTTGAGTATATGTGATGTCAAAGTTGATAGATACTAATCTTCCTGCGTAGAAAAAGGTAAGCAGAGAGTCGATAAGCCAAGGCCATAGCTAACAAAGCCCACACTTCTTTGAATCCGCCGTTCAAATTTACGGTGTCGAACGACGGCGAGCTCTGCAGTCTCCGACAACCGTCCTTACTTTCACACTCATATAACTCATCCCCTGAGTACTGCACCTTCATCAGTAGCCTAAATCCGTAGTACATAAATGACACATATTTCAGCCACTTGATAAATTTTGGTATATGCTGCATGCAAAAATACACTCATTAGTCATTATAACTATTAGAGAATATAATAGAATAATATATTATATGTTATACTATTCCTATAATATATTATTCTATTATATTCTCTGATAATGATAATAACGTACATACTAAATAGTAGTGTAACATGTTTTAATTTGGTAGAACCTGAACATAGTATCCACCAGTGAGGAGAAAGAGCATTAGGATGAGCGAGGCGATCATCCCGGCTCGTTTTACGCTCATTACTGCTGCTCCGAACAGCTCCCCTGCTCCCTAATAACAGAGTTACTCACTCATCAAAATCGGCCTTACACACATAGACACAAACACAAACGTACACGTACTTGGCTGGTTACGACGATCAAGAGTATGGTGGATAATGTGAGGAAGAAGCACTCCACTGTTCTCTTGAAACCAACCATGAAATACAGGATGCACATGAAGAAAATGGGGTAGAGTAAATGTGCCACCATGTCACATAATGTGCTGCACACATAGTAAACACTTAGTCTATACATATCTGCTTTTCTCTCTTTCACCACGTACATCTTCTCGAATGGGAACACGTATACTGCTCCGAATATGGAAGACGATGTCCAGAAGATACAAATGTAGAACAACAAACCTATCTGCATGATTAATAGTCTTTTAACACATATGGCCTAATTATCAAATGGACTATTGCATCTCTTACTTGATCCCTCAGTTGAGCTTCTGTTCTTGTACTTGATTTCCACCACAGGAGGCCTAATAGGACAGCAACCCCGAACGACTGAACTAGTCGAAGCAGATCAAAATAATCTCGCCATCGTTCCTTATACGTTCGTTTGAACAATATCCTACATTGTTCCAACCAACTAAGGGTCCAATCTTTCTTCACTTGCACAGCTATCTTAAGGCGCTCTGGCACCTTCCCTGTTTGATGATTCTCTTCTTTCTCCCTTGGTTCCAATTCCACTTTGTACTTTTCCTGTAGATACTAAAGATAGTATATAATAATAAGGATCAATCAAAAGGAGAATACTAACAACTTTATAACAACAACAAAAAAAAAGCTCACTTTTATAACAACTTTTCCAAATTCACCATTAGTATCATGAGATGCTAACAAGAGTTCATCAGGAATACTAATGTCATTCACTTGTCCGGTTGCTAAATCTAGCAACAACTCAGCAGGATTCATGGGAATCTCCGGAATGAAGTTTAAACACGAAAAGTATTCCATTGAGTCTCTAGCTCTCCCATGGTACAAAGGGTACCCTTCTGATATCAGCAGAACCTTATCAAACGTGTGAAACATTCTGCTCGAAGGCTGATGGATCGTCGTAATAATCGTCCTCCCTACCTAATAGTAACAGTAACTCAGAAGAATCAATACAAATTGATTAATCAAGAATAAAGATTAACTATTAATATACCTTTGCAAGACCTTGAAGTATTTGTAGAAGCCTATTAGCAGAAGTGGAATCGAGGCCCGAAGTTGGTTCATCAAGCAAAAGTAGTGAAGGATCAACCAGAATCTCATACCCTATGCTTGTTCTCTTCCTTTCTCCCCCCGATACACCCTTGATGAACGGACCTCCGATTCTTGTATGTCGACACCTACATTAGTATCCCATAAGAACAAGACATACTTTTTAAGTTTATGAATGATACAAAGAGATTGAACAAACCTTTCAAGGCCTAATTCCTTGATGATGAGGTCTACTCTTTCGTACTTTTCGCCTTGGCTCATTCTACTTGGGAGCCTCAAGAATGCTGCAAAAACTAGCGTTTCCTCCACTGATAATTGCGGAAAAAGCACGTCGTCTTGTGTCACAAACCCGATCCTGCCAAAACGAAAAAGAGTACATGATTTGTTCTTTTCTTCCTGAGGTTGATCAAGAATTACCTTCTCTTTAGAGCTGGACTGTAGGAAACATCATTGTAAGTAACAAGCCCACTAACATTTTCACTCAATCTTCCACCAATGATCTTCAACAAAGTTGTCTTTCCACTTCCAGAAGGCCCCATGAGAGCCAAGATCTCACCAGGGCCTACACTACCAGTTACACCCTTCAATATCTGCTTGTACTGATCTTGTTCGCTGCTCATCTGCGACGCCACTTTCGACATCACAATCCTAACAGGGTTAATAGAGGAAGAAGCACTTCCAACTTTTACCTTAAACTCCACATCTTCAAACTGGAGAGAAAACAACATACAAGTTAAGAATCATAACTACACAAAACTAAGCACTACTTACTCATCTTTAGTACAACTAACTAGCCTTGAGAAAAATCGGGAGGGGGCGATCTTGTCTCTTGCTCGGCCTCTCCTCCTCTATGTCGATTTCAGAACTCAGGCTTCGTAGATACGTCTGAGGCATGAACTCAATGTTATGGCCAAAGCTATTGCTTCCTGCAATTTGCATGGATCCAATGGTTGGAGGTGATTGTGATATATCTTCAATTTCAGATTGTCTTCCACTTGATTCCATTTTTCATGTAAGAATGAACAAAGTTAAGGTAGCTCATGTTATATAGTGAGCTCAACTATATCATACCAATGTGCCTTATGTATTTTCAACTAAAATAGTGGTTGTTAGGCAACAAGCTTTCTATGTACAACTACTGATCAGTTTTTTCTCTCTTGATTGCTATTTTGGTGCTACACACGTTTCACAATCTTTATGTTTTTTTAAGCCTTTATTAATAAAAAGGAAAATGCATGAAGAATAACAAGTGAATAGTAGGTGAATATTGAGTTCATATAACTAACCAACAAACAAGTTAAGACCTTCAATTCAAATTTCAAAATCATGCATTCATAAGTAGAAAAATGTGCATGATTTTTTGGTTGTGTATGATTCGTATCATTGCATGATTTTGTGTATTTTTTAACTTATTGGTACATTGTTGGCATGAAAAAGAGTGTTACACACATCTATGGAGTATTAACACTTTTTAACTAGTACAACAACAATTAAGATGAATGATTTATTAAAAAAAACAATTAAAATAAATGCCACTTGAAAAACCAAACTACAAAGGTCTAAAGTTCAGTGGACTTGATTTAGATAACAATTCTACTAAAAGCTAGTAAGTACGGAGTAATTTTTTTTTTAGAATTTACAAAATCAATTTAAATACATAAATATATTTTTAAGTAAAAGATCTTCAAAATCGAGACAAATCATTTTTTATATGTAGATCTATTGTGTTATTTTTACAAATTTACGTGATCAGTTGGGTTGAAATAGAGGAGTTTTAGAGAGAGAAGTTTTTAGTACTTTGTGTATTTCATATCAAAAGCTAATAAACAATTTAATTGAGAAGCTATCTAATTTAATTAATCAAAATGTAAGCCCCTCCAAATCAAAACCTATTTTTAATCACTCAAATGTTTTACCCTTAACTAAAATCAAACTTTAAAATCATTAAACAATACTAATTAACAATGAATTCAATGGAAAAACAACAATTCACTTAAATACAATTTTATGAAGTGTAATATGACAAGTACTATAATATGAATGGTACACCAATAAAGAAGACAATGATTTGTAGTGATTCAATGATAAAACTTCTACATCCACTTTTTTAATTGAACAAAATAAATCACATAATTAACTTATTTTATGTGTTAAGATGTATGCAACGATCAAGAGTATCAATTTATGATAATTTCAAACATCAGGAATTCAGAAACTTTGACTAAAGCTCAGAATTAACTAAACATTTTTATGATTTTACATGCCAAATATAATACTCCTGCTTCAATTAATTTCTTGACCAAGAAACTTTCGAATGGTTCCACGTCATTAAAAATGTATATTAAAGGTTATCAACACTATTACAAAAATCACATGTGCATTGAAAATAATAACGACATGATGGGATAATGTCTTATATTTTTCCCTCTAGAATTAAACTATTTATTCAATTAGTAGTTTGGAATATAAAAAAAAAGATTTGAATTGAATAGATAGAAAAGACAACAGACTAGTCAATGTTGCATACCATAAAGGAAGGTCTTCGAAAGGCGTCTTCTTTTTAAATGAACCCACATAGCAATAAATCCATTTTTTAACAAATAAATCCACCAATTCTCCAAGTTCCATCTTGGAAAAGTCGCCCCTTCTTCATCAAGATTCAAGCTTTCATCTTTTTTTGTTCATCTTTCTAACACCTAACTTGAAGAAATAGCAAACAACAAATTTTGGGGGATTCACATTAGATCTGCGGCTGATATTTATGTTTGATTGAGTTCATATAAGCAGCTGAGCTGAGAGAATTGTATGTAATATAGGAAAAGTGATTCTTGGAGGTGGGTTTGTGGTTTTAAGCTGATTCTTGAAGATTTAAGAGAGATTTGAGTTTAATTTTGGGAGGGTTTTTAGGGTTTGTGATGGGGATTTGCATGAGCAATCAGATTAAGGCTGATAGTTCTTTCCAAACAGGTACAGGTACTGTCTGAATCATCTTTCACCTTTTTCTTTAAAGTGTAATGTTCATTTTGCTGAGAAGTAATCATGAGTTTGGGATACTATTTCTTGTCTATTTATTTTAATTGTGTGTTTTGGGAATTTTAAGGCTCAAATAATGAAATTGGGATATAATTTGGATTTTGGACTGCTTCTGTGAGCCTTTTTAGTTTCTTGATCTCATATTAAATGGATCTGATAGTTCACTTGTGGGAAGCTAATTTCTTGCACACCATGATATTTTATTTACTGAATTGAATTATTTTTTGGCTCAAAGATCCCAATTGTTGAATTGTACAATTCGTTTCTTTCTATTTTCTCTTGGTAATTGTGGTATTAATCTCTCATGAAATTTTCTGAATTATAGATGGAGGTCTTATTTCATCTAAAATGGTGAGTGGAGAGGGGACAGAGTTAAGTAATCTAAGCAGCAAATCTTCGGCGTCCATCCCGCCAACTCCTCGAAGCGAAGATGAAATATTGCAATCCTCGAACCTGAAAAGCTTCACACTCAGTGATCTTAAGGCAGCTACTAGAAACTTCCGCCCAGATAGTGTAATAGGGGAAGGTGGGTTCGGTTCTGTTTTCAAAGGCTGGATTGATGAGCACACGTTTGCAGCGTCGAGACCTGGCTCTGGTATTGTAATAGCTGTTAAGAGGCTGAATCAAGAAGGGTGGCAAGGACACAAGGAATGGTTGGTATGTGAATCTTCTTTTGTCCTTGAACTTTACTTTAATCGAGCAAATTCATTGTTGTAGTTTGAACACTGTAGTGCTTTTCGTGTTTTTTTGGAGATTTTGTGTCAATTGATCTTGATTCTACATGAACCGAATGCGATGAACACTTAAAATTTTAAGCATACAATGGGATATTGAGTATTCAATTTCAATATGATGTCTAAAGGGTGTATACAATCACTAGACCTTGCCTTAGTATTTAAAATCGAGAATTTTTTAAAACATGACGCTTTGTATACTAAACAGTACTTTGAAGAAGAGAGTTCACAAAATCTGGTTCATAAGAGACCTACTCTTTATAAATAGACCCTATTTTTAATAATCACACATCGTCAATGTACAAAAATCTTATAAACCATTCTCTCTTTTTTGTCCTAAAAACTCTTTCTTGATTTACTTTGATTCTTAATTTCTTGACTTATTTCCCTCTTGCCTCGTTTCTTAGCTGTTTCATTCGTAGCATTTATTTTTCCACCACACACTTAAGAGGGATAGCTTTTTGTTGACACAATTCTTCGATATTTGTAGGCGGAAATCAACTATCTCGGGCAGCTTCACCATCCTAATCTCGTAAAATTGATCGGTTACTGCTTAGAAGACGACCACAGACTCTTAGTCTACGAGTTCATGCCCAAGGGTAGCATGGAAAATCACCTATTCAGAAGTGAGTGCACCACATACTTAACTCTCTAATCTAACTTGCCTGTTTTTTATGTGCTAATAAACGATCGGTTTTCTTGTTAAACCAGGAGGTTCGTACTTCCAGCCACTATCCTGGAGCCTAAGAATGAGCATTGCTCTTGGTGCTGCAAGGGGGCTTGCGTTTCTTCATAGTGATGCAGCAAAAGTAATATATCGGGACTTCAAGGCTTCTAATATTCTGCTCGATTCGGTATGAGTTTCCCTAACCGTTTTACATTCGGTTTATGGCTATTTCCATGATCAGTTGTTTATTGTTCTTTTTTTTTTTTGTTCACAGAACTACAATGCCAGACTTTCTGATTTTGGGTTGGCCAGGGACGGGCCAACTGGCGATAAGAGTCACGTCTCCACTCGAGTCATGGGAACTTATGGATATGCAGCTCCGGAGTATCTATCCACAGGTACGAATAAGCTACTTCATTGGACTTTGCATCTGTGTTAGCCCACTTTCATATCATTTTCGGTTGTCATGTCGGATTTTCTGTGCTAAAGAAAATAGGGTTAATTATGCAACCCCCCTTGAATTTTCAGTTATGAGAGAAGGCATGTGACTATGTTGCGAGAAACACTGTATCTTATCTCCTCTCTTTTATTGTGGCAAAGTCTTATCTAAACCAGTTTTACCGTGCAACTGATTTGCATTTTGTGTATATTTTTAAACAGTATTAGTTCTTTCAGTAAAAGGTAGTTGCTTAATAATATTAGTTGTTTCATTAAAAAGTATTTGTTGTCTTTCTATGAAATGATAATTGTGAATCAGTTGTACGTTAAAACTGTTTTATATAAGACCAAGTTTTATATAATACTTATGTTCTTTTTGCTGATAATATCAACTAACAAATCTAATTTTCTTTGGTTAAAAAGGTCATTTAACTGCAAAGAGTGATGTATACAGCTTCGGTGTAGTTCTTCTTGAGATTTTATCTGGTAAGAAGGCGATAGACAAAAATCGTCCATCGGGGGAACACAATCTTGTCGAATGGGCAAAGCCTTACCTCACCAATAAACGTAGAGTTCTCCACGTTTTGGATGCTCGTCTCGAAGGTCAGTACTCACTGAGTCAAGCCGTTAAGGCAGCTCAACTCACTCTTCAGTGCCTATCCCCTGATGCTCGGTCAAGGCCCAATATGGACGAAGTCGTAAAATCCCTAGAGCAGCTGCAAAGCTCGAAAGACACTTCAAAAAACGAGCAAAAGAATCAGCCTTCGAGTAGACGTGCCCAAATGAACACCGGAAATAAGTCGTTCAAGAGAACTGCTGAAGGAACGCGCAAAATGACTGCCTACCCTCGGCCTACAGCCTCGGTTCGTTAACCCGTCTACATTTCTGAAGCTTGTACAGGTTTTTTAATTTAATTATAAATTTTGAAATGCCTTTTGTTTTTAGTAGTTATGAGCAGCTTTCCAGTTGATGTTTTCTTGCTAGTTCCATTTTGATGACGTGGGATCTGTAATTTTGTTAAAAATGAAATGAAAAAAAAAAACCAGATGTTTGTATTTTTATTTGTAAGATAGATTCTACTTAATCAAAGCTAAAAAGCTTGGTATTTTGTGTTTGTTTGCTTAATCTTTGTGTTATTTCACTGATAATTGCGATATAATATGAGACAGTTTCACGGACCTCATTTACCACCTCCGCCTTGCGTCGCTCATTCAGCATGATAAACCAAATAATGGGAAACAAAATAATATACGATACTAAAAACATTTTAAAACTTAAATCAGTACGATAAACATGTTCAAAACAATTACTTCATTTAAACCCTTTAGACGTTCGTTTCGTTTTTGGACCTGAGTCGATCCGATTTGTTTGCCTCACAATTAGGGCTGAAAATCAAACCAAACTATTCGATACTCGATTCGAGATCGTTCGGTAAAAGCTCGTTTGAGCTCGGTTCGACATAGATATCAAACAAGTTTGAACATAAATTTACGTTCGGTATGGTCCAAAGCTCGGCTCGAGCTCGATAAGTAAAAAAAGATAAATTTAGTGTAAAAATGGCTCGAGCTCGGCTCGTTTAATTATCAAACAAGCTCAAACACTAATTTCAAAGCTCGATAATATTTCAAACAAGCTTGAACAACATCGCGTTCGGCTCGGCTCGACTCATTTACAGCCCTACTTACAATAGGCACGATCACGTGCTCCTTCGACCTTGACAAATAAGTGATGGTGAAAGATTTTACGCCCTTAAAAGATGAAGAGGATAACCTCACAAGTGTGTGTGAGAATTCTCCACAAAGAGATCCCATTAATGTCAAAAGACTTGAAACAAGTTATTATCATTCCACTCACCACCGAGTCATACACCACCATCTGGGAACCACAATTCTGCACAACATTTTCCAAATTGTATGGTGAATGAAATACAAAACAATATGTAATTCATTCATGAAGTTATTTTTATTTTTCCCGAATTTAAACAAATTGACGTCGGGAATTGAAATTGTAATGTATGTGATGTGTTACTGATGAAAATTTGTGGGAAATAGAGATGACGCACTGATGATGGAATGAAAAAATTGTCGTTTTCTTTTTACTAATACACTATTCAATAAGTAGACATATTCTTAAAAAGAGATGTCACTTTTAATTAAAATCTTTATCATTTTTCTAAAAGAGACAAGATTTTAATAAAAAGTGAGAATAATTTTGCTAAAGTCACTATCAATTTTCTCTCAAAACGTATCACTCTTTAACTTTGGAGGTAATGAACGAGGTTAGCGGGAATCTTCAATAATGAGCAATTAAAAAAAACACGATGAACTTAAATGGAGATCCGTGTCTCTCACATAAGTCTTTGCCCTCTTTACTAACATAACAAATGAAAATTTGAATTGTAATGATAGTTGATATTTAGTGCAATATTTATTATTGCTTAATTAGTTAATGTTTTAAATTTCAAGAAACTCTTTTAATAATCATTTTTTAATTCTTTTAAACTATTTTTCAATATAATTAAGATCTAATTGCATTAAACCCATCAAACTACCAGAATTTACACCTAAACTATCAAACTGGCTATTTTTTCTTGCACCAAATTATACAACTATCAACTTTTTTACATATAGTCCACTAAAGTAATTTTTCATGCCAAGGTTCTCAAAAAAAAATCATGTCAAATTTCTATTGATTTTTGACATGTTCGCGTAATTTTTAAGAAAGATATTTTGTCCAACTATGTATACTAAGCGCATACCCTTTTCCTAAAAAAATTAAAAAGGTCGAAAAAACTTAATTTTAATTCTTGAGTTTGTGAATCAATTGCAAAATGATCAAACAGGTTTGATGCCTTGCTTTTTTTTTTTTTTTTTTTAACTGTTTTCTTCTTTTCCTCCTCCTTACTTCTTTCTTTCTTCAATGTCGGTACTCATTTCATTATTATTATTTCAAAATCGATCCATAAATTAATTACAATCAAAGACCACACTAGAATTCCACATGATTTATACAAATATTTCGAATTAAACAAATGCAAGCAATTAAATTCAACCAACAAAAACGAAATTAACAAAATAATATATCGTGTGGCCAATAATTGTTTTCATCTTCAGAACAATTATTTTGAATAGTTTAAGGAAAGAAGGTGGTAGTATGAAGTAGGGTTTCTACTTTAGGGTTTACACCACTTTTATGTATGTTTACTAGTTTTACTGATTATCAACTTGCACGCAAAGAAGAAAGAAAAATTAAAAGACATGATAAGGATTAGGATATATAGAGGTAAATGATTGTGCATTTTAATTGTTGCAAGAACGAAAAATTAAAATACAGGATAAGAACTAGGATATAGACGTAAATGATTGTGCATTTTAACACAGCTTCGAAATCTGTTACCTCATACATATCTTACGATGCAGTAATCGCTTGATTGTTGTTACTTTGTTGAAAATTTTGTTATGACATATATATGTATATATATATATATATGGATTGATCGTTTTCATATGTAAAATAGTGTGCACGGTGCACACTATACACAGAAAACCTACTCTTACACAATAGATGAAAAGAATTGAGAAAATCTCAAATGCACACTGTGCACCAAACATGTTTGGTGCACACGCTTAACCGTTTTTTTTGTTCTTTTTTTTCTGTTTCTTTCTCCCAGAGACGGAACCAGGATTTTAGGTTGAGGGGGGCCAACATATAAAATTTAACACTAATGTATGTCCTTTATAAAAATTTCGATATTTTATATTTCGATATGTCATTAATATTTTAAAACTTAGATTAACGTCGATCTCTTGTATATCACGAATATCATCAACTATTAAGTGTATACTGAATCTTTTTGTAATTTGCTCTCAATATACACTAACATGTAATCTAAAAAAATTAATTTTATCTCATTTTGAAGTGTAGTCTTGACTAAGTTCATAACATAATATATTTTAATATATATAAATATTACAACATTGGTTCCTAATTCACAAATTAAATAAAAAGAAATCCTAAAATTCTCTAATTCTAAAATTTATAATGATCTAAAATTTAAAATAATAATAACTAAGAGTATAAAAACTACTACTAGTTTATAAATAAAATAAAAAAAACGGATGTGATTTGCGAAGATGATAATTGATATGCAAGTAATTAAAATGTGGGTTTGGGAAATTGATATGCAAGTAATTAAAAAGTGGGTTTGGGAAAATTGGGCTGATCGGATGATTTGTTTGATGTGCTGATGAAAATGGCTCACCATATATATGATTATACGCAAAGTAAATATTTAAAATAGAAAGTGAATTTAAATTAAATAATTAATAATATATATATATATATATATATATATATATATATATATATATAATAGTAAAAAAAATAAAAAAATGAGGGGGGCCAGGGTCACCCCACCCCCCGAGTAGTTCCATCCCTGCTTTCTCCCCTTCTTCGAATCCATGTTTCGGCAAAGGTATACCATAGTCCCTTCCCACCAATTTTTCCCTCTTAAACTCCATATAACTCAATGAAATTACAGTAATTTCTCTTGAATTGTTGTGATTGAGAATTTATGGTCTTTTATCCGCTTCTCTTTTGCATAAAGATACCGTAATCGATGATACATATATGAGATCTAGTTGTGATGAATTCGATGATCATTTTGATGGACAAAAATGCAAAGGAGTTGTCTGTCCCACATCAAGAATTTCTGGAACACTCGAGTGAAGCAGGATGCTAAAAAAACTCAATTGTGATGTCAAAATTGACTAATTCCATATGGATGGATTAATTAATTCTATTATTTTATGAGTAAATTGGGAGTGATTCTTCAAACATGATCCATGTCTTGTAGGTAGTTCATGATTCCAATTATTTTGCTTGGAATGTTTTTTTTTTTTTTTTTTTTGAAAAGTTGTAGTTTTGTTATTGAAAAATGGTAACTATTATTATTGAAAAGTGGAAATTTTGTTACTGAAAAGTGGTAACTATTATTATTGAAAAGTGGAAATTTTGTTACTGAAAAGTGGTAACTATTATTATTGAAGTGGAAATTTTATTACTGAAAATTGATAACTATTATTATTGAAAAGTGGTAACTATTATTATTGAAAAGTGGAAATATTATTATTGAAAAATGGTAACTATTATTATTAAAAAGTGGAAATTTTGTTACTGAAAAGTGGTAAATTTTGTTACTGAAAAGTGGTAAATTTTGTTACTGAAAAGTGGTAACTATTATTATTGAAGTGGAAATTTTATTACTGAAAATTGGTAACTATTATTATTGAAAAGTGGTAACTATTATTATTGAAAAGTGGTAACTATTATTATTGAAAAGTGGAAATTTTATTATTGAAAAATGGTAACTATTATTATTAAAAATTGGAAATTTTGTTACTGAAAAGTGGTAACTATTATTATTGAAAAGTGGAAATTTTGTTATTGAAAAGTGTTAAGTGTTAACTATTATTACTGAATTTTTATTTAATAAAAATGGTATTTAAAAACTGTGAAATGGTAAAGTGGTAATAATTTTTTTTAATAAAAATAGTATTTAAAAAATTAATTACGGTAAAGTAAAGTTGTACTAAATTTTTGGTAATTAAAAAAATGAGTTCACAAAGTTTCAAACTCATGACCTCATTCTTAACTTGGATGGCAATAACCACTACACTAACAATTAATTTGTTGTTAATTTTTCGTTTTTCCTAATTTATAAGAATTGACCAGTGCATTGCATAAAAGACCAGCTCAAAAGAATTTGTACATAGTATATAATGTTTGATGAAAATATTTCTTTAACTGAGAAAATTTTGGCCTGGAAAATTAGTAAGTAATTTATGTGTAAGAAATTAAAATTCTCTAATTAGATTCAAAAAGTAATAATTTATATATAGGTGTAAAAAAAACAGCTCAATGGTTTAATGCAAAGATTTAAGTTGTTGAGAAACTCAATTGTTTTCTTTCGTTATAAAATTAACTTGACGATATTATTAACTTCCTTAAGATTAATATAACTAATTCTGACTAAATAAAAAAATTAGTGAAGCATTGTCCAAGTAACATTTCTTAAAATAGTAATAGGAAAACAATTGCACAAAATAAATTTTTGATGCATAGAAAAGATAATAATATTATCACCACAGGCAGAGTGATTAATTTGAAGCTGCGGGCCACATCACTTTTTTCTGCAGCCGCTTCAGCTACGAGACGTCTTTTTTAATCCTTCTATAGCAATTTCCTATTACTACAATTATTCCCTTTTAAGATAAACAAAATAATAGAACATGCCAGGGGGACCCAATTACAAATAAGTCCCTCCCAAACACTCTCTTTAATTCCCATCTAAACCCTGAAATTCTTGCCCATGAAAGTCTGGCCTCTCTGCCAATTAGCTGGTGCCACGTTCCACGTAGTTGACGTACGACGGTCACTGCCGGTGACTCTAAAGGACAAGGCTTGCCCTGACAGAACGGCGTTGATTTGCCAATTTTGCCCCCAATTACGGCCCATGGTCATCCACTGTGTCTTTGTACCTTTGATGCTCACGCGCACGATATCCCCTGCACCCGCCACGTTTGTGATCAAAACCAAGTTGAAGTAACCGTTGCCGTTGATTGTGAATCTCATCCCTCCTTGCTTTCTGCAAGGCACCCTACAAACACAAATACCATTTTTTTTAAAAGTGTAAATTAGCTAATGCAAATAATGTAATGACGGATTTGTACAAAGTTGGTTGGGGAATAACGGTGAAAGGACAATAAAAACTTAGGGTAGTTGGGCAACAGTAATGGGCACCTATTTTTTTCGTTGCAAGAATTAAATTAAAGCACGAGGGCACTCTTGTAAAATTCAGAAATAGGCTAAAAGCCCCTAATCAATAATACTATACATTAGTAGTAGATTTTATATAAAAAAATTATATTAAGAGAGAAGGAGAAAGTGGTCCATTCACACCGAAAAAGCGCAGTAAAAAACAGCACCAAAAAGCGGGTAAAAAGGATTTTGTTAGTTAAACGACACCAAACCACAGTACTCTCCTCTGGCAACTAACTTCACTGGAATAATTAAACAACCACAAGTTTCAGAAACCGCGTAAAATAATTGAAAGCCCATAGAAAATCTCAAATAAGATAACATAAATTTAATCAATGTACCCAATATTTAATTCTACAGTAATCATTGGTATACTGAATGGAGAGAAAGATCTTTCGAGAATTTACCAGAAATTTACATTCAGATTATACTTGTTCTGTTATGAAAATTGAAACTATGATAGGGTCACATTTTCAAGGTTGCCGAAGAAAACGACATTTTTGCCTAATAAACCAATTAACACCGAGAAATTCACCAACACGGTACCAAAAATAACAAAAATTAAGTCAAACAAACAAGTTAATAAACGGAATTTTACCGGCGGTAGTTAACGGGGACGATTCCTGCGCGATACTCGGCGATCTTAAGGAACATAGGCATAGCGAGGTCGAAATGCGTCCGCGGAGGGTTGCACCAGCCGCCATTGTCGTTGGGGAGGGCGAAGTTCGGGGGGCAGAAATTGGTGGCGGTTATGAGAATGGAAGGACTCCCTGGGAAGCACGATTTGGGGTCCTGTGCCGCGTCGCACTTGATTTCGAAGCAGGCACCACAGCTTAAGCCACTGTTGAACAGCGCCGTGCTGAGCGCTCCGTTGTTGACGCCGTAGCCTTGGCTGTACAGATTTCCGTAACCGCAAGCGCCACCTGAAGAAAAGCGTAAGAAAACAGAGGTTAGTAACAGAGATTTTGCGTGAATTGCACGAGGAAAGGGGGAAATTAAGTTACCCATGGTGCCGGAGGCGTCGGCTCCGCCGTAGAAGGTGGCGTGGGCGGATTGCCAGGAGCCGCCGGAGTAGACGCCGGGGATTCTAGCATTAGCGGATGTCGTAAAGCAGAGGATAGTCGCAATGCAGAGGAGTAACTTCATTGTAGCTGCCATTTTTGTGTTTCCCCCACTCGAGTTTGGATTTTGGAGTTCTAGAGAGAGAGAAGAAGAGGATAGAGAGAGAAAGTGAAGGGTTTGGGGTTTTGAGGGTAATGAGAAAGCGGAAGGTTGAAGGGGTACTTATTTTAGAGGGAAGGAGGGCTATTGAAGAAGAGGTGAGGGCAGGACCGTAATTCCCAAATTTCACCCTAATCAATGATCAAATTTATTATTTTACTTTATTGTTTCTTTGTTTTTTTACGGTAATTTTTACTTTATTGTTTCTTTACAATAATAAAAAGGAAAAAAAAAATCAAAGGATTACAATTGTGTAAATTAATTATATTCACTTTTTAACCCAAAAAAAACACCCAAACACTATTTTTCATCCTCTGCGAATTTACAATCTCACTACTAAATTTTAAAAATAATTTCCTTAATACGACTGACCATAAAACTATAAAAGTATCTGTAGGTGCTATTATTCTGTAGATATGCTCGAATTTAATCGATTTTTCCAACAAATGAATTATTATTTTTTTTTGAAAAGACAAATGAATTATTCAAATCTTCGAGAAGGTGTCTTGTGTGTGACGATTTTATACCACTTTATTATATGAATTTTATTTTTCCTTTAAAATATAATTAGATTGAAACTCTATCCATTCATAAATCATATACTGTGAATAGAATGCGTTCATACACGTTTTTTGCTATTATCTAAATGGAAAATTAGGAAACAAGACTTGAATCGATTGAAAAAGAAACTAAAATTAACCAAATATTTTGATTTTTTTTTTTATAATCTGCATTTTCTTCTGGAAATCTTAACCAAATATGTGTTGAAAATTGAAATAGCTCAACTCTTAACTTTATCTCGATAATTGCAATTTTTAAGGCATATAAATCAACTTTTTAAAGGGTTAATTGCAAAAAAAAAAAAAAAAAAAAAAACATCACTTTTAATGTATTTATGAACTAAAATTTTTTTTATTTGTAATTTAATACACCAACTTTTTATATTTTGTAATTCGATGCATTAATATATTTTTCGGTCAATTTTAATTTAACTTGACATTTGTCACGTTATCGACACGTAGACTATTAACTAATTTTTTTTTTAAATGAAAGACACATATTTTTTAAAAACGTTTTTACATAAATTGTATATCGAATCCATGAATATTTTCTTTGATTTCCAGCGAAATTCTTCATCTTTACGCTTTGATATTATGAGTATTGATTTGGTGTTTTCCATCTCAAAACTATCATCCTCCACACAAACGAAATATCTATTAATTTTATATAAAAAAATAATCAAGAAGTTCTGCAAATTAAATAATTCCTATAATTATATTATTCCTCTAATACGCATTAACGTGTTTTGAAAAAAAAAAAATCTAATCACACATGTTGTGCATTAATAAAATCATATTTATTCTTCTACTATCTTAATTTTTTTCCCTTTGCTATATTGCCTTATTTTTTCTTAATTATATAATTTTTTTTTTGTTATGTTGCATTTTTAATCGCTGAATTCATAATTTTAGAGCGCTACATCGAATTAAAATTGATCTAAAATTATATCGGTGCATCAAATTATAAAACTTAAAAAGATGGTGTATCGAATTGTAAAGAAAAAAATATATTTTAAATAGTAAATATTCAAAAAGAAGATTTTTTTTGCTTTTTTTTTTTTTTTGCAATTGACCTATTTTAAATATATCTTTTAGTAACACCATGTATCAATACTATTAAATGAAAATATATCGTTGCATCAAATTATAAAACTTAAAAAGATAGTGCATCAAATCGTAAAGAAAAAAATATTTTTTAATTAGTAAATACTCAAAAGACGTTATTTTTTTTTAATTTTTTTTTGCAATTGACCTATTTTTAATATATCTTTTAGTAACACCATGTATCAATACTATTAAATGAAAATACTTGACATATATCGTTATATGAAAACAATTAATATATTTTAGTAAAATAATTGATATCATTAAAAATATAATGGATTGGACAGTACAATTAATGTATTAAAGTAATAATAAAACAATAATTTTAGTAACCAAAATAATTAAAACAATAACTACACTAAAATAATTGAAATATGAAATTTTAGTCAAATAAAAATATTTCAATATATAGTAAAAAAAATGTGACATTTCAAAATTTGAAAAGCCAGGGTCAGAAAAACAATTAAACCATGATAGAGTTTGAGAAAGTTTGTTGTTGATCCTAATAATAATACTATGGTGAAAATAATTAATAGCATTGAAACCCTTCCATCAAATAGGTTCTTCAATTAAAATTTTGTACGGCACAGTCCTACTGCCCTTAAGACGTAACCAACCCAAATTAAATTACACTAAAAAGTACTCCCTTCGTCGTCCCGGTATAAGTTTCCCCTTTCTTTTGGTTGTTTTGATTAAGAAATATGATTAAATAATAGATGTAGTACAAGTGATGTGATGGTGAGAGAGAAAATAATAGATGAGTGTGAGATGAAATATGATAAAATAATAGATAAAGTGTAAGTGATGTGATTGGGAGAGAGAAAACCATATGCCAAAAATGGAAAAATATGAAATGGGAAACTTATTGTGGGACATCCCCAGTGGGAAACTTATAGGGGGACGGAGGGAGTAAATAAAAATATATAAAGGCAAATAAAGATGTACTCACTTCGTTCCATAATAAGTTTTATAATAGATGTATACACATATTAAAAAAGTGTAATGATAAGTAGAGTTTTGAGAGGTAATTTTATAAATATTTATGTATAAAGTAAAGAAATGAGTTGACTTGTGTCTATGTGTGGACAAAAAGTAATGACATTTTTTATAAAATTGAGGATATTATGAGGGTGAAGTTTACAAAAATAGTTTTTAATTTTAAGAGTGTAAAAATTATTGCGTGACGTCCTAAAAAAAGTGTGAAAGTTATTGTGAAATGGAAAAAGTTTATAAATGAAAAAATAAAATAAAATGTCATAAGTTCATATGTCAAATCAGAAGTCGGATTGTCATTAAAATTTTACTCATAAAAAACCTTTCATATGGATAAAATTCGAGACAGTGGAAAAAATGTACAGTCTTCTAACTATAAAAATATAAATGTACTACTATATATTATACACCTAATTTTTTTAAATCTAATTGGTGCAATATGACACCATTAAAATGTACTCCGTGTTAGTTATTTTACAATAAGCTATTAATTGCAATATAGGTAAAACAAATTCATGCTAAGACCAACTTATTTGTTGAAGGGGGAATTTTATTTAATTTTAATCTAATTTCGTTCTCACTTTATCCAGTTAATTCTTAACTCAAAACGCGTTGAGTCCAATTAATTCAAAATAACACGCTAAGTTCCAATATAGCAAAAAGAAAAAAAGAACACGCTAAATTCAGATAACTCCAAAATTCACGCGGATTCATTTCTAATACGCGTATTGTGCAAAAGTAGTTGAAAAGGTATCATTTTTAACTTGAAACCTATTACTTTTCATATAAGAAAACATAACTTTTATGTATAATAGGTATAAAAGTAATACATTTCAAAATTAATTTTAAAAAAATCACTTATAAGTTGAAAATAAGTTAATTATCCCAAAGTAGCATGTTTTAATGGTCTCGGGCATTGTACGGCTTGAATTAAAGATCGAGGTCCATTAGTCTGCCCAATTGAGTAGAGAAATCTCCCTCGTATAGGAATGAAGAGTTTTCGACTATTTTTTTGTCAAATAAAATAAAACCTACTATTTTCCTCACCGACCAATTATTACTCGCATATTTATTTTATTAATATATATTATACTTTTCCCGTCCTATAATAATTTTAAAAATAAATTTTTTTTTATAAACTTCACCCTCATAATATTCATAATTTTACACAAATGTTACTATTACTTTTGGGACAACATATAAATATAAGTCAACTTATTTATTTACTTTATAAATTACCTTTTAAAATTCTACTTATTATTATACATTTTTTATGTGTGTGTCACCTAACTGTAAAATTAATTATTATGGAATGTAAAATTATTATGGAAGGGATGTACTATGTAGTATAGTTTAATAGAATGGATTATTATAGTTTAATAGAATGGATTATTATAGTTTAATTTTATGTACTATGTAAAATTTTCAATTGACTTGACTCTTTGTTAATTACGTGGGAGAATTATCATCAGTCTCTTTTAATTTCATGTAATAAGAACACTGAAAAAAAAAAAAAAAACGAAGAATGAGGAATCGCTGTGGAGGCGGATGAAGATAAATGTTTTTTTATAATCATTTCATCGCGTAATTAGATATATTTAATAAAATTGAAAAGATCTCAGTACCCCTACTTTATCAAATTCTCTTAATTTTGTGTTCATATCAACATATAAATAAATAAAAATATTACTCCTTTGCTCACCAATTTTTTTTTGGTTTCATTTATCTTATTGGTAGGCCAATCAAATATATTCTTGTACATTATATGAAAAATGTCATTTTATCTTTATTATTTAATCATCACTTAATTATTTAAAATATTGTTCAATCTTAATCACAAATAATTATTTTATTCACAATAAACCACACAATATACCCCACAATACATACTTACTTTATCTATTTTTTTTATGTGAATAAAATTCACGGATGAAGGGAGTATATTTGTTGAAGATAAATAATACTAATAATTATAGTTTACTAATTATTTAATTTGCTCATGGTATGAAGCGTGTAACTTGTACCAAGATAATGAAATTGAGTCCATTAATTTTGTAGGTTAGACTCTAGTTTCACATTATTAATCACATATGTGGAATTTATGAAACGAATGAGTACCATAAATACTCTATAAATCCGAATATCATCTCAAGTTTAGCACATTATTTCCAATTTATCTAAAATACCAACAATATTAGTAAAATTTATTGTAACATATAAATAAATAATTCCTATAATTAAATAGAGTCACATCAAATGCATTGAAGATCATGTGCCCTCAAATGCATATATATAGGTAGTATTAAATAAATTCTCAAAGGAAGCAATTTGGTTATTCACCCCACCCCACCCCACATTTGAACCGACGCAATATTCATTTTGTTTCTTTCCATATTTGCCCTTTGGCTTCCCCTTTTTACTCAAATTCAACATTCACCATGTGCTTTCTTTTCTTTAATTTCATAATCTTTCCATCTTAGGTCAATTGGTAATAAAGTATTATAAACCTTTTAGCTTCATTAAAAAAATATTTGACCTACTACTGTCTTTAACTTTGAAATGGGGAATAATTAAGTTCACAATTATATATTTCCTCTGTTTTTAAGATATAGTCAAAATTTATCTAAGATGCATGTTAAAGTTTTTCAAAAGTTGAATTAAGGGTAAAATTGTCAACTAAATATTTATTATCTAAACAAAAGAAAAAATGTGGCTGTAATTGTAAACATTGAAAACAAAATGGGGTATAAAAAATTTCAATAATTATAAGAGAATTCACCATTATTGTTTAAAGATGCACATTAGAAAAGTTATGCTCTTGTACAAGTACATTATATGTGACTGGTTCCCCGAATTAATCGATTTTCTGACCGAATACCAAAACTTTAAAAAATAAAAAATAGGTACACATGCGACGAGTTCGTTCAAGAAAATATTGATAGAGGAGTTTTGTCTCGTATATGATAATGTTTACCTTACTTGTATAGGTAAAGACCCCTCCAACTATTATTCAAGATTCTCTAATATCCATCAATTAATATACGAATATTACTATTGGTTTGGTAGAAATGCATTTATAGTCCATGACGGGTATGTCGTGTTATTAAAAAAAAACATCCAATTTAGAAAATAAAAAACAAAAATACCGTTGCATAAGCACATACATCACATGAGACTATAATCATGGTTTTTGTAATTGCTTCCTAAAATAGCCTATCACATGCTATATTTTTTGAACAAGCTTTTTTAATGTCTAATTGAGTATAATGGACAAAAAGAGAGTTAGTTTCTTCACCCAGAAGCATACTTTCTACATTATTCAACTTAATTTTGCCCACTATATATTACCACCGAACCCTAATTATGTAGATGCAAAAAATTTCTTTTAAATCACGTTATTCAATTCAAAAACCGATTAATTTCTTCGTCCATTAGTGAGGGTACCAATTAAAAATGATCACACATTACCCAATATTTTATATCCTCGAAACAATTAACTGATAATCGCACTCAACGTTTAATCGTTTAAGCACTCATTTGTACTTGTAAAAAAATATTATATACGTGAGTTTTTAATATACAATCAAGGGGTTTATGTGATTGTATTTTTCACAAATTTTAAGCGTTATTTGCTAATTTGATCAAAATTATTGGGCCTAGCTAGTATTGTGTGGCACCATGTATGATGAGGAAAAAATATTACTAACATTTAAGGTAAAAAGTGTCACTTCTTGAAGGAGTGTATAAAAAAAAGTTACGAGAAAAGTATAAAGCCTTCTTGACATATTATTTTATTTATATGAAATCACTATATATATATATGTATAATCATGATTTTGTGCTTCCGCCTACAATAGGCTTTCACATGCTATATTTTCTGGACAAGCAATTTTATGTTAAATTAAGTATAATGGACAAACAGAGGGTATCTTTCACTTGGAAGAATAATTTCTACAGTACTCAACTTGCCCACTATATACCCTATCACCGAACCCTAATTATATCTTTTTTTTATATATATATTAATGTGATTAATTTATGCTTTTGCAATTTGCTTGGTTGCCTTTTACTTTATAACATGCACCTATATAGAAATCACTACTTTAAATTTATATCACACTCACATATATTGAATATTGTTGAAAAATTGTATTGAGTTTTAATGACTAGAGCAAAACGCAATTAATGTAATAGAGATTAATTTTAAGTTGTATAACCAAATTATTTTAGTATAAGTTTTATTCTTAAGCAACAGTTGGGAGGAGAGTTAAATAAGATGGTCAAACATACTCTACACGTGTATCAGTAAGACCAGCTCAGCAGATAGAAAATCTAGAAGACTAGAAGATGAGTGGACAAGAGGACAACATCCCCCCTTCCTTCGTCGAGGGAAGAGAATCTGAACATTTAGACCTTCGATAGACGATCCTTGCTGGAGGGTGCCACCTACATCCTCTTCACAACCCCATCCTAGCCTCCTCCCTCTTCCCAGTCTCCATCTTCATAGTCTGGGTTGACGAAACTCGGTGGTTCTTCTTCATGTCGTTAGCATTCTCCTACATCCTAGCTAGTCCTACGACATCAGGATACCTATTACTCACGAGCGGGCACTGTAGGTCATTTTTTATTTTTGTGGTTAAATATTAGTGATTCTTTTAAATGTTTATATATATTACTCCGTCCGTCCGTCTATAAGCTTTCCATTTTACCATTTTACTTTTTGGTATGTCCATTTATAAGTTCCTCATACAATTTTTAACAAATATCTTCTAAATTTATATGCATACACTTTACTTTTTTTTTCCTCTCTCAATCAAATTACTTGTAATATATCTATTATTTAATCACTTGTCTTAATATTTATGCAAAAATTTAGCAAAAAACTTATAGACGAACGGATTTAGTATTTAATTTATATTATATTTTTTAATGTCACACGATTACACCTAGTCAAAGAGAAAATAGTATTACTAGATAAGTGATGTGGTATTACCAATTGCACCAGCACCAACAAAGAACTCTAAATCGATATGCTCTTCTCTCATGGAAATTAAATAGAAAAACAAATATCAAAATTTACTTGCATTGACTTGAAGCCACCTAGATTAATTAATTAGAGTTCAACTAAAACTTAGGTTGTTTAAAAGTCAATAACTTCAACAAATGTACACATGATGAGTGAAAATGAATGCAACAACTAATTGTTGACATTGATAATTGATCATTTGTGTCCGCATAGAACTTGAGTCTTCACGAAGTTTGCTTAAATCGGAATCAATGTTTAATTAAGCAGATTTTAATTTTGTTTGTGTTTGATTTACAAATTTCTAACATATATATATTGAACTAGAATGACATTTAAAAAATGTTTTATTATTTTAATGTTAAGATGGATTATTCGCATTTCAGATCGAAGAAAGATATATAACTTTAATTTAATTAGTTATAATCATGGAGTATAGAAATGGCATACATAGATCACACAATTAAGATATATTTTACTTTTTATTCCTTAATTGTGTTTTATTCTGGTCAAGCAGTTGTACATGAGTTATATATATCAACTAATTGATCAGCACATGCATGAGAGAATTTTCAAATTATAAATAATAATTTGTAAGACAAATTGATTAAATAAAATAATGTATAGAAAATTATTTCAAGTATGTACGGCTTTGACATTTGTGGCGTACGTTTCTTGGGTCAAATGTCCAACTCACATGCACATATGCAATAACCCACTAATTAGTACTCCTATATTAAACAAATTTTCAGAGTAAATATATCTTTTGTTCACTAATTCAATTTACATTTTATTCCGAATAATCAACAAATTCTGATTTGTGTCATTAAAACTAAATATACCTAAATATTACTCCAATACTTGTATTTAATAGTAATGCAGTTTTAGATTAATGTGCATAATTAATTAATAAGTATCCGGGATCTTGCCCTTAGAATTGAAAGCAAAAAAAAAAAAAAACAATTTATTACTATATGTGAGTGTATGTATGGATAATGTAAACATTTCTTACGTTTTAGTTTACTATTATTTCTTCATTCCTTGAAGAACAATTTTATTTGATGTGAGTTAGAGTGGACCAATTAAGGTACTTTTGATTGTATCTAAATGTTTCCGTACCACTTCATTGGCAAGAGAATACATTCTACATTATTGATAATTGTTTTAATTATTGGTCGGTGATATAAACTAAAAAAACTATAACTAACATTAATTTTAGCATTACTTGAAGTTGACTTTTACTCAAATATTCCCTTTTGTTAATTCTTCTATGGCCGTGATCAATGATCATAATTATATACTCCCTCCAACCGGAATACCTTTCACAAATAAGGTAGTCAAATTAAAAAAAAAATGTAATAATGAATAGTATTGTGAGGGATAATTTTATAAATTTTTATACATAAAATAAATAAATTTAATTGACTTGTGTGTATGTGTGGACCCAAAAGTAATGACATTTTTTGTAAAATTGTGAATATTGTAAGGGCGAAATTTATAAAAGATTTTCCATTTTTAAGGGTGTGAAAGGTATTGCAAGTGTGTCAACCGCAATTGCGGGCATCATTGACCGATGCAACGATCGTCGGGCAATGATATTGAGACTATCGACGTCACTTATCTACAAGTTTGTCATTGTTTTTCCTATAACGAGATTTTATCTCTTCATTTTTTAGAGTTTGTTGATTTCTTCTTCGTTGAGAGTTTTCGTTGATCACTTCTTCGAATGTTGACCGTTTTTCTATTATTTTTGTCGTCGAGAGACTCTTTGCTTCTCTCCTCAATTGAAAGGTATGATTGTTTTGAGTTGAAATTGCAGGGAATTTGACAAGCTATAGATCATGCGTTGTGCGAGATTGTTAAGCTTCTAAAACCGATAGTATTATTTTCCTTTTATGAAAACTATTTATGTTGCTACTAGAATAAAGTTTATTCGCGTCAAGTTGAAATTCCATACTCCGTCCGTCCCAAGATTTTATGCACACTTTGACCGGCACGGAGATTAAGAAAATTGAATAAAGTGATGTGTAAGGTAAAATAAAGGAGGGGTATTATTGACAATTCATTGATTAAAGTGAGGGTGATTTGACTAAAGGGAAGGAAAGTTAAAATAAAAGAGGAGTATTATTAGTAAAAAATTATGTAAGTTGTTTCCTTTTTTTGGAGTGTGCAAAAAATGTTGAAACGCCTATTAAAGAAAGTGTGCATATATAAAATCTTGGGTCGGAGGGAGTAACTGTTTTTATGTTGATTGTAATGAGAGGAGTGGAGTGTTAAGTTTGTCTTGGAATAATAAAGTATCTAGCAATCTCCTCTAGCTCTTACTCCACAAATTACATTGATGTTGAAGTTGTTAATAATAACGTTTCTTGAATACTTACCGGGTACACTATATATGGTTTCCCTTTATGAAACCATAGAATGATGTTGTGGAATCTTTTGAGATATCTTGTCATGGTTAATATTTTGATGTGAATATTGTGGTTGTCTTACAAATTTAATTCTTATAGTGTTGCACCGTTTTAATTTAGATTAGAATACTCTTATAGCGCTTGTGGAAGGAGCGAAACAACAAGATAGGTTTTCTCGGGTGCATTGCATGGACATGGATGCATCGAAGATTATCACGTTGGCTAAATGATACATGAATGAGTGACAAGCAGGTAGAGTAAAAATTATTTAAAATTAATGTGTTTATTTTTTATATTTTAAAGGATTTTGTGTATTATTTATACTAAATTAACCAACTACACTTAATTAATTGCGAATTTTTGAAGTAAACACCCCTCGATTATTTTGTACTCCAATATTTTGAGCAATTTATTTGGGCCAAAAGAATTACAAGGGGCGGCCATTTGCAACAATTAGTCCACCAAGGAAGCTAATTAAATTAATGCAGCCTCCAAAGTTGAATTAAAAAAGCAAGAGGAATGAATGGCTACTATATTTTTTAGAGCATTGCAAAGAACAAAGTTTGCTTATTTCAGATTTCGACAGTATAGATTAGAGGAGAAGTAGAGTTACAACTCAAATAAGCTCAACTATCCAAAATAGATAGTGTGAGTAAACAAGAAGAAAACCAACCACCCTAAGCCAAATCTAAAGATGGGCCGGCTCACAAGGAGAAAAACTCGTTTCTAGGGTTGAGACGTAATTGCTTGCACATCCAACACATGACCAACGAAAACACCAATATTTCAGCAAAGAAGGCAAGAACCCCGTATCACCAATGCCACACATGGAAACACAAACACAGTTTCTATGCCTTATCAAGTACATTTAGAGTAATTCTTATAATTAAATAGAGAAATAGATATTCGAGCTAAGTTTAAATCGATTTTCACACAAGGACAAATACCTGAACACTCATTCCCACTATTTGATCTACTATGATCATTGTTCACCTAATAGTTATTTGTTTAAATTTCACATTTAGATTTAATTAATCAAACACGATTTATTACCACATTTACGTGACAACATATCGCCACGACACGGAATTTGTCTCTATAGCGGATTTTTTTATCTATAAGATTTTGAGGCCCATTTTTTTTTTTAATCTCTCCACGTTTTTGAAGTTTTACACGCGGTAGAATATTGAATAAGAAAGTGACAAGATGCCTACTTACTACTACCACTCGTCAAAATCTTAAATTGAATTCCCAACACCACAAACATACTGTATTTCACAAATTAAATACTGCAGCAACTATTTTCACCAAAATCCAGAGTCGTCTGATTTCCAACACATTGGGTGTCTTACGAAAAAGGGACAACAACATAAATGCAACTTCTCAAAACATAGTTTGATGAGGTGCACCTATGTCGTACGAAAACGGATTTCATGATTATACAGTACAACTATTCAATTAATTTGATGTTTAAATTATTTCTAGTTCTATTATACATGTGGTTAGTTAAAATTAATCTAAAACAGAGGTAAAGTATTACAGTATATAATAATAATATTGCAAAAATTTTGTAGTAATTTTTATGAAACATATAAATGTACAAGATTTTATAAGATGATTAGGAAACTAGCAAAAATATATACGTCATACTCCGTGTCGCCACGGAAAGGCGGTTCGGTACAATATACCGAACCATATCGAAAATTTCGATATTGAAAAATTTGATACCGTTATCATACCTACCGAATGTCGTACCGAAAATTCGGTATACGGAATCATATCGAAATATTGTTATATCGTTCATACCGAATTATACCTAAGATTTGTGTTATTTATTTAAGTTTTATTTATTTAATTAATAATGTAATATTATAAAAATATCATTTTATTAATGTTTCGGTATTCGATATACTAAACTTATTGAAATTTTCGGTATACCGAGATACCGTGGTATGACCATTTTTTATACCGTTATCATACCGTACCGAAAATATCTATAATTTCGATATTTTTTCGGTATATTTACCCACTCCTCTGCCACGATGAGTGTGATTAGTTCCTCTAGGAGTGCAATGAACATTGATATTAAATTAGCAGTAAAATACAGGAAATTTTACATTAAATGATATTTTAGGTGAATAATTTAATATACGCAAAAATTGTAAATTTAAGTAAAAAGTAAATATAAAATTCAAATATATCTTCTAATTTTTATATATTTCTTTTCTAAATCATTAGTATTTTTTAAAGAGTTGATCTACTGTGCATAGGGTGCACGTGCACACTAATGCACAGATCAACCCCCTCTATATATATAAAGACGAAAATTTATAACTAAATAATTATTGTTCTAACGGTTTTAGGCTCGTAAGTATGAGATCACAGCCACACGGGTTCGAATCCTGACTGGTACAATTTGTAATTTTTTAAATTACCTTCCCTTCCGTGACCATTTTTTAATCGTTACAATTTGTAATTTTTTAAATTACATTCTTTTCCCTTCTGTGACCACTTTTTAACCATTACAATTTTTTCTTGTTTTAATATTTTTTAAATAATTTTTTTCAAAATAATTATCACTTTTAAATAATACTCCGTTAACATTTTTAAGTAACAAAATTACCACTTTTCAATAATAATAGTTATCACTTTTCATAGTTAACATTTTTAAGTAACAAAATTACCACTTTTCAATAACAAAATTACCACTTTTCAATAATAATAGTTATCACTTTTCAGTAACAAAATTACCACTTTTCAATAATAATAGTTACCACTTTTTAGTAACAAAATTACCACTTTTCAATAAGAAATAACTACACTTTTCAATAACAAAATTATCACTTTTCAATAATAATAGTTACCACTTTTCAATAATAATAGTTACCACTTTTTAGTAATAAAATTACCACTTTTCAATAAGAAATAACAACACTCTTCACTAAAAAAAAACTACAACTTTTCAATAATAATAGTTACCATTTTTCATTAACAAAATTACCACTTTTCAATAAGAAAAAACTACATTTTTCAATAATAATAGTTACCACTTTTCAATAATAATAGTTACCACTTTTCAGTAACAAAATTACCACTTTTCAATAAAAACGAACTACACTTTTCACCTTTCAGTAACAAAATTACCAATAAAAAAGAACTACATTTTTCAGCAATAAAATTTTACCACTTTACAGTAAGAAACAACTACATTTTCATGTAACAAAATCACACTACTATATAAACTTCTTTAAAAAAAAAAACGAGAAATTGTTCCTTAATTATTATCACAAATCAAAAAGCAACCCAAGAAGCACTCCAATTGAACGTAAAAGGAGCAAAAACACACAACAAATGCAAAGCAGTTACCCCTAAATACATTGTAGCAATTGACACCTCACTTTTGTAAAATACACCAAATTTGTAGCAACAACGTGCAAATCTTCTTGTGTTAGATGGAAAATGTAATGTGCCTTAGAGTTTAATACAATAAAATTCAGCAGCAGTTTGTCTTTCGAAAAACAGAGCATCTATGCTTTCTATGATGGAGTTGTTTCAGATCAGATAGTTACAACAAATTTGTAGAAGAAGAAAAACAGAGCTTCAACACGAGAACAAATCTTGGGGTGGGAGTAGGTGGTCGGAACTGAGGAAGGCGGTGGCAAAATTAGTGCAGGCGGCGCCACGGCGGCTACTATGTGAAGACGCACACAGTGGTAGGTGTGAACGTTTTTTTTAGGGTTTCTCCATTACATATTTTCTCTGAAAGAAAGAAACGGAGAAAAAATAAAGAAGAAATAAGTATAATGTAGCGGTTAAAAAAAAATTGTGTGCACCTAATCTGTTTGGTGCACACGGTGCATTTGAGACTTTGCCTTTTTTTAAATACAGGTCCAAATGTCCCGGCAGCCCACCACGGAATAAAGGTGTGGGTCGATGGGCCATCACCGGCCCGACCTGCCCATTTAACAGCTCTACCCGTACACTATATATATATACGATATTAAAAAATGGACCCCAAGAAGGACCAGTCCTCATAACATACCCAGTGATATACTACTAAATTAATTAGAGATTGTATTTATTAGTATATCATAAATTCGTAACACGTGGACGTAAATTTATTACACGTAGAGAGAGAGAGAGAGAGAGTCGAATGTGCAAACCCATCAACATTGTATTGAGTGCACATATTTATTACATTCAAACATTTTATATAGTGTTAAATAATTAACTTTCCTGCTCAACTTTTTTCAAGAGTTGGTGTAAAAACACAAAAATTCACAAGTTTAAACTTTCATTGGAAGTTGGCGCACTAAGCTTTTGCAGAGAGTTTGGCGTAAAAGAACAAAAATTCACATCTTCTAACTCATACCACTTTTCTAGAGAGTTGGTGGTGTGATAGAACAAAAGCTTCAAATTTTCTACTTGCCACTTATTCAGTTGAGTTTGACGCATACATCTTCTGTAGAGAGTTGGTGTAAAAAGGACAAAAGTTAGCTGAGTTTATTTTTCCATCAACTTTTTCACATATATTTTTTAACTCAGATCGAGTCAGTTCGAACATCAAGTACTCAGCTCAGCTCAACCCCAATAACAACCTCTCACGTGTTAGTATCTAACACCCAGCTCCTTTTATAATAATAAATCAATAATCTCGACAAAAAACAATCATATAGGTAAACTGTATCATTCATGCCTAATAAAACACAAGGGTGGCAAATTTACAAAGAATTACAGTGCTAGGAAACGCAATAATGCAGAGACAGCACATATATGCACAGAAGGTGGCTTTTGTTTGTTTCTATCGACAGAGCTGTGTACATAAGCTCTGAATCTGAGTAGCACTTGGGTTGAGGAGTGAATATGACCTGCTCTTGCCGTTTGAACACGTTAACGTATATTGGCTCCCCAATTGCTCTGCCTGCAAAAAATTACCCATGCAAAGATTTTAGTCACCATAACTTCTGCATTTTGATAATCTAATTCAACACGGGAAATTTGAATAGCTTTTTTTTACCTGACAAGAGATTGGTTGTGTGTTGCAGCTCCATCTAGAAGTAGGAACACAACTGAGATAATGGCACCACGAGCAATGATCATTTAGATCTACTCCTCGAAGAAGCGAGACCAACCCACCCGTGAGTCTGTAAGTATAAACCCAACATTATTAGCAACGAGTCAAACCGAGCTTCGAAAATATGGCATAATGCAACAACTTCAAGTTGACTATTCAACCAAGTAGCATGATTACATCGTACAGTATTTGGATTTCTAATCTCAGTATCTCGGAAATATTGAAAAATAGAGTAAAATCAAGCATGTATGCATCACAAACTCCACCATTATGACAAGGTGAACTAGAAAATGGTACTACGGAGTATTATTTTTGCAACCATTGGATGAGTGAAGTAAAAGGTAACATGAATAGCACTTTACACACAGACTAGAAATTACATTAACGTCAAGGCTTTCTTGAAATATAATTCGAGGCTTTCATAGATAGAACACGAATAATGCACTGAAAATTTGGGTGAAATACTGTCAATCAAAAGGCTTCATTAATCAATTTCATACTAATATCTATTGACTAAATATGATCATTGTCATGAAGATATTCATTAAGATGATAACAATTTTTTTGCTAAGGCATCCGTTTTTTTATTACTCAAGTCCACAGAAAATTAAAAATAATCTTGCCACCGGCCTTTAACTAGTAAAGAAAGCATATCAGTTCTCAAGTCCATAAAGTAAGGAATAAGCAAGACTCTCATCTCAAAGCTAGCAAATTTGACACAGAGAATGTCCAAAAAAAGGAATTCTGACTTAGTTTCAAGCCTACAATTGCACGCTATATTTTCATATAGAAACTTGGGATGTTACTAAGGGACTGTTTAGCTAAACTTATTTTAAACATCTTATAAGTTGTTTCAAGAGCTTATGTGTATTTAGCTAATAAAATTGATTATTTGAGAGTAATACTATTTTTTTAATTTTAATATAAAAATATTATATTTAATTTTTTATGTCAAGGGATCACTGAACCCACCAGACCTCCTCCTTGTTGGACCATCTTCATTTGGACGAGATGAGGGTGGGGTGATCTGTGTTTTTTCAAAAAAAAATCTTTTTAAAAAATGTTTAAGTATAGCTTAAAAGATTTTAGAAAAATAAGTTAGGTGTTGTGACTTGGGTACTTCTTTTTTGAGCTTATAAGTTGTAAAGTGCTTATTTTAAGACCTTATAAGCTGTTAAAAACCTTTTCTTTACCAAACACTTTTTGAGAGCTTATAAGCCCCTAAACATCTAATAAACTCAGTCTAACACCCTCAAAGTCACAAACTGGAAACTCAAAATAAAACAAAAATGGCATACAAGATTTTAAAACAAATAAATATCCTTACCCAGCAATGAGAAGGATCAGCGAAAGCACCCAAAGGATACGCTGGTATGCCTTAAATTTAGGGTTAGATGATCGTGAAGAAACAGGTTCGTATCTCCGGTTAACCCATCCAAACTGTGGACGGATCAAAAACACGAAACCAAGAAGAAAGCCAGATATAAATCCTCCAATATGAGCGAAGTTGTCCATATGAGGGAGAATTCCCACGCCTAAGTTGATAACAATAATTATCACAAGGGTAATTAAAGTTGCCATCTGCAAAATAATTTTTTCATATTAATTAAATAGCGTGCAAGTGCAGGTTACCAGCAAAGTGTAGCACTTCGAAAAGGTTTGCTAAAAGTTGTCGAAAGAATATACCTTGTTAGCGTATATGGTCCAATTGGTAATTAGCTCGGACAACATTCCTCCCAATAACCCAAAAAGAGCACCAGAAGCGCCAACTGATATATTTGACTGAATAAATAGGGAAGATAACAAACTTCCACCAAATCCAGAGATGAGATAAAGCAAACCAATGCGCACTGTTAAACATCACATGTGTTACCAATGAGCACCAAAAGTAAAATACTAATTAACCAAACAAAATTAAAGAGATGGAGTTATCTTAACCTTTAAACAAATATATGAACAAAGACATAACCAATATTTATGGTGAATAGTTGAAAATATTAGGAGAAGGGAAGTAAACCACATCTATACACCCTTTAATGCATACACAATAACAGTAGTCAAATTTCAAGTAATAACAACCCTAACAAGTCATCTAAAATGTCTCTTATAGGTGCAAAATAGTACTAACATACAATCCTAATGGACATAACAATGATAACATACAACATATCATTACATATACTCTTCAACAACTAAGATGCAATATAGATTGATTGAATGACATACGTACCGAATCCAAACTCTTGCTCGAGGCGAATGCCAATAACAACAAGGCTCAACATATTTGCAAGTAAATGAAAAACTCCACCATGTAGCCACATACAGGTGATGAGACGCCATCCTTGGTGATCATCGACTACTTTTTGCACGTTTAGAGCACCCATCTTATCTAACCTAAACAAAGGAGAAGTTGGATAATGAATTAATGATATATTCATTCATTTCCAGAACCATTTTATTTTATTAAAAATAGCAATAGATCCAATTCAATCCAAGTAGTAAACAAGGTCCTTATCATCAGAAAATTAGGTCTCAATCTCATGTGAGGACAGAAATTAATTCCCAAATACAACTATTTTGAAGAATAAAATCTATAACTACCAATGCTTACAAAAATCCCCAAAAAGTAGAAAAAATCCTTACGTTGAAGAGGAAGGGCCGAGAAGAGGATTCTCCTTGAAGGGCTGAAAGGAGAACCTCCCCAAAAAGTCAGCGACACAGGACAATGAATTCTTAGGGCAATTGTTGACAGACATAGTAATGATAAACATGATTATATTGGCTACAACAAAGAAGGGAATCAACCAAGGAAACCATCGCTTGAAATGCTTCAAGTCCCTGTGCATTCCGCCATCGGAGGCCGGAGATTCCACCGTCACCGGGTGGATGGTGTTGGTGCCTCGCCGTGAGTGAAGTCGTAGAGGGACGGTATCCGGTGTGGTGGCCATCGGAAAGAGAATTAAGTGGCGATTGGAGAAATGGATTTGGTGGAGTGGTTAAGGGAAAGAGAGAGGGGGGATTAGGTTAATGTGAATCCATTAGAAGTGATTTCGCCGCCTTCCCATTCCATGGAGGCCCGACCAGTTCCTTCCTCTTCCACCTGCTCTTCTTTTTTATTAATATTATTTTCCACCCTTTTTTTCTACCTACTAGATTTAAGGCTTTTTATATTTCCTTTTGACAATTTCCTTTTTCCAAACGCGCAGTATCTTTAAAATGTACAGAAATTAAAATCTGGGAAGCTGTTTTGCGAATTATTCACGATTCTGTCTTCAACAAACAAGTAGTAAATCACAGTAAACAAGCTCATACAATTGCTAAAATGTTTACATATACCCTCCGTCGTACAAATATAATTATTGTGCATAAAATTTTAAATTTTATCTATAAATTTTTATTAATATTGAAATTGAAAAACTCTCCATTTCTATCACACATTACAATAATTTAAATATTTATTAAATATAAGTAATTTTAACATTATACCCCCTTAAAAAAAAAAAAAAAACTATATTTTACTCCCTTCGTCTCATACTCATACTTGAAGACTCAAATCAATTGAGAACGAGTTTTAATGAATAAATTGTTTATTAATATTGTGTAGGATAAAGCGGGGTAGTAAAGACTTTTCAACTATATAAATAGTACTAATAAAGTTATTTTTTAGTGTAATAAAATAGTGACATTTGTTGTAATATTGTGATGTTTTAAGGGGAGTGTTTAAAAGTGTTTTTGCTAAGTATGAAATGCCAAAAATGGTAATATATGCCCAAGGATGAAAAAATCGGGAAATTTCGTCGAAATATCGGCGATATTTCGAATTTTTGGACTCTCCGATATCGATATCTTCCAAAATATCGGGAAATATCGATATCGGTATCGGTTATGTCTAGTACAAATTTTCCTTGATATCGCCGAAATATCGGAAAATGTCGGAAAAAAATCGGTAATATCGATTTGAATTGTTTTGTTCCGTTTTTTCAGAGTTTTAATTGTTTTGTTCCTTTTTTTTTTTCAGAACAAGCAAGTATCTTGTGTCTTGTCTATCATTTTGGTAATTATTGTCTAGTGTGAAATAATTATGAATAGATATTGTATTGCTTTAGACTTATTTTGTATTTTTTTACTAATATGTTTGTCATAAAAAAATCATCTTGTAGTGATTTTAGGCTAAATTTATGTATTAATGTTAGTTATAATATTTTCTAAAATTTCATCTTAAATTTTCATCATTTTAATAAGATTTTCGTTAATTTTCTATATTTTATCGATATCGATATTTCCATCGATATATCCGTAAATTTAAGGTACCGATATTTCCACCGATATCGATATTTTCATCCTTGTATATGCCTTCAAGTATGGGACTGAGGGAGTAGTTTTTTAAAAAATATGAGACAAATTTGAAACGATGAAAAATGCACAATCACACTCCCTCCGTCCGCTTATAAGTTTTCCATTTTACCATTTTGGTCCGTCCGTCTATAAGCTTTCCATACTTTTTTGGTAAGTATTTTTTCTTACACTTCACTTTATATTTTACTTTTTCTCTTTATCTCTTTCATCTCTCAATCACATCACTTGTACTATATCTATTATTTAATCACTTTTCTTAATCTCTGTGTCAAAAAGTAACGTGAAGCTTATAGGCGGACGCTCTTTATCTCTCTCATCTCTCAATCTCAATCACATCACTTGTACTATATCTATTATTTAATCACTTTTCTTAATCTCTGTGTCAAAAAGTAACGTGAAGCTTATAGACGGACGGAGGGAGTATCTAAATACATTGGGGCGTGTGTTTGCAATTTTTGTACTCCTTAAAAGGTAATGTGTCGTAAAAAATTGAATATAGTAAAATGTTGGTAAAAAGTTAAAATCAAAAGCATAATCCTCTCAACTTTTAGATAATTTGATAGATTCTAAGTGATTAATATATACATAATCATTAAATTTAAAATCACTCAAAATTACTTGCAATATAAATCTTTCCTACGTACTAATTTTGAATCTTCTAGGATGACTTGATTTCACCAAATATTTCCACCCATATTCCTAAAATTCTACAATTTCAAAAAAAAAAATACCTCTTTTCTACAACCGTTTTCAATTCAAATTTTTATATTAATTCTATATTTTCTTTTCTTCTCTCTCTTCTTCTCCAATCGTTTCTAATTCAAATATTATATCAATTCTTTCTTCAAAAAAAAAAAAATATTATATCAATTCTATATTTTATATTTTAATTATTCTATTTTTTTTTTATCCATTCTTTCAGTTCCTTCTTTATGCTAATTTGTGTATAAAAAATTTAAATTTAAAGTTATACATATTCACGAATCGAACCACTTAAAATTTATATATATTAAATTTTATTGTATATAATAGTATTTTTTTATAATCCCGCGTACTAAGCGGCATTAGTAATTACTCTAATTTCCAAAACTTAGATTATGTAAGGTGGGCGGGCCTAAGCCTAACTTTAATAATTACTTATAGATTTAAAAAAAAAACTTGTGGAATATTATTATGTTAGGTGGGCCTAACTATCAATCAATTGTTCGGCTAATTAAACATAAATAAAAGACAACAGTTATACACACGGATCTCTTGAAGACACCCACCGACTAAACACACACCGTGAGATGAGGATACCCACGTTAAAAATCTCATAATACCTTAGGTTCCGTACGGATGGATGGAGGGATTTGGTTTATGGATTTTAAATCCACAATTCAAATCCACTCCACTTATTTGGATTAAAAAGTAAATGAATGGATTTCAAATTCTTAGCATATTTTTTTAGTTAAAATTGAGAGGATTTTGAATCCTCACTAAAATCATGTCATTTGAAATCCATCTATTTTGAAATCCTTTCATTTGAAATACCTCCTCAAATCAAATCCACCCCTCCAAACGCAACCTTAACTTTCTTAAAACTCTAATTCTATTCATTTACACCCTCTTCCTCCACACCTCCACCATGATCGCGTCCTCTCCCACATCGTCGCGACAGCCATAGCTATGCCACCCCCACAGTGTCGATCTCGACACCGCCGATGTGGTTTGAAAACGAAGGCGGTCGACGCCTGATCTCGCCGTCGTTGTCGTTCACAACCACACCCCCTCCTCCTTTAAGCGGTCGTCGTTGTTGTTCGCACCCCCTCCCCTTCGCAGGCGCCCCCCTTCCTCCTTCTGGCGGCCGCCGCCCCCCACCTCCTTCCTCCAAGAAAGTCGTCGCCCACCCCTCTTTTGCCATCGCTACCGTTGCTTGAAGGTACGTATTAGGGTTTTGGAATTTTTGTTACAGATAAAAAAATATATATATAATAAGGGTTTTGAAAATTTTGTTAATTTTTTATATTTCGAAAGGGTTAGTCAATGAAATGAGAAGATTTTATGAATCAAAATCTTTTAAGAATGAGAGTGAGAAACACTCAGAGGCCTAGGATGGAACCCAAAAGGGTTAGTCAATGAAATGAGAAGATTTTATGAATCAAAATCTTTTAAGAATGAGAGTGAGAAACACTCAGAGGCCTAGAGGCCGAGGAGCTCCAGAGAGCCCTCACCATGCTTGGAACCCAAAAGGGTTAGTCAATGAAATGAGAAGATTTTATGAATCAAAATCTTTTAAGAATGAGAGTGAGAAACACTCAGAGGCCTAGAGGCCGAGGAGCTCCAGAGAGCCCTCACCATGCTTGGAACCCAAAAGGGTTAGTCAATGAAATGAGAAGATTTTATGAATCAAAATCTTTTAAGAATGAGAGTGAGAAACACTCAGAGGCCTAGAGGCCGAGGAGCTCCAGAGAGTCCTCACCCTGATGGAACCCAAAAGGGTTAGTCAATGAAATGAGAAGATTTTATGAATCAAAATCTTTTTAAGAATAAGAGTGAGAAACACTCAGAGGCCTGGGGCCGAGGAGCTCTAGAGAGTCCTCACCCTGATGGAACCCAAAAGGGTTAGTCAATGAAATGGGAAGATTTTATGAATCAAAATCTTTTAAGAATGAGAGTGAGAAACACTCAGAGGCCTAGAGGCCGAGGAGCTCCAGAGAGCCCTCACCATGCTTGAAACTCAAAAGGGTTAGTCAATGAAATTAGAAGATTTTTATGAATCAAAATCTTTTAAGAATGAGAGTGAGAAACACTCAGAGGCCTAGGGGCCGAGGAGCTCCAGAGAGTCCTCACCCTGATGGAAATCCAAAAGGATTAATCAATGAAAAGAAAGGTTTTATGAATCAAAATCTTTTAAACGAAAGTGAGAGACAAGTAGAGGCTCAGAGGCCAAGGAGAACTGGGGAGCATCTCCCCATAACTAAGACCCAAGATGGGTACTTAGAAAACAAAAATTTCGCTAAAAGTCAAGGAAAACCTCCTCGAGCCACCTGAAACCAGAGGTGATTCCTTGAAAGTGGGAGAGATTCCCTAAAGTTCTTGAGAAAACTCTTTGAAGGTTATGAAGCCAAGAGTCAGGCCATTGCCAAATTATAGGTGGCCAAGGCAGAAAAATCTCCGAAGGGGAGCACTTTTAAAATTCCTCTCCGAAGCAAGAATAATACACGTCTCTCCAGAAATGCCTCTGTACTAGGCTCACTAGAATTTTCTACTCTCACAAAAGATATACCCCTTTTACGAGAGTAGGGGGGAGTAGATGATGCGGCCTAAAAATGTCATCCGATAAGAAGTCGACACGTGTATGGAGGATAGGATAAAAGTGGAAGTATTGGATTATGGAATACTCTCTTGATAAAGAATCTCTCCTGGAAGTCCCTCTGGAGGGAGCTCCACCCGGAGAGAAACATCAGGAAGACTTAGTCTTGATATGAATTGGTAGACCGAGAATATAGGAGAACTCCGCAAGAATCGGACTAAGATTGACCAAAGAAAGATTATTCTCTCCTTCATTGTAGTGGAAAGAGTCCACTAGGGAGAGTGGCCCCGGTCTTTCCGGAAGTAGAGGAATGGAAGACCTTGTCAACCTACCCAGGCTGGGTCCAAGAGGTGGCTCCGAAACAGAAGGAAGCCTTGACTTCCTATCGGGAGGGTATTTCTATAAATAGGTAAATCCAAAGATGTTTTTAGGTTAGATATTCTGACTTTACAAAACTTAATATACTGAATGCGAAACACTTTTCTGAGATTCTTCGAGAGCTTATTCGATAAATCAAGGATCTCGAGATCCTTGTGATACATTGATAAACCCTATACTGACTTAGGCATCGGAGTGTCCGCGCCGGACTCCCCTCCGGCGTGTTCTTTGCAGGTTCTCGAAGATTCCATTGGAGGCAGTATATTTGGATTACTTTTACGTGTTCGAGAAGTCGGATATCCTACTCAGAGGACACTTAATCCCCTCGTGCAAATTTTGGCACATCAAGTAGGATGAGGTGTAATTTTATGTGAAATCAAATTGTGTAAGAGTAGTTGGATGGGATGCAATAGTAGAATGTATAGTTATTTTTAGGGGTGAATGTAGTTGGATGGAGAAATACGGATGTGAATTCCCGAAGTTGAAATAGAACGTGGACGTCCCACGTCCGGACGGGTGAGTCCCAAAACAAACACCCCTGTCATGGATTCACCATTGGAGGGTAAGGTTTGCGAATGTGAAAGAAGAAGAAAGTACAATCTTGGTACTTTCACGCGTCTATGGCCAGAAAGAGAAGAAGGGTTACTGGGTTGATATGGGCCGAATTAAATGAAGAGAAAAGAAAATGGGCCTCAATTAATATTTGTTTGGTTGGGC
The DNA here is from genome assembly GCA_963675135.1 of Galeopsis tetrahit. Taxonomy (NCBI): domain Eukaryota; kingdom Viridiplantae; phylum Streptophyta; class Magnoliopsida; order Lamiales; family Lamiaceae; genus Galeopsis; species Galeopsis tetrahit. Next base: position 74,413,441 of record OY776124.1, read on the forward strand.
CTAGTTTAATAGTTTATGGGCTGAACTATTTAGTTATTATTTTATAGTTTAGTTATTTAGCAATTCAGCAAGGAATTTCCGTAATTTGCAAAAGTGGACTTGTGGTCCCAAATTGTTGTTATCATGCAGTATGAAATCATATCAGAAAAATTAACAACTCTCATCTCTCTCTCCAAATTCTGTATCTCTCCCCTTTCTGCTATTCACCTTCAAACATTCATACATTCTTCATTCAATTTCCAGAAAATTACAAAAATAGTGTTTCACAATATTCCACAAATATCAGGAACCTAACATTTGGTATCTCAGAGCCTAATCTTGGGCATGGCTGAATCCACTCTTTTCAAAGACCTGCAAGAGTCACAAAAGAAGTTAGAACAACTAATACAAACAGAAGCAATAAAATGGGAAGCCACAGAAGCTAAAATCAAAGAGACAGTGCATGAAATCTCATCAAGGATGGATTATCAAATTGGTGGATTAAATGGGAAGCTAGAGCATGTTACTAACACATTGGCTGCTCTTCAGCTGCAGCTACTCAACATGGACAAAAACAAGTGGCAACAAGATAAGGAATCCCTTTTGGGTAGCCCAAGTGGGGGCTCATCAAGTGTTGTTCCTATTAATCAATATCAGGAATCACCAGGGGTCAAACTACTTACTGATGGTACCAAGTTTCACAATCCAATCCCAAAGGTGGAGTTTCCAAAGTTTGATGGATCTAACCCTAGATCCTGGATTCTAAAATGCCAAGGATACTTTAATCTGATGCCTAGCATGACTGATGCACAAAAGGTAACCCTAGCCTCTATTCATTTTGATGGCAAGGCTGCCTTATGGTTTCAAAATTACAACAAAAGAAACCTTGATCTTACTTGGGATCAATTCATTGAAGTTATATCTATCATATTTGAAGAAATGAAAGAATACACTGTAGTGGCAGATTTTAACAAACTGAAACAAACTAGTTCTTATGATGATTATGTTGATAAGTTTGAAGAATTAAAGGCATGCTTACTGATGTTTAGCAAGAATGAATTCTCTGAATCACACTTTGTTGCCAGTTTCATTAGTGGGTTGAGTGAAGAATTGCAATCTTTCATGTCTATGTTTGAGCCTAAAACTTTACAACATGTTATCAAATTGGGAAAGAATCAAGAACAAACATTATCAGCTATGTCAAAGAGGATTAAGCCCTTTTCAAAGGCTCCCAATCCTACCCCTAACAATCAACAGTGGGGGAAACCTGATTCAACCCAGGGAAAACCACCACTCACCAGCCTCAAATCTAATTTCAAGGTCCTTACACCTAGTGAGATGGCTGAAAAGAGGGAGAATGGTCTGTGTTACAATTGTGATGACCCATTCACCCAAGGACATAAGTGTAAGCAAAAGATTTCTTACATGATTGTTGCTGAAGAACTACTTGAAAACAGTAATGAATTGAATGAGAACCATACTGATGCTCAGCCAGCCTATCAAGAAACACCCTTTGAAGAGGTTCAAATGGCTATAAATGCTATTACAGAAGTTGGAGTAACAACCATAAGATTGTTTGGTGAAGTTGGACAACATAAGTTACATGTTATTATTGACACTGGAAGCACACTCAGTTTTATTCAATCTGCAACTGCAAAGAAATTGGGTTGCCACATCTCTCCAGCAAAACCACTCTTGGTGAAGGTGGCCAATGGGCAAAAACTTATAAGTTCCCAACAGGTGGAAGCATTTGAATGGCAGATGCAGGGTTATACATTCAGTTATCCTCTAAGGCTTCTAGAAAATGAATGTTGTGATTTGATCTTGGGTGGGGATTGCCTTAGGGCTGGTACACCTATAGAATTAGACTACAATGCCATGACCTTCAGTGTTACATTCATGGGAAAAAGGATTAAGCTACAAGCTTTTACTTCTAAAGATGAATGTCAATGGATTTCGGATGTTAACCTATTTGAGATGGTACACTTGGATCAATGTCGAATTCTACTTAAACCTGATAGTATTCCAAGGCAACAATATCCAGGCAAAACCTCTCATGCTCACCATGGTGAAATTGAGGAGATTGTGGAGGATCTACTCAAATCAGGGCTGAGCAAAAATAGCAAAAGCCCTTTGATGACAGTTGGTACATGGAGGTTATGTGTTGATTATAGAATGGAAATGCTGAAAGCTTTCGATGAAACGAAAGATGGAGTCAAAGGGCTCATAGATTCAGGATTACCTAGACTTTCCAAGATTTTCATGAGGCCTCGTCAGCTGCTTCAAGATCAGGCCACTACAATTCATCAAGAAGTTCGGGGAATTGATCTGACCGACGTCCATAAGAATTCTGAAATGCGTAAGAAGATTGTACATCAGGTATGTGTGAATTGGATAGATACAATTTGGAATTGTGAGTCGTGGGAAGATATTACCTTCTTGAAGAAGCACTACACTTTGGAATATCCTTGGGGACAAGGATCTTTCGTTCCGGCGGGTATTGTCATGGATTCACCATTGGAGGGTAAGGTTTGCGAATGTGAAAGAAGAAGAAAGTACAATCTTGGTACTTTCACGCGTCTATGGCCAGAAAGAGAAGAAGGGTTACTGGGTTGATATGGGCCGAATTAAATGAAGAGAAAAGAAAATGGGCCTCAATTAATATTTGTTTGGTTGGGCCTAGTTTAATAGTTTATGGGCTGAACTATTTAGTTATTATTTTATAGTTTAGTTATTTAGCAATTCAGCAAGGAATTTCCGTAATTTGCAAAAGTGGACTTGTGGTCCCAAATTGTTGTTATCATGCAGTATGAAATCATACCAGAAAAATTAACAACTCTCATCTCTCTCTCCAAATTGTGTATCTCTCCCCTTTCTGCTATTCACCTTCAAACATTCATACATTCTTCATTCAATTTCCAGAAAATTACAAAAATAGTGTTTCACAATATTCCACAAATATCAGGAACCTAACCCCCTTGATGTTTTTATTGTTGGTGGTAGTGGCGGATCCAGGATTTGGAATTCGGGGGTACGAAAAATTAAGTTAAATACTACTCCATCCATCTCCTACTTAATGACACATTTTACCATTGTTAATGTTCCGTACTTAATGTAGTCTGTACTACTCCACTTTTATCTCTCATAATACTAATAAACAATTCATATATAAAAACTTAGTGGCCAAAAAGAAAAGTATGGGTCCTTAGATAAATGATTGAGTTTCTTTAACATAAGTTTATCTTTAATCATTTTTTAATTGAATTAGATAAAAAAAATTAATAATTATAATGTAGTATATTAGCAAATATAATTCATTAATTCTACAGTAAGTCTACAATCGAACAATTTAAATTTCAAAGTTTCAAACCATTATCTATTTTAATTAAATTATTTTAGTAAGTTAGTCATTATAATATAAACTCTAATTCATTACATATAAGTTATAAACTCAAATAAATTCATTTGTAAATTAAAAATTATCGAATAAACATATTAAGTAAATAAAACATAAATTTAAATTAAATAATAGTAATAAGCAGTTTGACTGGGCTTTGATTTGGGTCAATCTTTTTGCATGGCCTTTTCATTAATTTGAGTTAGTTAAGAAGGAATGCATGATTGTCAAAACTGAGCCATTTCTTTTTAATACCTAAGATTATAAAAAAAAAAAAAAATCATTTTGGGGTACAATTGTACCCCATGTAGTGGTCAATTCCATTGTTGTTTTTTTTTCTCAAAACTCCAGTAATTATTATACTTTCTTAATTTACGTGTGCACCTACGCATTAAAGTTATTTCGGAATGGAGTGAGTACTACCTTTTGCTCTTCCTTTGGTTTGCCTCCACAAACGAAATTCTTTTTTTTTTAATAATTACGAATGTCAAAAGAGAAATGTGTTTAGAGAGTGTTTTCAAACACTACAAACAACTTTCAGAATCACTTTTTTTAAAGTTGTCTTCTCACATCTTTTACTTTTTAGAAGTGTTTTTAAGCTGTTTATAGAGTTTACAAACACCCCTGATCATAAATTTCAGTTGATCACCTCAAAATTTGTTACTCCATTTGTTTCTTTGCAAATACATTTTGTTATTGAATTGTATTTTTTTGCTTCTTTCAATAGATAAGTTTGGAGAAACACACCTACAAGATCTAAAAAAGGAATCCCCATCTTGAGGTTTTTCTCTCTCTAAGAAAATTCTCTTGTATGCTATCTCAACCAGGGGCGGACCCAGGATCCTATATTAGGGGGGGCCAAATTTTTTTTATTAACATATATATAATTATAATACATATATATAATATTTACATCGAAAATAGATTAGTGATATATAATTACAAGCTTCTCAAATATATCATTATATATATGAAATGATGATGTTGAGTTAAAAAAAAATTGTTTTTACATTGTGGGTCTATTATTGATAATTGATAAAATAAATACTAAAATTGTTGAATAACGAATACTTTATTTATTAATTTTATTTAATGTAATATAGATTTAAAGAAATTAACAAATTAAACTACAATTATATTTTCTTCATCAATTCTTTTTTTAAGGGTCTAAATTTTTGTTCTTTATATAATATAACTATATGAGTTAATTGCAAGAATGTTTAAAAAAATATAAGGCCAATTACCTCATTTTTATCAATAATAGTTTCAAACATGTAAAATATAATTATTTTTAGGTGAATTTTTTAATTAAAATACATACAAAATAATTAATTTTATATATAAGTATTAAAAGTGCACTACAAAATTTATTTTAAAACAATTTTTACAATCAATTTACAACTAAAATGATTTATTATGATAATTAATTACTAATTTTGCTTAATTTTTTTTTAAATATTAAAAATATTATTTTTTTAAAGGATAGGTGGGGTGGGGTTGGGGGGGGGGCCAAGGCCCCCCTTGGCATGGCTTTGGGTCCGCCCCTGATCTCAACCGATGCCGCACCTTGAGGGCTTTTGGTTTTTTCCGGCGTCTCTTCGTCTTCCGAGGGTTTTCTCCTCTTTCCCCCCCCCCCCCCCAGAAAGTTCTATATTTTTTTTGGCTTTGTGAGATTTTTTCAATCATTGCCTTGGATGTGTTTTTCTTTCTGGCTTCAGAACGCGTGGGTATTACTTGCTCAACAACTGGGGGTGACTCTCAAACTCCCTCTCCCCCACGAAGGCTTTACAACCATTTGTGCTTCTATTCTATTGGTGGGTTTGAGATTTTGGGATTTTTATTTTACAAGTTGCAATTAGCTGGAGAGCCTCTTTGGTTTTCTGGGGGACAGCGGTACGCAATCCATTGTTTTGGATTGGCGGTTTGTTCTGTATATAATGGGGAGAAAGAGTGCATTTCAAAAAACTTTTCGCCTTCTTTCTTCTTCTCACTCCCTCAGAAAAATGGCTGATGCTATTCAAGACATACTGGAGAATTAATTTTCCCTTTCTGATAAGGAAACTACCAACTTCATCGTTCCTCGTAATGAATTGGTCACCCCTAAATTTGTGCTTGGAATGCGATTTCATGTCTCAAAGAGGGTTTTCAATGTACAAGAACTTCGTGCTCTCTTGTGCAGATGAGCGTGTTGCAATGGCCTTCCGATCAAGGCGGAGCCAGGAATTGTTTTTAGGATGGGCTGAATACCTTAAATAAAGAGGCTAACGAGTAGAAGAAAACTGAAAGTACCGATTTTTTTTTTTATTTAAGAGGTTTGAATTGATAAATTAATCTAGGGTTAATTATTGGCCGATGCTAAAGAAAATTCCTCAATTTTATTGTACACATCCCAACTATTGTACACACCATATATAAAATATAATTTATTTTTAAATTTCTACTTACATCTTCAATTTTGGACAATTATACCCAAATTAAAAAAAAAAATCACGAAAAAAACCTTATCCTCTAATGGAACGGAAAAAAAGTGTGAACTTCTAATCACTGAAATTTTAACCCTAGATAATGAAACTAATGAAACTGCGTAAAATAATGGAGATTAATCGTACCAAATTTACACATTTTATTAAATGTCAAATATGTACGGTTGAAACTTCTCTTTTCAAAATTGAACTCACTTTTGTATTCTTCTTATTTCACGCTTTTCTTCTGTTTCGTAAGTGAATAATAATTTTTCGTGATTTTTAATTTTTATAGAGTTGGATTATATATAATTGCTTAAAATTGAGGTGTGAGTATTAATTTAAAAATAAATTATATGGGGTGTATATAGTAATTAAAGGCATAAGATATGTATAGTAGAATTGGAGTTTGTTTAGACGGTGCCTTTATTATTTAATTTAAATTTATGTTTACAAATAATTTAACAAAATTGAATACTTGTTTAATGATAGTTTCGATTTTGGGATAGGGCTTTTTTTTTCAATGATATAAAGTTTTTTTTTTTTAACAAAAAGTTGGGGTGGGCTACAGCCACCCTTAGCTCATGCTGTAGCTCCGCCCTTGCTTCCGATACGAAAGACTTGATGACTTCTGCTATCTTTGCGGAGAGATATCTCACCTTGAGAAGGACTGTAGCCTGGCTTTTGGAAAGACGGAAGCATGGAGAGTAAGCCACCGTTTCTTCCCAGCTTGGCTTAGAGCAAATAAATGTAAGAGCCCACCGGAGGAATACATGCAGAAGCTTTTTAAGATTTTGGAGGAGGAAATGGATAAACCCACTGAAGCTCAGGGGCAAGAGAATGCTGAGGAGAGGCAAAAGGAAAAGGGGAAGACTGTCATGGTTGATGAGGGAGAGGACAATGGGCATGTACAGATGGAGAGGGGATCTTCGACACACAGGGTGGTTTACAACTTTACAGATCTTATGGCTAACTGGTGAGAATCAAACTAAGGTAAATGGGGTAAACACGACACGTATTGACCCAAGAACTGGTATGATTCTTGAGCCCATCTCTTTTGATATACCTTTTGGTTTTGAACATCGTTTCTCTAAGGAAGCATTGGAGGGTAATGAGAATGGCCACGATTATCGGGTGGTGCATCATGTTGGAAGGGATTTTCGGGCATATGATTATAATTCTTAGGTGGAGGTCATACATGAGGGGGAGAATCCATATGTACCGGTTTGCGAATTACTAAGGAATAACGAAGGCAGAAGGATGGAGATGGAGGAAGGAGGGGAGGACTCGGGCTATCTGGGAGGGGCAGATTCAGCACAAAGCAACAACATGCCTCGAAAAAAAAGACAAATGGTGGATTACTGGGCTATAGCTTCAGAAGATTGGGGTCCGGGCAGAGCAAGGGATGAGGGTGCTGGAGGCTTTTTCAAGCGAGCAAGGAGTATGCTGGAAGATTTTGGAAGGAATGTTGCGATTCCAGGTGTGGCGGAGGCTGAAGTGAATCAGCCCCGCCAGGGAGAATGAGTCTTTTGTGTTGGAACGCACGGGGGGTATGTAGTTCCCGTGCGTTCGGTCGTCTTAGTAGGTTAGTCTATCAGTTTCAACCCTCTCTTTTGTTTATCTCGGAAGCCAAGTGTTCGACTGCTTTTGCTAATAGTGTTGGGATATGAATCCTAGAACAAGTCCTAAATAATGATAAAAGATAAAAGATGAAGTTTTGATAAGCCAAAAGAAGACTTGAATATTTTCTAAGTGTTGACTGATCTAGTCTAGTTAAGTTGAAGTTATCGTGTACAAGACCAGTAGAATTCACAAGACAAGTACTAGTTTTAAAAAGACAAGTATTATTGAAAGATAAGTATAAGTTATAAGTATTTCATATTTGTTATTCGTATATGTTAGATTGTTATTGAGCTATGAATAATTGTTGTATAGAGCTCATGATTTTAAATGTAATAGATAGATTCTTTGTATAAGGTTTTTTAAAGTTGACTAAGCTTTGTAAACAAGAGCTTAAAGTAATGTAATAGTCTTGTTAGGATTAGAGGATAGGACTAGATTAGTTCTATGTTGTAATCTAAAGAAGTCTACTGCACAAGACAAGTAGAAGACACAGTCTACTACTACTGGACAAAGACAGGTGCGCGACTAAACAAGACAGGTTAACTTGAAGTTAGTTACAAAAGCGTGTTGAAGATAAAGATTGAAGAATTAGTTAAGGAATAACTAATTAACTGAAGAAACGCGTGAAAGGATATGAGGAATCAGTTACAAGTTAGTTTTCAAGAAAGGTTGTTACACAACTGAAAGTTCTTGGAATTAGAAGTCTATAAATACCTCAAGGTATTCATTGGTTAAAAGACTACTGAAATATTGATACTGCAAGCATTATTGAAGATTCAAGTGAAGAAATTACTCTCAGAGATTGAAGTTCAGAAAGTGAAGCTACGCAAGACAAGTGAAGATTGAAGAAGGCTACTACTGAACGAAGAGAAGTTTTATTTTCGTTTATTGTTTCAAGTTGCTAGTTACTTGTAAAATAGCTAGTAAGATCGAAGATATATCTGGAGATATAATCGAGAAGATCTAAGTCTTATTTCTTGGGACTTAAAGCTACAAGAACATATTACTCGATTGGAAGAGTTAATAAGAATTTCACAACTGGGTTTGTGAGAGTGGATGTAGACAAGTTGTCGAACCACTATAAATCTCGTGTTTGATTTACTATTACTGTTTTGTTTATTGTTTAATTGATTAATTGTTTACTTGTTAAACATACATAACTGAACAAGACTAGTTGAGTATACATGAAACAGAGTTCTCGAAATAAGTTGAGTATAAACTTTAATTGGGCTCATTGTTAATTTCGTATTCCGCACATTGTAATTCTGATATATCGAAAGATTTTAGAAAAGTCTATTCACCCCCCTCTAGACATTTTCTTTAGCTTCCCTCGATATTAACTCAACTTAGGGACCTACAAATAGTTTGAGGGCTAGACTTAATTTTAATCACTATTTTTGTGTTGATGTTGTGGGACGATTGGGTGGGCTTATTATTTTTTGGAATGAATGGAAAGTCTCAATTTTGTCCTATTCTGTTGGGCATGTGGATTGATTGATTGATGATCTTTTGAATAAATGGAGGTTTACTGGTTTTTATGGCAACCCCTTAACAATTATGAGAAACTCTTCTTGGACTTTGCTTAAAAGATTTAAGAATTATTCCAATGCAGCTCCAAAAGCCTGGATTGTGGGGGGTGATTTCAATGAGACACTATTTCACCATGAGAAAATGGAGGGAGATAGTAATTCATTCGACATAATGTATCAATTTCAGGAGGCCCTTGACTATTCTGAATTAACCACCCTTAATACAATGGGGCCTAAGTTCACATGGTTTAATAAAAGAAGGGACCAAAATTTGAATAAAGAAAGGCTTGATAGATTTGTGGCCAACTTTGAATGGAGAACTCTTTTTCCGAATTACTGTGCTAAAAATCTGGATTTTATGGGATCAGATCATAGGCCAATATTTATATCATCTTCGCAGGCTCATAAAAGAGATACTCAACATCTTTCTCATCATTTTAAGTTTGAAAACTTCTGGATTAAAGAACATGACTATAAAGAAGTGGTGAGTAATTTTTGGAGGAATAGAGATGAGTGTTCTCATTTGAGCACGACGTTGGATAATTGTGGAAAATTCCTTACAAAATGGGGAAAGAGTAAAGACGGATGTTTGACTAATAGAATTCAAAGAATACAACATTTACTGGGTTCTGAACTAAACAATGATGCTGGACATGAAGAAAGTAGGGGAATTGGAGAATGAATTGGAAAAACTCTTTACTCAAGAAGAGTGGTATTGGAAGCAAAGAGCAAGGGTTTCGTGGTTGAAAGAGGGAGATCGAAATACGAAATTCTTCCATTCAAAGGCCAATGCTAGAAGAAAACACAACTCTATATTAGGCATTTATGATAATGCTGGAATATGGATCTCGAGTGAGGAAGGAGTGATGAATGTGTTCTTGAATAATTTTAAGGCACTCTTTGAATCCTCTAAACCAGATTACAATAACATCAATGAAGCCACAAAAGTCATGCATGGTAAACTATCTCATGATAATTGTGTGTTTCTGGACACTCCCTTTACAAAAGAAGAAATATCGAGAGCAGTGGGTGATCTCAATCCCTGGAAAGCTCCAGGCCCTGATGGGTTTCCAGCTTCGTTCTATCAATCTAATTGGTCTACGATTGGGGATGGAATTTCGGCCATGATATTACGAGTGCTTAACGAGGGAGAGTCGCTTGATAACTGGAACAAAACGATTATTTCTCTTATCCCTAAGGTAGCTAAACCAAATCAGGTCACTCACTTTAGACCTATTAGTCTATGTAATATCAGCTACAGGATTCTTGCTCGAGCCATTACGAATAGATTAAAAAGGGTGATGAATGAAATTATTGACCATACTCATAGTGCTTTTATTCCAGGAAGGCTTATTTCAGACAATATTTTGACAGCTTTTGAAGGAGTGCACTGAATAAGATCGTCAAAATGTAAGGGAGGGAGTGCAGCGTTAAAGCTTGACATGAGCAAAGCTTACGACATGATAGAATGGGCTTTCCTGAAAGCAGTTATGAGGAGATTGGGGTTTTCTCAAAAATGGGTATGTCTTATACTTAACTGCATTTCTACTATCTCCTACTGTATCAAAATTAATGGGGTATTGTCTGAAAGTTTTGTTCCATCACGAGGGCTGCGTCAAGGAGATCCTCTTTCCCCGTACCTTTTTGTGATTTGTGCCCAAAGCTTCTCCTCTTTGATTTCGGCCGCAATTGAAAGCAAGACGGTTACTAGTATCCGAATTGCGAGAACGGCGCCTACTCTTTCACACTTGTTTTTTGCTGACGATAGTCTACTCTTTGTTAAAGCCAGAATCCATGATTGCATTAATCTTAAGAATTGTATTCAAACTTATGAGAAGGCATCTGGTCAACTCGTGAATTTTGATAAGTCGGCCATTACTTTTAGTCCATGTACATGTACGCCCACCCAGATTGTTGAAAAAATTATGAGTATTTTTTGTGTTCGAGCTACACACGAACATGATCTTTACTTGGGACTACCCACATTAACTGCAAAGGCTAAGAGAGTTAAGTTTGGGTGCTTACTGGATAATGTGAGAAAGAAGATAATGTCATGGGGACACAGGTTTTTTTTTGAAGGAGGCAAGGAAGTGCTCATCAAAGCTGTTCTTCAAGCAATACCGGCCTATGCGATGGCTTGTTTCCGTATTCCTATCTCCATTTGCTCGGACATTGAAAAAGCAATAGCGAACTTATGGTGGGGTGAGCAACATGAGCATAGGAAACTTCATTGGACACAATGGAAATAGTTATGCAAACCAACTGAGGTAGGTGGGATGGGATTTAGATGCATGATTGCATTTAATAGGGCATTGCTAGCAAAGCAATTGTGGTGTATCATGAACAATCCTAATACTCTAGTTAGCAGACTTTTGAAAGCTAGATATTTTAGACATGTGGATATTATGGATGCTGATTATGGATCAAATCCCTCTTACATCTGGAGATCACTACTGTGGAGCAGGGATATACTAGAAAAAGATATAAGATGGCGCATTGGAAATGGGAATACTGTTCGTGTCCTCAAAGACAGATGGGTTAGTGGTTTGCCTGAAGGGCGGATTAAATCAAAGATTGTGAGCGCTTCACTGGTGAGTCGTTTCCTAAACGACAATTACACTTGGAACAGAGAGCTTATTTACCAAGCTTTCCTACCATATGAAGCTACAGAGATTCTCAAGCTGCCTCTGATTGGACGTAATGAAGATGATCAACGTTATTGGTATTATAATGCTTCTGGACAGTATACTGTTGCTAGCTTTATGATATGCTTTTGTCATTCAGAATGATATACTAGCTAAGGAAATCATGAGTATAGGATCCTCTAGTATGAATCCAGATAATTTTTTGTTGGGAAAGTTGTGGAAGATTAAGGTTCCCCAAAAAAATCGAGTTTTTACATGGAAACTTCTCAAGAGCTATATTGCTACAGAAGGGAACCTACATGCCCATCATGTGCCGACGCCACCATACTGCGGTTGTTGTGGAGCTCAAGTGGCGGACTCAATTCATGTGCTGTTTAGATGCCCATTTGCTAAAAGGACTTGGAAAAAATATGGTTTATAGGAGGACATTTGCACTCATCTCCGGGATAGTATTTGTGATTTTCTTTCGTTTATTCTTAAAAAGACATTGGAGGATGGGTTGGCTATGGTGGTTGTTATTACGTGTGCTATTTGGAGGGAGAAATGTGCCTGGTTACATTCAAGCATGAACATCATAAGGGGTGCTTTTCCGTCTATTAATATTGAATGAGCTATCAATTACTGGGCTGAATCAAGGAATGCAGAATTAGAAAAGGACATGACTGACTTTGCTATTAAAAAATTGAAAAGGGGAATGGTTTTTGCAAATTGTAATCTGCTTTTTACTGATGCGGCATATAATCAAAGTGAGATTTTTTTCGCGATCGGGTACGTGCTTTTTAGTAAAAATGGAATTATTAAATTTGCAGGTTGTGAGAAAATTCAGAATCCGGGATCAGTGCTGGTAGCGGAGTTAAAAGCGATTGAATTGGGGCTTCACAAATGTGTCAATCGTAAGGTTGATGTTCATGGTATAAGATCAGATGCCTCTTTAGCAATTTATGCTATTAATTCTAAAATTCCAGTGGATGGGCCTGAAAAACTGGTTGTGGAGAATATCCAACACTTGATCAGAACAGTCTTAGTGTGGGACTGTCAACATTGCTCTCGCTCTCACAACATACTGATATCAAGGATTTGTATTCATAGTTATGTATTCTTCTATCCTTGTTTTATCCTTAAAAAAAAAAAAAGTTTGGAGAAACACTTCTCCTCTCTCTAAAAAAACCCTAGTCACCCTTCCTCAAATCCACAGCCGCCGCATACATCTCCTCCCACCTTTCATTTTCCCTCTCTTCTGTATAGAAAATATGTAGATCGATCAGCGCTCTTCCGGATCTGTTCGAGGGCTTCTCAGGAATCTACTGACAAGTGACATCGCCCATCTGCCGCCTTGCACCGTCCAGGTTCGGTTGCTAACTAGATCCGCCGTCGCCGGAGTTGCTCAGATCTGACGTCGTCCGTCCGATTTCATATAGGTTTTTTCTAGAAGTTAGTAGGGATCAATGGAAAGTTTATCCTAACGGAGCTACGGTGACCGTTTGGAGGAGTGTCCTGTTGATCCCAGTTTAGTTATTTGCTTTATTTTTTTTATTTTCCCGCTCTTAGTTTTATCATGTTTCTGCTTTTCTGCTGGCGTTTGAGCCTTGTATCCCTTTGTGGATCCATGTATCCCTATGTGGAGCTGTGTGTACTTGATTTTTTTGAGTAGGCCTGTGGCCTTAGGACCTTGGTATTTGGTGGAGCTTTGTCTCTATTTTTTTGTCGGTAAAGTCTAGTATGCACTCGAGTGCATGTTGTGCACCCTAGTCCATGTGCACTTTTCAGTTTACTGACTTACACTTTTTGGTAAATGGTGTTGCACTTTTCAATTATTACTAAAAATATTATTATACAGTTTAATAATTGAAAAATGCAACACCATTTACCAAAAAGTGTAAGTTAGTAAACTGAAAAGTGCAACATGGACTAGGGTGCACAACATGCACTCGAGTCCATAGCAGACCAACCCAATTAACATAAAGTTTAGTATGCACTCGAGTGCATGTTGTGCACCCTTGTCCATGTTGCACTTTTCAGTTTTACTGACTTACACTTTTTGGTAAATGGTGTTGCATTTTTCAATTATTATACTAAAAATATTATTATACAGTTTAATAATTGAAAAGTGCAACACCATTTACCAAAAAGTGTAAGTCAGTAAAACTGAAAAGTGCAACATGGACTAGGGTGCACAACATGCATTCGAGTGCATACTAGACCAACCCCTTTTTTGTCTCTTTCTTTTGATAGGAAAACACCTTAGTGTGAGGCTGTTTTCGTAGTGAAAGTAGACATCTGATCGTCATTACGGGACAAAGGGTACACTCGTTTATTCTCTTCCTCGCAATTGGAGGGGCAACGATGCCATTGAATTTCTACTGGTTCGAAGATCATGAGTTTGAACTTGTAATTGTATTGTAATTATGTATTGATGTTGTAAACTCTAAAAAAGAATAGATAAGTTTGGAGAAAATTATTACACATCTATTTTAATATTTAATATATTTTCATATCTATAATTATATTTTTCTTATTTATTGCATAAATACAATTTTTATCTCTATCCTCCTGATTTGTGTGTGAAAAGATGGGTTAGTGACTTTTCAAGTCCCGAAGACTCCTCCTGATTTTGCACGTGGGCTCCACCTTCTTCTTACACGCAACTACAGACTGCAGTAGTAGTATACTCTACTTTAATCATCACACCTAAAAATTCACAACTTTCTAGAAACAAATATTAGTACTAAAATCTTAATTTAAATCTTGTTTTTAAGAAAATTACTACTATTATTTTAACTATTTTTAACACATCTTTCTCCTACTATATCTAAGTAAATTCCTGCCGTTTTTCATTTTAACTGTAGTTGTAATTGTTGAGGATTCTTAAAGAAAGCTATTTATAGACATGTTCCACGTTATGAGCAAGGATGAAAATATCGGTATCAGTGGAGATATCGAGACCTTAAATTTATGGAAATATCGATGGATATATCGATATCGAATATCGATATCGGTAAATTTTAAAAATTGTAAAAATTTAATAACAAGTCTTTAGTACATAAAATCAACAAAATAATTTGAATACATTTTATATCAGTGATAAATTTATATAAAATATAATATAAAATGTTATTTCGTATGACATTTATTGATATTTTTTTAAATTTATCGACATTTTCTCGATATTTTACCGATATTAGGCTCGATATTGTTATTGTCTACCGATATTTATCGATATTTTCAATTTTTTTATAAATATTGTGGAAATATCGGTTCTTCCCAATATCGATATCGATGACCCAAAAAAATGGATATATCGAGGATATATCGGGGATATTTCCGAATATTTTCATCCTTGGTTATGAGTAGCCTTCCATACTGATATGAGGAAAACAAATATTTATGTTAAGTAACTTTTATTCATTTTGTTCTATTTTTTTTTATGGTAAAGGTATTTATTAAAATGGTTACAAGTGATACCCAAAACTGTTTACAAATTAATAAAAGTTGAAAGAGTCAATAAATTAGAGAGACGTTCTTCTAAATGCTTCTTCAAACAATACATCTAAGAGAATCCACAACCTAGTCCTTAGACAAGAATCTACTCCGGGTAGGATATTTGATGGTAAACCAACTCCATAGTCACGCTTTGAGTTTTTTGTTAAATCTTGGGATTGAGATTGTCTCATTCCTGAATATAAATGCGTTTCTCCATTTTCAAATTTACCATACGTACCACACAGAGCCATATGCATGTTGCGTTCTTCCTACGGTTTTTTCCTCTCATGATGCCGCCGAATCCTAGCAAATTACCCAAGGACTCGGAAGGTAGTGCAGTCGATATCTTGAACCAGGCCGGGCAATCCATCCACAGTTTATAGGTGTGGATGCATTCAAAGAAAATATGTTGCTCAGTTTCTTCATGTGCTCTGCTGAAAACACACCTTAGATCGTCATTTTGGTTGAGAATATTCCGTCTTCTGAAATTTGTCCTTGTGGCCCGTCGTCCCCAAAGTAGTCTCCATGCATGTGCCTTCACTTTTGGTGGGGCGAAATTCTTCCATATGCACTCATTTTGTTATATTATTATTTAAATATTTGTAGCTTATTTCTTACTTCTTAAATTTTTTTTTTTTAAACATCTATTTATTTAAACCATATATCATTATTTTTTACACACAAATAAAAAAAAATTCCAATAAAGTAGAAATATCCATTATATCTTTTTTAAAAGTCTTATCACTTTTAATACTAATAAATAGTTCATACATTAAAACACATACAAACATTAAATGTTTAATTAATAGTGAGACGAATGAAGAAAAATGTCCAAAAAGGATAAAAAAAAGGGTTGGTCTGCTATGGACTCGAGTGCATGTTGTGCACCCTAGTCCATGTTGCACTTTTTGGTAAATGGTGTTGCACTTTTTAATTATTAAATTGTATAATAAATATTTTTAGTAATAATTGAAAAGTGTAACATCATTTATCAAAAGTGTAAGTCAATAAACTGAAAAGTGCACGTGAACTAGGGTGCACAGCATGCACTCGAGTGCATACTAGACTTTACCTAAAAAAAAAAGTTATTTACATCCCTTAGTATCGTAAATAGCTTAATTTAGGTTCCATAATAACGTAAATTACTAAATTGACGTCTTTTTTTATTATACAAATTATAAATAATACCCCCTCCCTTCAATTTCATTATTTCCATTTTCTATTTTTTTTTTTCACAATATCTCATTATACGTACAACTTATGTACTTTATACATCATCGTTAAAACTCGTATAGTAAAATTGGACGAGTACTAACTTATAAATAAAAAAAATCTTAAAAAGCCACGAATCTGACTCATTATTTAGTAGATCGAGCCTCACCTACCGACTCCTGCCTCTGCACTATAAAACATTGTTGAGAACCACCCTACAACACTTGTACTCGGAACAATTACACCGCGCAACACAAACCATGAACAGGAAACGAAAAGCAGATGGTAAGAAAAATTTACATTTCTGTGTGTTTTCACGCAGGGGTATTTATTTTTATTTATTTTGCTATATATATATATTTTTTTAAAATTGTTAGCAGTGCCGGAAGAAACGATATTGGAAAGCAGAGAGGCTCCGCCTTCACATTTTCTGCTGAAAATTGAATCGTTTTCGTTGCTTGGTAAGAATGGAATTAAAAAATACGAAACAGGGGAATTTAATGCTGGAGGATACAAGTGGTAACCTTTCTTTACTACTCTCTCTCTCTTCTATTTTCATATTCCTTCAATCATATCCCAAAAATGTTTGCATGTTCACACAGCCTAAGAAAAAAAAATGTAATGAGGTGAGGGTTTAGAGATTATGTTGAAATTTTTTATGAATAAAGTAAGGTAAATATGTTAATATTTTGACGGTGTATTTAATTTAATTATTTATGAAAAGTTTTTTTTTTTGGATCCGCAAACAATTGTGGAAATAAAGAAAGAGTAAGACTAATAAGGAAAGAGCTAGTTTGATTAGCGATGGTATAGATGAGTTGTAGATGAAAGATGGAAATAAGTTAATTGACCCTGTAATTCATGAATGATTTAAAGAAAAAGTGTGATAATAAGTATTGCATGTATATTATTTTGATGGAGAGGGGGATGACGCATCATAATTCGGATGGCGCCATCACAAATCAAACATATATGGGCTGTGTATTGTGATTTTTTTTTTTTTTGAAAACAGGGTTGTGTATTGTGATTAATGGTGAATAAAATGATTATGTACGAGTAAAGTTAAATTATATTTTACTCCGTAATTAATTAAGCAATATATGATGGGAGTACTATTTTCATAATTGATTGATTTATGCCTTTAATTTTGTTCACTTGCACAGGAGACTAATACTGTATCCTAATGAAGATAAAACTGGAATTGATAGCACGTATATTTCTGTATACTTGGCCAATATCAGCTCGGACACAACTAATTCCAACTGGGAGGTGAATGCTGTGTTCTCCATCTTTCTGTTAAATCAGATTTCAGGGAATTATAGTTACTCATTAGGTATGTATTCTCATCTTCGATCTAATTATATAAGAGTTACATTTAATTTACTACACATAAGTTTGGTAGTATTCTTAATTTGCTACAACTTGGAGTGCTGCAGGAAGAACACAACGGTTTCAAGCAATGAAGTTGGAATGGGGCATTCCCAAATTCATCTCCAGGGAAATTTTGATGGATCCATCAAATGGATTCCTAATCGACGATAATTGTGTGTTTGGTGCCGAAGTATTTATCCTAGAGAAGATGGCAGTTTGTGAATGTCTTTCGGTCAAGAATGTGACACTTATTCCATTCAAGCGCGATTGGAAGATTTCAAACTTCTCTGAATTGGACAAGCGCTGGACTTCTAATGAATTTGAGGTGGAAGGCCTTAAATGGTACGTTGGTTTGTCATCCCTTAACCTAATAAACCTCCTCATGAAATCATTTGTATCATTTTTTGTGTTCTCCATGCTCTGGATTCATGACACGTGGATTGTGTTAATGATACTGGAGTTGGAACAAAATGTGAAATACCCAACATGGAGCAAAAAATTTCAAAAAACAATTATTTCACCTCCTCAATTGATTATTTTTTTTCTTTATGATTTTTTATTTTTGACGGGTTTTCTTTATGAAAATCAGGGAGGTTTATCTAGACCCTAAAGGACTAGATCATGAGAAAGCAGGGCGTAGCAAAAATATTGGAATCTTTCTTCACTTTGTCGAAGATTCCAAAAGGGTGAAAGCGTGTTTTTCCCTATGCATCAAAGACCAGATCAATAATAGACATGAGAAAAATACCTCGGGTAAGTTGAAACACTCGGTATTAATTAACATATATTTGCATATTCATAAGTACTGGCATTTTCATGGATGCAAATTTCATATATTTTTTTAATCGAAAATTATTAATTAGATTATACATACGTACGTTTTACTTATGTGTTAAATGGTCTTGTTTGGTTATTTTCTTGATATTATATTTCATACTCCTTAATTAAATGGAAAGACCCTTTCCAAAACAATTTTGTTGTTGCAATAAGAAAAAGCACATGTAATTTTTAATCCCAAAAGTATGTTGTCCCGAAATGGAGGAATAACATAGTATCCATGCAACAAAATATTTCTTGCAGCTTCCTGTTGGTTTCCATCTACTAAGGGTTGGGGATGGCCAAAATTCATGGAGCTTTCTACCCTCGAAGAACCAACAAATGGGTTCATTGTCAAAGACTGTTGTCACGTGGAAGTAGAAATATCTGTTCAAGCTGTTGTCTAAATATTACTCCGTAGCTATCTCGTACCTATTCTGGATTAGTGTAAATTTCATTTTGGATTTTGCTTCAAAAGATTTTGCCTTTTGAGACTCTGCTAATTCCATTTTGAATTAATGTGCTTACTAATGGTTTCATGTTCTTTGTTTTCTTTCAAATTTTGATTCTAATTAATTTATTAATCTTGTTTTACTCGAGACGCGCGGATCCAGGATATATAATTAATAATATTATTATTTAATATTTAAACTCTTACAAATCAATTTAAAAAATACATAACATTCAAATAAACGAACTCAAGTTTTTATATTTTTAGGCATCGTAGAAATGCATCATTCTTGATAATAAGAATGCAACATTTGTGATTACAATTTTACAAAATTAAAGTTCACATCAAAAGATAACATTCCTAATCGGAATTACAACTTTACAACACTCTACCTATATATTTTCAATTACCCACCACAATTAACATACGTGCCGCCGCACGAATTAATATATAAACCATAATTCATACATACGAGTTAAAACAAAATATATTACAAATTAACCAACAATTGATCATAACTAAAAAAAAAAAAAAAAAAAAATTAACTACTAATTCAAAGGTTGTGCAGTAACAGTGGTCAGTAAACAAAACATTCAATAAAAAACTGAGAACATATTCAATGTTTGTTATATTCTGTATGTAGTAGTACAGTATTTGTTTTGTGTCCCGTAAAAGTGAGGGAGGGGTAAAAGATGAAAGGGTAATTGGATGATGACTTGTAAGTCTTAATTAATTCTTCTTTGTTATTGTGGGATACAATTATTAATTATTCCTTAAACTATTAACAATATGTGGGATTTTTTTTTTCAATCTGGCCGGGGACACTACATGTCAATTTCAGTCCTATACAATTCATTTTTAGTAATTGAATCACATTATTTTTAAAATATGATCACATATTGATAATGTTGAGTTTTTGGACAAGTCAATTATGCTCTTTTTTTTTTTTTTTTTTGCAGATAAATCAGCTGCTATGTTCAATCATCATTAATAAATAAATCAAATTAGATCGAAATATCCATATATATTTTGGCCATAACTCTTTATAACGTAGACTTGCACGTAGGATTCGAGCAATGTTAAGTCAATAACTTTTTGTACTCACGTCTTAAAAATCCTGCAACATAAAACTAATTGAACTTGTGATATATATATTTTTTTTGACGGGGCCGGGGACCTTGTGATATTTTAAAAGTTACTAAAACTGTTAAATTAATTCAATTCATACAAGACCGAAATTGCCACGACCCAATAAATATGAGATCAATTTTACAATTCACTACAAATTACAAATACGTTCGCAAGATTTATATGCTAATATCAGTACAAATTACAAATATTATAGGCATAATGTAATATTTCCTTTTGTATTTTCACTCTTTTTTTCTTTTTAGTTTTATTACCTGCATTTTAATTTTTTTTTAAATTCTACCCCACGTATTTTTAATTATCTTAGTTTTACCTCCATCATATTTTTACTTATCTTAGTTTTACCCTCCACGCTTTTTATTTAGTTTTTCCTCTAATCGATACATTTAAAAAATGTGTTAATCCAGGTAAGGGAGACAAAAAAATGAAAATACAAATAAGTAAAACTTAAAAACCAGGAGAAAAACCAATAAGAATTGTAAGTATAGTGTAGTATTCGTATACTACTATAACAGTATAACTAGCTCATTTTGTATTTTAGGCTTTCTTCTTAGTTTATATATTTTTATTTTTTATCAACATCCTACTATATCTTTCCACATTTTTCTTTCGATATACATTATTGGACCTATATTAGTAAATACACCCTTATTCTCATTTATTGTATAGGCCCATCTTAGTTCTCTATGGGCTCTCTTATAAAGCCCATTAGGGTTAGGTTAGACCTAACTATCTCATGTATAAATACCCATTGTAAATCATCTTTAGAAACTAATCAAGAAATCATATTTCCAATATTCTTTATTTCCTTATATGGTATCATCGAGTCATTTGGCTCACGCCTGATCCAAACCCTAGCCGCCGCCGCCGCTACAAACCCTAGCCGCCGCCGCCGCTACACATTCTGCCGCCGCCGCCTTCGCCTCAGAAGCGCCGCCGCCGCCATCCGTCTTACGACGCCTCCCTCATTGCTGCACCTCCCCTCTCTCCGCTGCTCCACTCAACCAATGGCTGCTTCCCCTCCATCACCGATCACCTTCAAAGGACTTGCAAATATGTCCTTGAAGCTCAACTCCACCAACTATGGCGCTTGGTCTTTCCAGCTTCGCCTTCTCCTCACTGGACACAACCTCCTAGGATATGTCTTGGGCACACATCCATGCCCCTTGGCTACAATCCCAGCCGCCGACGGCACCACCAACACCACCGCCACCGTTCCCAACCCTGCACACGACCTGTGGGTGTGTCAGGACAACCTCATTTTCTCAGCCATGGTCGGCTCTATGTCCCCGGAACTAATACCCTTTGTTGCATCGTCGAAAACCTCATGCGAAGCCTGGAAAATGCTTGAGAGCATGTATGGGAAGCCCTCGCGAGGTCGCATTCTTGCCCTCAAAACCAAGTTTCGCTCTCTGTCCAAAGGTGCTCGCCCGGTCTCCGACTTCCTCATGGAAGTTCGCTCTGTAGTCGACGAGCTTGCTCTTCTCGGCATTTCCTCTGATGCCGAGGACGTCACCCTCCAAGTCCTCACTGGCCTTGATGAATCTTACAATGACATAGCCAATGCCATCCAAGCTCGCGAACAGCCTATCACCTTTGCTGAGCTCTGCGACAAGCTCCTCAGCGCCGAGGTTCAAATTGCCTCGCGACCATCCTCAGTCGTAATGCCTGCATCTGCACTTACTGCTGGTAAACATCATCATCGCTCCTCGCGACCAGACACGAGGGCTAAAACGTATGATACTCGTCCTCGCCAATCTTCACAAAAACCCTATCTTGGCACATGCCAATACTGTCGAGCACCGGGCCACACTGCTCGCACCTGCCCTGATATTCCCTCTTCACCCTCGCCTCCTGCCTCCTCTACGGGTCCTCGTCGCCCACATGGGCATTTCACGCCACCTTCCCGTCTGAATCGGACAGCTGCTCGTCCGGCCTACTCAGCTCACTCAGCCTCCTCGGCTCAACCTGCCGAGCACTGGATTCTTGATTCAGGCGCTTCACATCACATCACCAACGATCTCGCCAATCTCTCCCTTCACTCGCCCTTTAATGGGTCTGACAATGTGGAAATTGGTGATGGTAAAGGTTTATGCATATCGCACACTGGCTCTATGCACTTTCCTCAACTTAAATCTCTCAGTTTTTCGAATGTCTTGGTCGTCCCACGCATCTCGAAAAACTTGATTTCAGTTTCCAGTCTCTGTCGTGATAATAATGTTAACATAGTTTTTGATCGCTCTTCCTTTCAGGTACGAGATGGTCACTCGGGGAGCATTCTCCTCGTTGGGAGTCGTATCAATAACTTATATGTCTGGCCGACACAAATGTCCATCGTCCCTCCACAAGCCTTCACCACTCAACACCTCACAACGACCACCTGGCATGCTCGCCTTGGCCACCCATCAACAAAAATACTTGCTCACACACTCTCTACACTTAGCCTATCCAGTGCACCTTCCAAACACTTCAACTCTAACTCGTGCTCATGTATCAAGAGTCACAAACTACCATTTTATGATTCAAGCATTAAATCTACTAAACCACTTGATGTTATCTTTTCTGATGTTTGGTCGTCGCCTATCTTATCTCCTGATAATCTAAAATACTATGTGCTATTCGTTGATCACTTTAGCAAATATGTATGGGTGTACCCCCTAAAAAGGAAATCGGATGTTCTTTCCACATTTACCACATTCAAAGCCCTTGTTGAAAACAACTTTCAAAACACGATCAAAACCTTTTACTCTGACAATGGGGGAGAGTTCATTGCTCTTCGCCCCTTTCTTCAATCTCATGGCATCGCCCACCTCACCACCCCGCCTCACACCCCCGAACATAATGGCTTATCCGAACGTCGCCATCGCCACGTGGTCGACACAGCTCTTGCCCTTCTTCACCATGCTTCCATGCCCCTTATCTATTGGCCCTATGCTGTCTGCTCGGCAGCCTACATCATAAATCGTCTTCCTAAGGTTAACCTCAACATGTTATCCTCTTATGAAAAGCTCACTGCTCGCCCACCCAATCTAGCCAAACTCCGCATATTTGGCTGTCTCTGCTATCCTTTACTTCACCCTTACACAAATCACAAACTCGATCCTCGCTCCACTCCATGTATCTTTATTGGATACTCGCCCACGCAAAGCGCCTACCTATGCCTTGATCGCTCCTCAAACAGAATCTACACCTCGCGGCATGTTCAATTCGTTGAGCATACGTTCCCCTTTTCCACCCTCTCTCCTCATCCATCTCCCTTGGCGACCTCCATCTCCTCGCCACCCACCTCCTCCGATTCCAACTCCTCGCCCGTTCTCCTACCCCCTCCACTACCCAACTCTATCACACCTGTCCTCGCCCCTGACCCACTGCCGAACACGCCTCAGCCGACAACAACTGCTCCTGATCTCCTCCGCAATCCAGTCCCAACCACACCTCAGCCTGCCACACCCACACCTGACATCCCTGTGCCGACCAATGCTCCCCCACGACCTTCTGTACCTCGCATGGTCACTCGAGCTCAGAATCACGTATTCAAGCCTAATCCGAGGTATGGACTTACTTCCATTGTTGCTTCTGACATTGAACCAAGCTGTGTCTCCCAGGCACTCAAGAACGAAAACTGGCGAGCAGCCATGTCGGCTGAATTCGATGCCCTTCTTCAGAATGGCACTTGGGACTTAGTTCCACCCACTATATCTCAAAATGTGGTCGGCTCCAAATGGGTGTTTCGTATTAAGCGAAAACCAGATGGCACCTTGGACAAATACAAAGCTCGCCTGGTCGCCAAAGGCTTTCATCAGCGACCAGGTGTTGACTTCACTGAAACATTCAGCCCAGTGGTCAAACCCGCCACTGTGCGAACAGTCCTCAGTATTGCGGTTACCAACAACTGGCCTCTTCGCCAATTTGATGTCAACAACACTTTCCTTCATGGAGAGCTCTCAGACACAGTCTTTATGGCTCAACCTCCGGGCTTCAAAGACAAGGCCTTTCCCACTTATGTCTGTAAACTTCGCAAATCCATCTATGGCTTAAAGCAATTGGATTCATCCCCACTCACTCTGATGAATCTCTGTTCGTCTACACAAACAATGGGGTGGTCGCCTACTTCCTTGTTTATGTTGACGACCTCATACTGACGGGCAACTCCTCGCCCATGCTCGCCCGGGTTGCTGCCGACCTCAGTGCTAAATTCTCTGTCAAGGACCTTGGTCCTCTATCCTATTTCTTGGGAGTGGAAGTTCTTCGCTCTAAAACTTCATGCCTGCTCTCCCAACGCAAATATGTCACCGATCTGCTCGCCCGATATAACATGATCGACTCCAAACCAGTCCAAACTCCACTATCCACCTCTGCTCGCCTTACTCTCTCGGATGGCACCTCTCCCACTGACTCCACCCAGTATCGTCAAGTGCTCGGCAGCCTTCAGTATCTCCAGCTCACCAGACCTGACATCGCCTTTGCCGTCCATAAGCTATCCCAGTTCATGCATGCACCCACCATCACTCACTGGAATGCCGTCAAGCGTCTACTCCGCTACCTCAATGGTACAAGGGATGTTGGAATCAACATTACCCCATCCTCATCCTCCTCGCTTCACTGCTTCACGGATGCTGACTGGGCAGACAACCATGATGATCGCACTTCCACAAGTGCTTATGTCGTCTTTTTGGGGGCCAATCCTATCTCATGGTCGTCCAAAAAGCAGAAGTCTGTTGCTCGCTCATCAACTGAGGCCGAATACAGAGCCATTGCCGCAGCGGCCTCTGAGGTGCAATGGCTAACATCCTTACTCAAAGAACTACACTTCCCCAATTCTCCAGTGCCAGTCATCTACTGTGACAACATTGGGGCCACCTACTTATGCTCAAACCCTGTGTTTCACTCACGAATGAAACACATTGCCATCGACTTCCACTTTGTTCGCGACCTGGTTAAAACTGCTCGGCTTCGCATCTCGCACGTCTCTACTGCCGACCAACTTGCCGATGCTCTTACCAAACCTCTCTCCGGTGCTCGCCTTCAGCTTCTCATGACCAAGATTGGACTATCCTATGGTACTCCATCTTGAGGGGGCGTATTGGACCTATATTAGTAAATACACCCTTATTCTCATTTATTGTATAGGCCCATCTTAGTTCTCTATGGGCTCTCTTATAAAGCCCATTAGGGTTAGGTTAGACCTAACTATCTCATGTATAAATACCCATTGTAAATCATCTTTAGAAACTAATCAAGAAATCATATTTCCAATATTCTTTATTTCCTTATATACATATCTCTATTTTAATACTTTACTACACATTAACTATTATTATATTTTTTAAAACTTATATAAATAGTAAATAAGTAACTTTAACCTGAGACGGGAAATACATGTGTAATCCCTCCCTTTCACATAAATAATTAAACTTTTAATTCTCTGTATATCAATAAAAGCATCGATCGTGTTTGAAAAATTGAATATAGTCTACAAATTTTCTGATATGCCTTAAAATAATAGATAAGGTTAATTCCAAAATACATAAAGGAAGGATATTTTTTAAAAATTACATTCTTATAATTTCAAAAAATAACTATAATTTGAAATAAATAAAATGGAAGGCAAGGTCTCATATGCCTCCTTTTGTTTTTATTAAATTTAGTATCACATCTCAGTTAAAGTTAATGCACACGCGCTTCATCTATTTGTGACTGTTTTAGGGTGTGTTTGTATATAATAGCAATTAATTCAAAGTGATTAAAATTAATTTTGCAATAAAATAGAAAGTGGATAATATTTTAAAATTAAACACTTTTAATCAATTTTGTATATATAATATTACATGATCTTTTTGAAAGAAAGATGAAACCCAGCAAATATAATGTGAAACTATTTTTAAAGGACTGACAATATATAATTTTACTTAATACTTAAAATAATACGACAATGATGTTCCAAGCAATTACATAAATATGACCCGTCCAAACAATTACAATGACCGTCTTTCTAACTTCTGCTTTTGCATCTTTTATATATATTTATATATAAGATATATTAAAAAATTGAGCTCCTAAAAAAATTGAAATATTTTTGAACTTGAATCTCGTTGACCTTACATTAGTACGACTGTTGTGAAACAACTTAAAAGTATAACTCCATATATTACATAAGTGAACAAGATGTAGAGATAATATAGAAATCTCTTATTCAACCGAAGTATAACTCCATATATTACATAAGTGAACAAGATGTAGAGATAATATAGAAATCTCTTATTCCACCTCTAAGTGTGTATTACAAACATTAGCAACTCTATTTATAGGGAACAATATAAGTAAGATGAAATGAAAGGTCAAAGATTAATGTTGGTACATGAACCAACAATGTACATCAAATGTCACATTATGGACATTCACACCATATAAATATTATTCATAACATTTCCCCTTGAATGTCCATTATATAAGATTATGCCTCGTTAAAACCCAATGAAAAGAAACGCGCATTAACTCCCCCTAATGACATTGGCGGACCTAAGAAGTGACATGGGGTACAGTTGTACCACCAACTTCAGAAATTTCATTCAGTAATTTTTTTATTATTATTACTAGATTTTCACCCGTGCAATGCACGGGTCTGTTTTAATTTTTTTTAGTTCGTAAAGAATAAATAAATATATATATATCATACAACTCTCACCATAAATAAAAATTAGAAGTTTGTCATGCTATCACTGTCTTCATAATTTACTTGTTTATAAATCATTTTTATCTTTACCATTATTTGCTCTAAATAAAAAAGAGTATTAACGGAGGTTGACGAAGAATCTATAGTGAAGCCCTCTATGACAAATCTTGTCAAAGTCATCTATAACACTCTTGAAAGTCACAATTTTTTTCAAGATAGATCGGAGGATATGAGGGAGGTGTCGGCTGGGGATCGAAGGCTTGAATGTCTGAATCACCGAATCTGAAAGTGAGGCAGTCAACTGCTACCGGGTGTTGCCAAATTATTTATCCATATTTGCATTTTGCATCCTTCTTAAGCGATATTCCTTCTTAATTTCATCGAGAGTTTGGAAAAAAAATTATTGCACCTTTATAAAACCTTAATTACATTAAAAAAAAGAAAAAAAGAAAAAAAAGCTTCACAAACGGGCTCTAATTCCAATTATGATTTTAATTTGTCTTCCATATAGTGTGTATGAGGGGGTGACACTTAAACTTGAAACTTCTAAAATCATAAATGCACAAACATAAAAAGAACACTCAATTATTCTATCAATCTCAGCTTTAAAAAGACTGGTAACTGAAGAGCAATGTTGCCACTGACATTTAGCTCAGGAACAAAATTTAGGAACGTGAACAAACAATTGTAGATGTAAATCAAGATAGTCTTACTTCTAATTCTCCTACCATTTTTCATTACTCTGTGGTCCAACTCTTTCCCTTAAAAATAACTTCAGTACATTCAAAAACGCATTTGAATTAATGTAACCACGTTATAACTTATAACTTCAGTAAATTCTTATATTATATAGAAATTAAACAGCATTTTTGGGTCTCATATTTTTTTTATGGATTGCTAAAAATCGCATTCTTGTGCATTTCACACAAAATCTTGTATTTTATATTAATAATTTATTTTATTTTTAATTCATATATATAGAAAATTAAACACCAAATTTTAATTAAAAAATTATAATAGAGCATTATCAAGTTTAGCAATTAGCCTCGCCTAAGGCTTAAATCTACACAATTTATAAATTTAAGGATTTTGAATTTTTATGTTATTTCCTAAAATTATACTCCCTTCGTTCCTTAGTAGGGTTTACACTTTTTTTTAGTCCATCTCAACTTAAAGTTTACATTTCCTTATTCGGCAAAATTCACTATCTATCTCTACCCATCTTTCGTCCGCATCTCTCTCTACTGTCTTTTCTTCTGAATTTGATGGCTCAATTATAACATTTTGAGGAAAAAGAAAAAATGGTAAATAAGTTTAATTGACATTGTGATTGCCAAACAAATTAAGAAACTGGAGCAAATTAAGCAGCAGTTTCTCTTAGAAACCACCTTTAATAGACCTTAAACTTCTCATGTTCATAATTAAGATTTGAGAGTCTTTTCATCTCCCTATTCTCATGACGGAAGTAGAAGTAATCTTTGAAAAAATGAAAATTAAAATAACCAAACATAAATCAAGAAAGAATTTATTGTGAGTCAACATCATCTGTTGCTCTCTGTTGATGAAGATGATAACGCACGATCCATCCAGTAGAAAGCTCTGAAACTGGATTCAATGATTGCTTATGAGGTGATTGTAACCGATATTACAACGCTTATTTTTTTAAAGAAAATACTGAAGGAACAAAACTGGAAATTTAAATGTGCTTCTAAACAATATATCAACCTGTCAATCACATAAATGGGTGAATTTTAAGAGAAATAATACATAAATTTAAATGATATAGCAAGTAACACAAAGTTATGCTCCTTCTACTTGAGCCCTCACCGAGTAATAAAATAAATATCATGTACAAACCAACTCTAATTTGGAATGGATTAATTAATGATCTTCAATAAATAAAAAATTTCTCATTCTTAATAACGACTTACCTACAAAAATGAATTTCATTAGGATAAGTAACAGAGAATCGAGAATGCAAAATTGCACATTTGTTGACAATAATTATGAACAATATTTTTCTCTCATAAAGCAATGAACTAAACAAGTTTTCTACTCCTTAAATTTCCAATCATCATTTAAAGACACTCTATTATTGACTATTCAAAAAACTTTTATTTCTTTATAGACAAATGGACCAATTTACAACTGGAACTATAAATCCCACAATGCCCTGTGGTCTCCTTGTATTACTTTGAGTGAAGGATAGGCAACCAAAGGGTATGGAGTAGATTAGATTAAAGAAATTTTTGGTTTCTTATCAGGGATACTTCCTACGACAACTAACTAAGGATAGGCAACCATAGGGTATGAAGTAGATTAGATTAGCCCGATCCTCCTGTTGATAAAAGAGCACACTCTTTTTATTTCTTAATATATTTCTCTCTTTTATCACTATATACCACCTTTAAAAGCATTACTCTGATCTTAGAAAATAGCAGTCTCCCTTTTGTTATACAAACATTTCTATATTCCCCTCAGCAAAATTACCATTCAGAACCTCAATTCATCAGCAAAAACCATGGATCCCTAAAACTCCAAAGTTTTTCCTAGCTTAGAAGCATACAAAACCAGAGATTAAATATGTTAGTCACATAGTACATATCAACTTCTGCAAAATGAATGTTCATAATTAAACACAAATAAGATAAACAAAATAAAATTATTAACGTCCATTTGCCATAGAATCGTGCAATGCAATTTGACAACCTCTCCCATACATACAGATAATTAGTGCATTTCCTTACAATGTATAAATAGCTAATTGAAGAATCTTGGTATTCAAGTTTTAAACTGGCCAGAACATCATTTTGGTCCCCTGTTACTCTAACCCAAGCGTAAAGAGTGTAAGTGGACATTACAAATAATAGTATACGAACTCAAGTTCTCTCACGATGTAGACTATTATGTTATTTGAATCATGTTCTAAAACAAAGATAAATGTCAATAATATTTTCTAGAAAACAAAAGGGCAACTACAAAATTAAATCTGGAGGGCATCACATCAAAATAACAATGTATGTGAGTGAGATGTAAGACATTACGTACATTGATTTAATATTCTCTGCTTCAACCTGCAAAACAGAAAAAACTAAAATAAAGATAAATTAGGGTTAGAATCAGGTGGAAGGAAAACCAAATTGAGGTTTGTCTCTCCACCTTCTGCGCTCACAACACCAGCTCATACAACTAATATGGTGCATACTTAGTAAACATATCAAAACATAAAAATATTATATCACCTTAGAGCTTATATCCGCATTACTTGTTAATTGATGGCTTCTTCATAGTATCTATTGATTCCTAAAGACAAAAGAAACGTCATTAAACTTCTGATATTAGGAATTCTCAAATAGATATCAATGATACATGAACATAGTTACAAACTATAAAATTTTCAAGAAATCATTTCATTTAGTCACCTCAGTCTAAAGGCACTTGCCAGAAGATGAAGCAGTTGCAGAAGAATTATTTTCCGGATTCATTTCACATCTCTTCCATTTATGCATTTATTCTGTTCTTAAAGCTGGAAAGTTAAGGGTCAGAAGTTATAGAGACACTTTTATTTTAGGATTGATTAATTATTATGACACATAACTTACTTAACCGAGATACGTGGTGGAAGCTGGGAATGCCAAATGGCAAGTAATTGGCATGACTTGGATGACACATGGCATAAGGAGAAGGCAAATACACACATAATATATATGTGGGAAAACTCCATTATATCTGAAACCTTGATATCCCAACTCCATGTAGCACTGAGTTTAAATGGAATTCAAATCTATTTTTATGTTTAATCCAGTTTTCCTGCAAAACAAACAAAGAAGCAGGACCATATGTGAATATTAATCAGAATTCAAGAAACTATCGTAAAAGTAGAAAAACAGACTACAAAAATAACAGTATGTTTTTCCATCGAGAATAGATTCATAATAATATTATGTTATTGTGTTTTAATTAAACCCATCTTCAAACATTAGAATAAGAGGCTGACAATGCACCATTCTAAGTAGAGCAAAGTGTTACCAAAACTCAAACATATATAAGAGCACAAAGATGGTTTCGAATTACAAAGAACATCAATAAAATCTTGGATAGCTTAAAAAAAACTATAGACAAGAAAGTTGAATCAAGAGTATCAGTTCCTTCACCCGAGCAATTTTATTGAACTACCTTGTATCAACTCGCCGAAATTAAAGTAGGAAATTAAATGCTCATTTGGTTAAAATGACTTTTAAGAAGTTAACAATTACTTACAGCATATAACATTACCTATTTTTAGATTATAAATGTTGTATGTATCATGTTCCCAAAAAAATGATGCAATCAAAGTAGCCTGAGACTTACCTCAATAAGGTTCTCATTCTGATTCTTTGCCCGAAGAAACAAAATTATGTAAAGAACCTGTGAAACAAACAGATGAATTAAGTAACAGAAGGAAATGCAAAATTCATTTCTAGTACAGATAATATTCACCTCACAGGATACACAATAATAACCTATAAATTCCCCATTCCAATAATAAAGCATGAAAAGTCAGTTGCTGCTATCTTTAATATCCTTATGCCCACCAAGAAGGTACTACAAGTTACAAATGTTTTAAACCCCGGAAAAAAGACCTGGTTTGCCAGACTTTATAAGATTCAAAATCGAACATGAAGAGTATTGTAACAACATAGATACCTATACATTTGCAACCAATGGCTGGCAATATATGTGTCTCTCATAGCATCTCAGGCATGGTCAATCTTGGTAATAATCTCTGTCACCAGTGAAATCCCACTACGAAGCCAATAAAATAGCAAGATTTCCAGGCCAGCCAAGTATTAATTTTCACCAATATTCAGGCTATATCACACTCGATAAAACCCAAAAAAAAAATCATATTTTTACTACTTTGTGGAAGCAGAAACCCAACCTGATTCCAAACCTCTTGTTCTTTGGCTCAATGGAGGTATCTTTCTTCAAAAATCCATCATTTTTTTTTTACCCTTTGTCCCTCTGAAATTTGTCCCTTTGCTTTTGAACTTTCGAAGGGACGGAATGAGTATAATGCATTTTCACCATTGTTTTAATGTGAAAATGGTTTTTTAATAGGCCCTGGATGTTCATCCATTGGAGCAGGGGCTTAAATGCAGGTTCCTACATTCCCGGCCACATCAATCAATTAAGATAAAGGATAAGTAGAAGATCCTTTCCCACACTATAATGTGGCTAATACTTCAACTATGTACCAAATTAGTGTACATCCATACAAGAAAATATTACTTTTATTAGGCCATGATTTACCTATGAACCGAATTAGTGTATACCCCACACTATAATGCTGACTAATATTTGAACTATAGACATATTTGAAGTATTAATTCTCACAAGAAGCAAAGTCAGTATGTTATAAACCAGTCAATGGCTGAAATTCAGCAATGCAAGTTGGAGAGAAGATCGTCACACTCACATTAGGTGGAGCAGGAAAGAGGTATGAGATATCATTTTCTCCTAGAAAGATATCCTTATCTCTTCCTACTATTGTTCAAGCACAAGCAATTGCAAGAATCAAGAAAATAATTTCAAATAATCACTGCAATTTTTTTAATGAACAAAGGCAGCAGAAGAAAGCAGTACCAAAATGGGAAGGCAAGAAATCCAATTATTGCTTTGGTGTATTCTGGGTGATATCTTTGGCGACTGGTGGCAAAACCGTCAGAGTCTCTTTTCCAGCGGCCATAGGCTCCTTCGTCTTCAATCAGACGATCCCAATTTGAGTATGCATGCGGAAAAGGAATCGAATTTGTTGACGAAGACCTATACATTTGCAACCAATGGCTTGACGAAGACCTAGCAGCGTTACCTCTGTCATTTGTTGACTGAAATCTGTAAATCAAAATACAAATCTAGTTATTAGCGTTCTAACACAAATGACAAACTAAGAAAATAATTTTGATGATTTGAAAATGTAATCGAATTTACCATTATCCGAATAGATAAGAAACGACGGGAATGAGAAGAAGAAGAAGAAGGGGCAATGAGAATTGTAACGGCAGGAATGATTGAAATTAATGGAGGCTTTTTAAAGAATATACCAATGGAGAGAGGTGGAACCTATGAAAGAACTGAAGAGTTTTTTCTGAAACAGAAATAATTCTAACCCTATAAAAAAATACTAAAAATTAAAGCATAATAACTTGACACGTGGCGAAAGAATAAAGCATCTAAATTGCCACATGGCGAAAGAATAGAGAGGCACATCCTCCTTTTATATATATAGATTATGCATTTACAACTTTTCTTTGGGCCATTTCTATCTTTTCAACTCAATCATGATATTGGCCCATTCATAATATTAGTCCACCCACCTGGGCAAATTCCAATCGAGGCAGGCTACATGTAAATTCTCTCCTAGTTAATTAAATTATTATATTAATTGACTATATTTATGAATAGATTAGTAGATTTTCTAAATAAATTTATGATTAATTGTCCTAAGTTTGTAATTATAAATCTTGATGGACTATATATCACTCATATTATTTCTGTACTACATATGTGGAAAGAATATTTTTGGAAATAAATTATGTAAAAATAGACTGTGAAATAATAGAGATGATCAATTTTATCAAATTATTTAATCACTTTCATTAAGAAATGATGTGTTTCTAGTTTCTACAAATTATTCATAACAATGTAATAAATAGTTTCCAAAATATGAAAATCCAATATACTCAATTATAATTATACTTCTAATTTTATTTGAACTATATGAAATATCTTATTTATTTGCATATTTAATTTTGATTGTGTGTATTTTAAATATAAAATATTGATTATGTATAAATATTTTAAAATTATGTACTAATCGTACCCCCAGGTTCAAAATCCTGGGTCCGCCACTGCCTGATGATTTACATCACTTCACATCCTTAAGATGTCGCATTCCAATTTTTGTATCTCAATTTCTCCAACGTTGAAGTAGGTAAAGACTTGGTAAATAAATCAACCAAATTATCACTTGAACAAATTTGTTACACACTGATGTCACCCTTTTGTTGAAGATCGTGAGTAAAGAAGAATTTAGGATCAATATGCTTTGTTCTATCACATTTGATAAATTCTTTCGTTAGTTGGGCAACACATTCTCTTCATATATCACAGTTGTATTATCTTTCACTGAGTTTAATTCACACTGTCCAAAATATGTTGTGTGACAGAACACAACCAAACACATTCACGGCCTGCCTCGTGAATTGCTAGGATCTCTGCATGGTTAAATGAAGTAGCAACTAAAGTTTGTTTAATAGAACGCCATGAAATAGTTGTACCTCCATATGTGAACAAATAACCTGTTTGGGATCGGACTTTGTGCAGGTCTGATAAGTAGCCTGCATCTGCATAACTAACTAAACAAGGTTCTGATAAGTTTGAAAAATATAAATTCATATCCATTGTCCATCTAAAATATTGGGAAACATGTTTAACACAATTCTAATGCCTATGAGTTGAAGAAGAGTTATATTTTGCTAATAAATTAACAAAAAATTATATATCAAGCCTTGTGTTGCTAGCAAAATATATTAGCGCACTTATTGCACTCAAATATGGTACTTCTTGACCAAGCAGTTCTTCATTTTCTTCGGGAGGTCGAAATGGATCTTTCGCTACATTCAGTGAACGCACAACCATAGGTGTGCTTAAAGGATGTGTTTTATCCATATAAAACTGTTTCAACACTTTCATAATATAAGTGGATTGATGCACAAAAATTTATAAAATTGTACAATTTGAAGACTCAAACAAAATTTTATAGGGTATATATGATCATTGTTATATCCCTCCTTAATCAAGAATGCATCAAACAAGTGTACCACATGCGATCAGATTGCTTTAATCCATATACGGATTTGCTCAACTTGACCGAATACATGTTTTGAGAATTCTCGTTTTTCATTATCGGTACCTTTAATCCCTCAGGGATTGTCATATAAATATCTTTCTCTAATGAGTTGTACAAATAGGCTGTAACGACATCTAATAGACGCATTTCAAGTTTTTCTTGCACTGCCAGACTTACTAAATAACGAAAAGTTATTGCATCCACCACAGGAGATCAGTCTCATCATAATCAACACTTGGTATTTGGGTAAAACCTTATGCAATAAGTCGCACTTTATACTTCACGGTTTCATTTTTCTCATTTCTTTATCGCACAATTACTCATTTATGACCCACGACTTTTATACCATTAGGTATACGGACAAAAGGTACGAAAACTTTTCGTTTAATAAGAGATTGTAATTTTACATTTATTGCGTCTTTCCACATTGGCCAATCATCTCGTTTTCTACATTCATCAATGGATGTAGGTTCATGATCCTCATCATCTTCCATCATATTAAGCGCTATATTATATACAAAGATATTGTCGACATCGATTTCATTTTTGTTCCATATTTCTCCTGTTCTGACATAATTTATCGATATTTCATCATTTCCGGGCGCCTGAAATATCATTTTCTGGGACTTTAAGTAGTATGTCATATTTTTCAACAAAAATATTCACATTATGACCATCTTCAATATTTGCTCCTTTTATTTTTTGAGAATTTTTTTCTTTGGAACCGAGAGGTCTACCACGCTTCAGGCGTGCCGTAGAATCATTTGTCATGGAAGACGGTCCTTTAGGGACATCAGTGTTGTTAGGAGCATTAACAACTGAAATATAAGATTTTGTAACTCTTTTAAGGTCAGTAAATGTGTATGGCAGTTGATTCACAATATTTTGCAAATGAATTATCTTTTCAACTTCAAGTTCACACTACTTTGTACGAGGATCCATGCAATTCAATGATAATTCATTTCAAGAAATATTCATTTCCAGCTGCTTACTTTTCCCCCCTAGTGTTGGAAAAATTGTCTTCATCAAAATAACAATTAACAAACATTTCTGTGAATAGATCTCCGGTCAATGGTTCTAAATATTTAACAATAGACGGAGATTCATATCCAACATATACCCCCATTCTTCTTTGGGGACCCATCTTTGTGCGTTGTGGTGGAGCAATCAGTGCATATACAACATATCCAAAAGTTCTTAGATGGGATATGTTTGGTTCCTGACCTTGAACCATTTGTATGGGGGAAATGTTATGATAACTTGTTGGCATGATGCGCACAAGTGTTGTCGCATGCAATATAAAATGATTCCAAGTTAAAATAGGGAGTTTATATTTCATCAATATTGGCCGGACAATCAATTGAATATGCTTTATAGGTGATTCAACAAGATTGTTCTATGTACGAACATGAGCAACCATATGTTCAATATGTATTTCAATTGATATACAATAAACGTTGAAAGCCAGAGATGAAAAATTCACCAGCATTTGCAAGACGAATCGTCTTAGACTCTTAACTGCATTATCACGAAATTGTACTCACAATTGCATTATTTGTCCCAATAACTTTGTAAAAACCAAATTGTGAGATGACAATAAGCATACATGTGACCACTTAGTCGATGCATCAATCAAAACCATTAAATATCTAAATGGTCCACTTGGCGTATGTATATGTCCGCATATATCCCCTCGAATTCGTTCTAAGAACATAAGATTTTCATGCTCAACTTTAGTTGGTGATGGCCTTATAATTAATTTTCCTTGTGAACAAGTAGCACATGAAAATTCATTGGGGTATAACATTTTTCTATTTTTCAATGATTGCCCACATGTATTTTCTACATTTTTTCGCATCATTATGGAACCGGGATGACCCAACCGGTCATGCCAATCATTAAATTCGATAGTAACCTTTTGATTTACTACGACATAAATTTCAATTGTTCTTATACTCATGCAATACATATAAATTCGAGGATTAAGCGGGTAACTTCTCCAACATACATTTCTTTCCCGCAACAATTGGAATAATATTAAAACACTCAATATTGTCTTCATCTCAAGATGATATCCATTCAAATGAATATCTTTAAAACTCAATAAATTTCTTTGAGGCTTTCCAGAGAACAAAACATCATTGATAATGAATTTGTCCCCCCGGGTTATAGAATAGTGGTTCTTCCAAAACCTTCAATTATTTTTGTACAACCAAGTTTTGTATTTACATTGGCTTCTCCACATTTTATATGTGAGAATAATTTATTATTGTTGAATATAGTGTGCATAGTAGCACTATCCACGAGACATAAATCTCCACATTCTTTCTTGAATGTTGATGTTAACATACCATTTTTCATTTAAAAAAAAATGCAAAAGTAAGAAATTTACAATTTAATTATTTTATTTTAAGGTAAACGAAAATGTAATAGTCACTCATATTATAAAGGATAAGAAATACTAAGACATTGCATAACATAAGAAAACAAACATTACATAATGAATTATTGAAAGAAAATTATGATTGAGTATTAGAACGATCTAATTTCCACCTTCAGGTGGGTAAGGTAATCATCAACATCCAATTGTGTTATGTCAAACATCTCATTATCGAATTCATTATTCACATAATTTATTTCAACTCTTTTCTCTTTTCCTTTAATGTTTAGAAATTTGTTTGCCCTTTTTAGGGCCTTTAAAATTCGGACATGTATTATAATCATTTTGAAATCTGCCTCGGTTAAAATCACACCCTCGTTCGAGGCTTGATTTTTCATCAAAAACTCATTAATTTTATCAGCCACCAAGAGACATGAAATTAGTTCAGAATATTTAGTAAAACTCTTCTCACGATATTGTTGTTGTAAAATCACATTAGAAGCATGAAATGTGGAGAATGTCTTTTCAAGCATATCATCTTCCCTAATATTTTATCCACATAATTTTAATTGAGAAGTGATTTTGAACATAGTTGAGTTGTGCTAATCATGGCTTTGGGCCTTTGACCTTATTTTCTATTATATGCTTGATTTGCCACTTTTATAGAATCCTCAAGACTCATGGCATCCAAATGAATTTTGTCGAGTTTGACATGTTGGAAACTTTACAATTTTATAGAATCCTCAAGATTCATGGCATCCAAATGAATTTTGTCAAGTTTGACATGTTGGAAACTATAAGAAGGCCTAACTCTACACTTAATCATGGGCCTTTGACCTTATTTTCTATTATATGCTTGATTTGCCACTTTTATAGAATCCTCAAGACTCATGGCATCCAAATGAATTTTGTCGAGTTTGACATGTTGGAAACTATAAGAAGGCCTAACTCTACACTTAAAACCAAGGTGTTAAGTGAGAGGATTGCCTAGGCTTATAAGTCCACCATAGACCATCTCTCTATACGGGGTCTCAGACGGGGACCAGGTCGAACCACACATCGAAGCTTTGACCTTATTTTCTATTATATGCTTGATTTGCCACTTTTATAGAATCCTCAAGACTCATGACATCCAAATGAATTTTGTCGAGTTTGACATGTTGGAAACGTCCAAGACCATCTCTCTATACGGGGTCTCAGACGGGGACCAGGTCGACACGTGGTTCCACAGGTGGATCCACACATCGAAGAAGAGAGTTGGCTCTGATACCATATAAGAAGGTCTAACTCTACACTTAAAACCAAGGTGTTAAGTGAGAGGATTGTCTAGGCTTATAAGCCCACCCAAGACCATCTCTCTATCCGATGTGGGATACCTTAATACCCTCCCTCACGTGAGACGGCTCAGACGGGGTCTCAGACGGGGACCAGGTCGACACGTGGTTCCACAGGTGGATTCACACATTGAAGTAGAGAGTTGACTCTGATACCATATAAGAAGGCCTAACTCTACACTTAAAACCAAGGTGTTAAGTAAGAGGATTGCCTAGGCTTATAAGCCCACCCAAGACCATCACTCTATCCGATGTGGGACACCTTAATAGAAACTATAAAATAAATAAGAGATAGATTAATTGAAAAATAACATAATCATGAAAATAGTAATGAAATAAGATATGCCAAATAAATATTGTAAGATAATATATTCTAAACATTTCAATACATACCTCCGTACAATACCTGAAATTTATCACTATCTGAATTTCGTCGGTAGAAATGTTTTACGAGTTTCGTGCTGATAACGTGTTGTGAAATAATTTAAAAGTATAACTCCATATATTACATAAGTGAACAAGATGTAGAGATAATATAGGAATCTCTTATTCCACCTCTAAGTGTGTATTGCAAACATTAGCAACTCTATTTAATTATAGGAAACAATATAAGTTGAAGAAGATGAAATGAAAGATCAAAGATTAATGTTGGTACATGAACCAACAATGTACATCAAATGTCACATTATGGACATTCACACCATATAAATATTATTCATAACAACGACTATATTTTCATATATAATTTATTTACTAATCCCATCTGAATTTTTCAATAAATTTTCATGAGAATTAAGTGTAGTTTATATTTACTCGGGGAAGACTCTTGGACTTAACAACTTAACACTAGCTATTAAATAAATAAATGCGTACACTTATCTTAATTAACTAGATACATCATAAACATTAAAATCATGCATACCCTTTATTAAATGATTGACGATTCAAGATTACTCATGGTTAATTTCATAAACCATATATAGACCTCTTCGTCTATAAAATAAAACACTGCTCACAACCCTAAAATACCAGCTTCACTCAGAAACAATTGCACTGTGCAACACAAATCATCATGACCACTAAACTAATGGCAGATGGTATGCAAAAATTACTAAGTAACATACATATGTGTGTATTTTCCTTCTTTTTTTTTGAACTGATATATATTTTTTAAAATTGTTACCAGTTCCAGAAGTTATGATATTGGAAATAAGAGAGGATCCACCTACACACTTTCTGATAAAAATCGAATCGTTTTCGTTGTTGGGCAAGAATGGAATTCAGAAATACGAAACAGGGGAATTTAATGCTGGAGGATACAAGTGGTATGTAGTAAGCTTTATTTTTATTTTAAATTAGTTATATTTTCATATAATTTATTAATTTTGTAATCACAGGAGACTAATAGTGTATCCTAATGAAGATAAAATTGGAATTGATAGCACATATGTCTCTGTCCACTTGGCCAATATCTCAGACACAACTGATTCCCCACAACCTGCTCCCAACTGGGAGATCAATGCTGTGTTCTCCATCTTTCTGTTAAATTAGATTTCAGGGAGTTATAGTTACTCATTAGGAAGAACACGACGGTTTCAAGCAATGAAGTTGGAATGGGGCATTCCCAAATTCATCTCCAGGGAAATTTTGATGGATCCATCAAATGGATTCCTAATCGACGATAATTGTGTGTTTGGTGCCGAAGTATTTATCCTAGAGAAGTTGGCAGTTTGTGAATGTCTTTTGGTCAAGAATGTGACACTTTTTCCATTCAAGCGCGATTGGAAGATTTCAAACTTCTCTGAATTGGACAAGCGCTGGACT
The DNA here is from genome assembly GCA_963675135.1 of Galeopsis tetrahit. Classification (NCBI taxonomy): domain Eukaryota; kingdom Viridiplantae; phylum Streptophyta; class Magnoliopsida; order Lamiales; family Lamiaceae; genus Galeopsis; species Galeopsis tetrahit. The sequence goes on from OY776124.1 coordinate 74,453,657, forward strand.
TCTAATGAATTTGAGGTGGAAGGCCTCAAATGGTTTGTCATCCCTTTAACCTAATGAAATCATTTGTGTTCTGGAATCATATATAACATGTGGATTGTAACACATGATCCAGTAGGTGTGAACATAAAGTAGAATACGAAACATGGAGCAAAATTAAACTTGCATGTTCATTTGATTATTTTCTTGTTTATGAAAATCAGGAAGGTTAATCTATACCCTAAAGGAGAAGATCATGAGGAAGGGCGTAGCAAAAATATTGCAATCTATCTTCACTTGGTCGACGATTCCAAAAGGGTGAAAGTGAGTTTTTCCGTATGCATCAAGGATCTGATCAATAATAAACACGAGGAAAAGAACGAAGGTAAGTTAAAACACTCCGTGTATATATTTCTTCATAAGTATACTACGGAGTAATTAAGAACTAGTATTGGCATTTTCATGGATGCAAATTAATTTCATATTTTTTTTATAAAAAATAATTAGATTATACGTTTCGTCGTCTATGTGTTAATTAAGTGGTCTTGTTTAGTTATTTTCTTGATATGATTTCGTACTCCTTGGAAAGACTTTTTCAAAGCTGATCATGTTTTTGTTTAATTTGTAATCCTGTTATGAGTAAAGTGTAATAAAATTTTTTTTTCTTTAATTTGTCCCAAAAATATGTTCTCCCGAAATAGAGGAATAACATGATATATAAGTCCAACAACATATTTCTTGCAGCTTCCCGTTGGTTTTCATCACCTACCTCTAAGTCTTGGGGATGGCGACGATTCATGGAGCTTTCTACCTTCGAAGATTCTAAAAATGGATTCATTATCAAAGACTCTTGTCATCTTGAAGTAGAAATATCCGTTCAAGCTGTTGTCTAGAAACTATATATATATATATATATGCCCTATCTAGCTAGCTATTACCAATTTTGGATTCCTGTCAATTTCATTTTGCTTCTAAATATTGCTTTGAAACTCTGCCAATTCCATATGTTGGATCATTAATTTTATGTGCTTACTAATGGTTTAAATAGGGGCGGAGCCACACTAGGGCCAGGGGGGCCCAGTGGCCCTCCACCAATTTTTTTTTTTTTTTTTTATATATATACTCCATTTGTTCCGTAATTATTTGTACACTTTTTTTTATTGAGACGTCAAAGGATTATTTGCACACTCTTAATATGGAAACACCCAATAAAATTAATACCTTCCCAACATTATTTTATTTTCAAAATTGTCACTCATTTTTTGCATACATTTTATTTTACATCTTACCGAATCACCCAAAATATTCATATTTTAAAAATTGTGCCGATCAAATCGTGCAAATAATAGAATATTGGAACAAATTAATGTATTAATTAAAAGACATTTACAATCGAAGAAATAAAATGTTTTTTGAATTTAATATTTTAGTAATTTTTAAATTGTTTCGCTTAATTTTGAATCGAACTATCAAATTAAAACTTCAAAACAAAATGAAAGTTAGTTTGTTCAATATAATTTAATGAAATTTATTAACAATTTTATCATGTAAAAATTGATGGGTATAATAAGTACATATTATTTTGTTTTTAAAGTAATGTAATTAATGTTAATCGAGCCCCCTATCGAAATTTTCTGGCTCCGTCACTGGGTTTAATATTCTTCATTTCTTCTGATTCTGATTAATTAAAGATAAAAGTACATTACCAATTAACCCACAATTGATCGTAACTTAAAAAAGTTAAAACATTAACTAATAGTAGTAATAATTCATTATAAGAAAGCTGCAGCACACACTAGAAACCAACGGACGCACGTTACCTAGGAGGGGGCGCGTTCCCTCCTGCAAAATATTCTTAGCTCCATTTTAATGAATTTTTAAAAATATTTAACTTATTTTTTTTAAGTTAAAATTTTAAAATTTTCACTAAAAATATGTCATTTAAAATTCATAAATATAATTTATTATTAGTTTTAAAAACAGTTTTTTATTTTTTTAATTATAATTACTTCTTTAGGAATATTTTTTAGTTAACTAATGGTTTCCATTCAAAAACAATCTTACAGGACCAAATCCGCATTAAACATGACTATTTAGTATTTACAAACCTCTGAACCAAAAGTAATTTTGAAAAATTCTTACAGGACTAAAAGTGCAATTTTCCCGAATATGGGGTAAAAGATTTTTTTTTTGTCCCATAAAAAAAAAGTTTATATACACCAAAAAAATCTGAGAATACAAACAAAATACTCCCTCCGTCCGCCTATAAGCTTCCTGCTACTTTTTGGCACATAGATTAAGAAAAGTGATTAAATAATAGATATAGTACAAGTGATGTGATTGGAGGAAGGAGAGAGATAGAGAGAAAAAGTAAAATATAAAGTGAAGTGTAAGAAAAAGTATTTACCATAAAGGGTATGGGAAGCTTATAGGCGGACGGACTAAAATGGTAAAATGAGAAACTTATAGGCGGACGGAGGGAGTATTAGACATGGGAAGATCAGGGAGAGAAAAAAAAAAGCACAGAGCAGCGACACGAAGAAGGAAAATAACAATTTCGCAATTTAGATTAAGATGATCTCAAGTAACAATTTACCAAACACTTGATGAGCGTATATATGTACAACAATCATAATCTAATCTCTCGTTCAGATGTAACCAATAAGCAGAAACAAATCAATTGCACGTAATAATTAAATGGAAAAGAGTGTATCAATCTGCACCAACAATTATCAGATTACTAAATCCATTTGGTGACAAAATTATCACCAACACAAACAAACAAAATAGAAGCAAAGTCAATTTAGTTGTCTACAATCTGAAAATTTGTATTTAACATATAAAGAATAAAAGTAAGCTTTTTTTTAGGAAGGTTTACAAGATTTACAAGATCATAACGAAATAAGATAAAACTTCACGAACAAGATCTTGATCTTCAAATCTTCAAACCGTTGCGAGTATCGTTGTCCCCTCCAATCATGTGAAGAGGAAGAACGAGTGTCTCTTTGCCTTAAAAACGTCCAGGTCTTCAACCTTTAACCCGAGACAACCCCACACTAAGGTGTTCTCAAATCAAGAAAAGAAGACAAATAAAAAGACAAAGTTTCACCAAATACTCGAACCCAAATATCAGATTCCAAGACTTTCGAGGCTATCTATCTCAGAAGAGCCCCACTTCCCAAAAAAAGTTCCACAACAACCACGAGTCCATAAAGGAGAAGAGCACGCACCACGCACCACCACAAGGGGCAACAAAAACCAGCAAGCAAAAACTAAAAAACTCAGAATCTAAACATCTATAAACACCATAAAACTAGCTAAAATAAAATAAAATGGGATCAACGAGAAAAGTACCCAAACGGTCACTGTGGCTCCGTTAGGGATACTTTAAACGTTGATCCTAACAACAAACGAAGAACACTACATAAAAGGGGAAGAAACACGGCGGAGGCCGGTGACGGCGGCGGCAGGGGCCGGTGACGACGGCGGCAGGGGCCGATGACGACGGCGGCAGGGGCCGATGACGACGACGACTACGAGAACTACCGAAGAAATAAGTAGATCTGAAGATCTACTACCTAAATCTTGCAAGATCTGAAAAAAGAAGAAAGCAGAAGGCGGCGACTGACCGGCGACGAAACAAACGGAAGAAAGACGACGAACGAACGATTGCCCCGATGAATCAGCGGAAGAAACGGAACGACGGCGACGGGCGGCAGAGATCGGAGGACTGTCCGATTGAGTAGGGGAGAAGCAACTCTAGAGAGAGAAGCTCTCCCCTCTTTCTAACTTCCTCCAAAAAAAAAGTTTCAAGTTGCGAATAAAAGTAAGCTTATATACATTTTTCTTAGTACTGAGAGAATTGTAGTTCTTTTATTGTTGTACCAGGAAATGGTAATCACAAATTATTATTTAACAAAGGTACGGTGTAGTTCTAATATTAATTGCAAGAAATTTTATTAATTTTAAATTCCATCAGTAAATTCAATATTATTCAACATTTGTATTAGCAAACAAACGAGTCAACAACAACACCGACTCGAACCCCTACCACCTCTAATTAACAGGGCCGCCAACATTGATCCAGTGCTTGGATGATTTCAATCCATATACAAAAACAAAGTCCACAAGAAGATATGTGAAAACCCCCAAATTAATTAAATCACAACCCACCTGTCAAAAAAACCACTAATTGAGGGAAGTGAAATGTACGGCAGCAAGACAACTAAAAAAAAATGTGAGAATTCAAATTAAAATTCAAGGAGAGGCAAGAAACAGTCCAACAAATTAAAAGAAAATTACACCAACAAATTACCTTTCTTGAAACTTTGTCACGCCCCAATTTTCATTAAAATAAATTTTACAAAATAATTGGCAATTTAAATGTAAAAAGGGCATGAACCAAAATTTATACTTAAAAAATAAGACTTATAATTTAATTCTCCAATAAAAATAATTAACAACGGAAACTTTAAGAATTAATAAATAAGCTAGTTCAAATTGATTTTTACAAAGTGATAATTATTTTATCATCCACCGCCTCTCATCTCCACCAGCTCCTTAATCTGAAAATATTAAATAAAGGGTGAGCAAACCACAGCTCAGTGGGGACCACTACAAAAAAACCTTGATTTTGATACCTAAATTTTGAGACGGACACCTAATCCGTCTCTAATAGATACGGATTAGATACGGATTTTTTAAAAAATCGAGATTTGAAACCGAAAATAAAACCGTCTCTCATTATAAACAGATTAGATACGGCTTTTAGTTTCAAGAGTTTTAGATACGAATTAGATACGCGACTTTCAGTTTCGAGAGTTTTAGATACGGATTAGATACGTATACCACCGTCTCTAAACAACCAATTTTTTCTCCCCGATATAAAACGAGACAAGGTGGTACACGAAATTTGTGATACGAAATATAACCATCTCTAAAATAAAGAAACAAACCATTAAATTGTTCAAAAAATAAACTTAAAGACGAAGAAAAGGCGACGACACAATAGGGCGACGGCACGACATGAGGAGGTATCCTGTGTACATGAGGATCCTCAATCGGAGGTCACGGGGATCCTCAATCGGAGGTCTTGAGTGAACAACGACGCGCCCTTCCTCGTAAGTTACTAGTGATGCCACACGAGGAGTATTTGAAACCGAAACCGGACACTGAGAGAGAGAGAGAGAGAGGATTCTTTTCTTGAGAATGAATTCTTTTTTTTTAGAGGTAATTTGGGAGATAGAAATCCTTATATATATATAGTGAGAGAATTGAGAATATGGACGGGTGAATTTATTGAGTTATATTAATTAATTTATTACTCTTTTATAATTAATAAATAGTAAAAATAAAATCATCAATTAATATATCTTCTATGTATCGCATAAACATAAATGTTAGAATAATACTATGTAGATATATTTTAGGATAGTCATAGATATTATAATAATAATATTATATTATATCTTCAATTCCATATGACAATATATATATTAATTGATTCTCTAATGAAAATATTCCAAGAATTAATTCTCTAATCATATATCAATTTTGTATGATGTCCAGAGGTTAGATTAAAAAAAAAAAATTAATTTTTAAAAGTTTTTAAATATCTTAACCATTAAGACTTATAAAGAAATTTGTATAGTATTTTTTAAAAAGTTTTAGATTAAAAAAAAAATTATATCATCCATTTAGAAAAAGTATAAATATGTGAAGCATTGCTAATTGTAAAAGTCAAAGTGATACAAGTTAGTCTAAAAGTTGTTTCATTTAATTTTACAAAATTAGTCTAAAAGTTGTTTGTGAGAGATACAAATTAGTCTAAAAGTGGTTTGGAAGAGATACAATAAGTTATCTAATTTATAGAAATTGAATTCATTTAATTTTACAAAATTTTAAAAAATATATCATTTCGTGTCAAAATAAATTTAAATTAAAAAGTGTCAAAATGAACGGAGGTAGAGTGTTATATGGGTGAGACGATTACGCAACTATACGAGGTTGTGGAGTTGAATCGAGTCTACTAAATGTGTGGAAATTAAGGATTTCAGGTGTTTTAGACCTACAATGTGGAGAAATTAAGGATTCTAAGTGTTTTAGGCCTACTTGAAAGGGCAAATACACTGTGGAATTGGTCTAACGGACGAAGAGTAAAAAATTGCACATACATACGTGTTATTGAATTGTGCAATTGAATTGTGCAGAAGTCCAATCTTACATTGTTATATAATTGTGCAAAGTTCAACCCTACGTAAGTAGTTTCATCCATGTTTATTCAATTTATAATTATTATTGATAATAATATATTTTTGTGAATTAGGATGTATATTCAATAATTAAGACAAGAAAGAACAAAATATCTCAAATGCAAACATGCTAGTATTCAACATATTTTTTTCATTCAATATGTATTATTGGAATTATTATTAGTGTTAGTGTATATATATATATAATTAATTAATTTAAAGTTATTTTAAATTACATGTGAGGTGAGGTCACGCGACGTTGAAAATCGATATTTAAGAGATATTAGCAAAGGACACTATTATTCAAATGTGATTGGTTTGATCACATTACAAGTTTGTGAATGTTCATCACCTATCCAGGAGGACCACCACATCATAAGTAACAATGGATTTTTTTTTAAAAATAGAGACTGAAAGGTGTTTGCGGGAGATTTCAATTTTTTTTTTTTTTACAAATCGTGATTTAATTGAAATTGAAAACGATGATGATGAGAAGGATAACATTCTATGAATATGATGAAGAAAAAGATGATGACGACGATGAAGAAAAATATGAAGATGAAGATTAAATGTAATTTAATTAATTTATTTGAATTTATAAACTTTTACAATTGAAATTATTCAATAACAATTTTTTTATATATTTTTTAATTTTACAAATTAATCAATTAAATTATATATGTTAAAATATTATGCATAGTTCTTATATTTTACAACTTATGCTTTTGACGGCTGTGAGTAATTACAATTTTTAGAAATTTTAATAAAAAAAAATTACATTTACAAATTTAAAAGCTATAATTTAAATACATGTAAAAGAAATAAATTAATATAGATATACAATTAATATTAAAAGATAAAACAAAAGAGTTATCTGTCCTGGCGGGTGCTCAATAATGGACACTTGCCCACCTGAGTTCAATTCCCACATAGACTAAAATAATGGTCAATTTAATAGTTGGAGAAGGGTTCCGGGGGATGGGGATGGGGATGGGGATGGGTCGGATGGGTCGGATGGGATGGAATGGGCTTTAATAGTTGGAGAGGGGTTCCGGGGGATGGGGATGGGGATGGGATTGGAATTGTTCCTCGTTTAGATACGGATTTAGAGACGAGAAAATGTAGTTTTTAATTAGGAACGAAACTATAAACGGATTTTTGACCCAAATGTAAAACGGGTCGTTTATCGCTTAGATACGGATTTAGAGACGATAAAATGTCGTTGTTAAATAGAAATGACATTTGAAATGGATTTTTGACCCGAATATAAAACGGGTCGTTCATCGTTTAGATACGGATTTAGAGACGATAAAATGTCGTTGTTAAATAGAAATGACATTTGAAACGGATTTTTGATCCGAATATAAAACGGGTCGTTCATCGTTTAGATACGGGAATATACAGTGTCAAATTTTGTCTCTCATTATAAACCGAAAAAAATAGGTCTCAAATCCGTCTCTTATTAGAAACGGAATTTAGAAAACTGTTCCTGACATTAGATACCATGCGATTAGGAACATATAGAAAATGGTTCCAAAATCCGTTTCTAACCTGTTTAGAGACAGTGTTTATGGTATCTAATCCGTCTCTAAATCGCAGTTTTTTTGTAGTGGACAAGTTTGTCAAAACTGAATACAACAATTGTTGTATTCAATTCGATAAATCACATCAAATATGTATACCTCAATATGTAATAGTTCAATATCATCACCTCGATTATAAATGTCAAATGTTATATCCTCGTTTATAAAGGTCAGAAGACCTATCTCGTTAATAAAGGTCAATCACACATCACATTTAATAATGACAAACAGAATAGTAAAAATCTCCACCTCGATAGATGAAAGTACACGTGATATGAGAAAGCCTCGTGTGAAATAGTTCTTGTAATTCTCGTCGCCTTGACGTGTTATATAGAATCTCATTTTCTTTTAAGCTATACTAGTTCCAAAGCAATACTTAATATAACATACACAAGTATATAGTATATGAGGAATGTGAGAGGAAATGTATGCATATGAAACCGATTACCGTTACAGTCGTTTAAATCAATTAAATTAAATTCTCATAATTAGAAAATCATGGGATGGAAATGTAGGGTCAATCAATTAAAAATACACTTAACGTTGTGAGAGATTTATATGAAAATCATTTGATATATATATATATATATATATATATAATTTCTTATATTAAATAAACATACGCATATATGTATATCTATATATATATATTATATAATATACTCTTCTTTTCTTTTTCACATAATTTAAATTAACTTAGTAAAATTATTATTATTATTATTATTATTATTAAATTCTGAAATTCTTGGGTATTACAAACTTTGACAACGACGGAGATTAGGGGGCGTAAGAACGGCGACGACAACTAAGCACGCTGAGTTGTACAAATCGACAGCAGACGGAGTGAAAGAAATAGGAAATCTGAGAAATTTGTAGAAGCTAAACATAGTAGAAAAAAGAATAGAAAGAAAAAGATGAAGGGTGAGAAGAGCAATTGACACATATTAAAAACGCTTGACACGTGTTAAAAACGCTTACCTGCCACCGGGAGGAAACTGGCCATTTTGGGCAACTCCCCCTTTAACATAGTAAATAGATAATAGATATATGGGTAGGTCTCCTGTATATTCAATTCCAATTGAGTCCATTTTAAAAAATGGGTAGAATCAACAATAAAAATAAAATACGCGAAAAATATGTATGTTAATTGATGTAGCTTAAATGGTTGGGCATAATCCATTTTACGTTGAAGTCTAGTGTTCAATTTTCACATATATATTTTTTTAATTATAAAAGTGCATGTTGAAAATAAGGAAAAGTGTAACATTGCATTTTACAATTTTTTATGCAATGTTTGCAATAATAATTTCAGTTATAATAGCTTACAATTTTCAACCATATTTTTCAGTTATATTGACTTACACTTTTTAGTAATGTTATGCTACACCTTTTAGTCATATTTTGTTGCCCTTTTCAGTTGTAGTGACTTACAATTTCCAACAATATGTTCAGTTATAGTGACTTACACTTTTTAGTAATGTTATGTTACACCTTTTAGTCGTATTTTGTTGCACTTTTCAATTATAATAACTTACACTTTTCATTAAAATATTGTGTTGCATTTTTCAAGTATATTGACATGCACTTTTTAATAATATTGTGTTGCACTTTCTAGTTATAATGACTTACATTTTTCATTAAAAGTTTTGTTGCACTTTTCAATTATAGTGACTTACACTTTTTTAAAAAATAATGTGTTACACTTTTTAGTAATATTGACTTACACTTAACACACACATTTTCGGAAAAAAATTACCAATAAAAAAAATAATAATAAAAAAAAATTTGACCAAGTCAAAAAATTTATTCACAATGTTCTTGAATATTTAGGGTTTAGGATTGACAAAGTCTACCCAATTTCTTATAAGAAATTGATTTTATATAAGACCAATCCGAGATATATCATCTATTATATTTATTTTTATATTTAAATATTTAATTTAGATCGACTATCTAATATTTTTTACTATTGCATATCGTATCTCGTAATCCTTGATGGTTGACACTTGACAGTTACTATATATTTATCCACGATAATCGAATTATGTACACAAGATTCACTTTCAATTTGTGAAGAATAACAATAAGTTAAGCCAACAAAATGAAAGATTAATAACTCATTTGTTGGCTTAACTTAACTTATTGTTATTCTTCACACAATTCATGAATATTAAATTGGGTAATTGGAATTAGACACTAAATAGTCTAATCTAAATTTACTTATCGTATATCTTTCCGATTTTAAAAAGTGTCCCATTTTAATTTTACAAGTTGTTTTAATTATTTTTATCACACGTCTCTCAAAATTACATATATGTAAATTCTTATAATTTAATTAATGTAAGTTATTACTTTTTTTTCCTCATTTTTAATGATAATGAAGTGTAAATTTGTTAAAAATAATTATATGAACAATAAAAGCAACAATTATGAGAAAGTAATTTTTTTTAGTGAGACAGTGTAATGTCAGATGTAATAGTGTGAATAGAAATTTATTGTGTTTCATTGAAAATTTGAAACAATATATACAAGATTTGTCAACTATACAAATAAAGAAATCCCTATCTAGATGCGTAATTTAAGGAATATACCATCAAAATATTAGTGTATACCATTAATTCTTAAATATCTTTTATATGTCATACGTATTGTAAGATAAAATTAGATTGAATGTATCTTATTTACTAATCCGATCTCAAATTTTTAATAAATTTTCATCAGCCTCACTTTTTTTTTTGTCATAAGAAAGTATTTATAATAGAGTGTTAACATTTTAATGACTAGTGATATTAGTGCAATTGGTTGCACTTATACCCTTGAAATTGAATTTCAATAAATTGAATTTAAATGTTAGATTAAAAATTAAATTAAATAAATTGAACATTAAAATTAAAATGCATCTATACTTTTAATTGCATTGAATAATTTCAATAAATTGAATTTAAATGTAAGATTAAAAATTAAATTAAATAAACTGAACATTAAAATTCAAATGTATCTATACTTAATTGTATTGAATAATTTTTCTTAAATAAATAAATGCATACACTCATCTTAATTGTATTGAATAATTTTTCTTAATTGTATTGAATAATTTTTCTTAAATAAATAAATGCATACACTCATCTTAATTTACATGTAGCATATAGTTCATAAACATTAAAATTCATGCATACCCTTTATTATATGCATACCTCTTTGTGATAGATTTTCTAGTAGACTCAAGTCTAATTTTTTTTTTTAATAAATGAGTCGGGCCTAAAAACTTATTTAAAGGTTTATTTTTTTAAAAAAATTAAATTTAAAAGTAATTATATTAGTATTGTGATGTTAAAATCTATTTGTTAAAGGGTTGGTCTGCTATGAACTCGAGTGCATGCTATGCACCCTAGTTTATATGCACTTTTCAGTTTACTGACTTACAATTTTTGGTAAATGAGTAATAATTGAAAAGTGCAACACCATTACCAAAAAGTGTAAGTCAGTAAACTGAAAAGTGCACATGGATTAGGGTGCACAGCATGCATTCGAGTGCATACTAGACTTTACCTTTGTTAAAAATATATTATTTTTTTATAAATTAAGTTGATAAAATAGAGAATAAAATAAGTATTGTAAATAATATTTTAAAAAAGAAAAGATATATACTTTATATGAACCGTCTAAAAAGGAAATTCACTATTTCTTTAAAAAAATGTTCATTTACTTTTAACACAAGTATTATAAAATATATTATTAACTTTGTTAAGGATTGTTGAGATATATAAAGATAGAAAAAAATATGAAAAGGAAAATGTATAGAAAGAAAGTAAGTATTGCAAAAAAAAAAATTAGACACGAAAATGATAAAATAGTTCCAAGTCTAACCTATTTAAATAGGTAAATAAAATTTTAAACTCATTAATTTATTAAAGTTGAGCTTTTTGGCCAATACCAAACGCAGCCTATTCACAATTCGCAGCCCCTAGTCTATAAAAGATTGGTGAGAACCCTAAAACAGTTTCACCGCGCAAGACAAACCATGACTAGTAAACGAAAAGCAAATGGTAAGCAAAAGTTACATTTGTGTGTGTGTTTTCACGCAGGGGTTATTATTTTTATTTATTAATTCTGCTTCTTTTTTTAAAAAAAAATGTTAGCGCTGCCGGAAGTAACGACATTGGAAAGCAGAGAGGCTCCGCCTTCACATTTTCTGCTGAAAATTGAATCGTTTTCGTTGCTGGGCAAAAATGGAATTCACAAATACGAAACAGGGGAATTTGATGTTAGAGGATACAAGTGGTAACCTTTATTTACTACTCTCTCTCTCTCTTCTATTTTCATAATTTGGGAACAAGTTTTAAGATAAATGTATGGTGATGCAGATGAAAAAAATTGATGGGGAGGGATAGTAAGTAGTAACTCTGTTGAGCTTTATGATAAATTCAATCATGATATTGTATTATTTTATTACTCCCTCCGTCCTGAAAGTGTTTGCACCACAAAATGGGCACCGAAAGTGTTTGCACCACAAAATGGGCACACTTTTTAAGAAAAAAGTGTAATGAGTGGAGTGTTGAGGGGTAGTTTTGTAAAGTTATATGAATAAAGTAAAAAGGTGATTGGAAAGAGAGTAAAAGTAATGGCATTTTGTGTAAATATGTGAATATTGTGAGGGTGGGGTTTATGAAGAACTTTCCTTTTATGGGTGTGCAAACAATTGTGGGACGGACAAATAAGGTAAGTGTGCAAACAGTTGTGGGACGGAGGGAGTATTATTATTATTTAGTTGAGTAAAAAGAGAAAAAGGGTGATGTGTTTTCACGCAGGGGTTATTATTTTTATTTATTTTGCTTCTTTTAAAAAAAAAAAATGTTAGCGCTGCCGGAAGTAACGACATTGGAAAGCAGAGAGGCTCCGCCTTCACATTTTCTGCTGAAAATTGAATCGTTTTCGTTGCTGGGCAAAAATGGAATTCACAAATACGAAACAGGGGAATTTGATGTTAGAGGATACAGGTGGTAACCTTTATTTACTACTCTCTCTCTCTCGTAGAACGATTAGCATGCTTGAATTGACGAACACTTGTCAATCAAAGGAAGAGCCGGTGATCGATTACATAAATCGATGGAGAAATCTAAGCCTAAATTGTAAGGATAGATTGACTGAAACTTCAGCTATCGAGATGTGCATCCAAGGAATGCAGTGGGATCTTCGATATATCCTTCAAGCAATTCGACCAAGATCATTCGAGGATTTGGCTACTAAGGCTCATTACATGGAGTTGAGCATGTCTACAAGTGGATTTGAAGGGCCACTATCTCAAGAATGGGGGCAAAGGAAAACGATTTTGAAAGAGTTGCAACAAAAGCAGTATCCATTCCTAGACTCTGACATCCCCGTAATTTTCGATGACTTGATCAAGAATGATCTCATTGAATTACCACAAATGAAACGACCCGATGAGGCTGGGCGAACGGACGACCCCAAATATTGCAAGTACCATCGATTGGTAGGACATCCAACCCAAGACTGTTTTATACTTAAAGATAAAATTATGCGACTGGCCAAAGAAGGGAAGATCTTGCTAGAAGAAACTGAAACAACGGCGAATCACGTCACAGTTGAAGACAATCAAATTAAGGAAGTTAATGCAAATAGCGCCTACAAATTGATTTCTGAAGACGGCATATACATTTGTCCCATGAACGGAATGTTTTTGAAACGCTACTATGCGTAAAGAAAACAAGTATGCTCCATAAACGCACGAGCTTAAATTGCGTATTGCTCCATAAACGCACGAGCCTAAAATGCTTATTGCTACATGATGCACGAGCCTAAAACTGCTTATTGCTCCATAAATGCACGAGCTTAAACTGTTTGTTGCTCCATAAACGCACGAGCCTAAACTGCTTATTGCTCCATGATGCACGAGCCTAAAACTGCTTATTGTTCCATAAATGCACGAGCTTAAACTGTTTGTTGCTCCAAGAATGCATGAGCCTAAACTGATTGTTGCTCCATAATGCACAAGTCTAAACTGCTTATTACTCCTGGTCCGCATGAGTCTAAACTGTGTACGACGACCACCAAAGGTAAATACATGTGGTTAAACTGTTAACTTACCCCACTAAAGGCGTTTTAAGTGGTTAAATAATTAAATTCCTACTTTGTCAAAAGTAGTTAAAGAATAGTCACTCATGGCCCGCATGTGGGAAATCATTTGAAAGTAATTCGCAATTCGTCCACATTAAAGTCAAACGTTCTTGTGAATGAAATGCGAGGGGGCATTTGTACACACCTAAATTTTAAATTCCTTTGGACCTCTAAAGTCCAGTAAATCAAGACGGGCCTCTAAAGTCCCATAAATTCAAGACGGACCTCTAAAGTCCAATAAAGCAAGACGGGCCTCTAAAGTCCCATAAATGAAGATGGGCCTCTAAAGTCCAACAAACCAAATTGAGCCCAAATAGGGTATTCTTAGCCCAAGTAAATCAAAATTTGAATTAAACCCTAACCACTTGCACAAATATCTGGCCCATAAGAAACCCTAGGTTCTACACCTATAAATAGAGGCCTCATTTCATTCATTTCAGAATCAAGAAATCAGAAGCATTCAAGGCTTTAAAATTCTCTGTAGAGATTTTAGAGTGTTCTTCAGCAGTTGGAGGAGCTTCAAAGGCGTTCTTCGTGCAAAGCGGCGAGAAGCAGCGTTCGAGTGGAGATCAAGGTGCTAAGCTCCTTCGATTCAACGTTTCTTCAAGGCGTTCTTCGTGCAAAGCGGCGAAAAGCAGCGCTCGAGCGGAGATCAAGGTGCTAAGCCTCTTCGATTCGGTGTTTCTTCAAGGAGGAGGTGCTTCGTGGATCTTCAACGACGTTCGTCCCGAAAAAGTCCCGAATAAGTCCCGATAAGTCCCGACAAGTCCCGGAAAAGTCCCGAATAAGTCCCGATAAGTCCCGGATAAGTCCCGAAGGTCCCGAAAAGTCCCTAAAATCGACGTGTAATCCAAAATACGGCGTCAAGCCCTTTGATTAACGTTATAAAGTCCCAAGTTCAAGAACGATCTTCAACGACGTTCATCACAAAAGTCCCTAAATTCAACGTTTAATCCAAAATACGGTGCTAAACCTTTGGATTAACGTTACAAAGTCCAAAATTCAAGAACGATCTTCAACGACAGTCATCCAAAATATCCCTAAATTCGGCGTTTAATCCAAAATACGGTGCTAAGCCTTTGGATTAACGTTATAAAAAGCCCCAAATACAAGATCGGATAGGATTCGGCTGCGGATCCAACTCCAGAAGTTCCAAAAGTGCTCAAGAAATTCAAGAACTTCAAGAAGAGAATCAGAGGAGCAAATTAGAGATTGTAACCCACAAATACTCGGTTTTAATCCGAAATTAAATAAAATTGTTTCGCATTTTCGAGTTTTTATTATTTAATTCACGAATTTGTGTTTACAATAATTTTATCACATATGGAATTATACCAATGGTTGAAGAAGTGAGACATGCATTGTTTTGAACGGGTTAAATGCTTGCAATATGAACTGATACACTAACAATTAAAAGGTAAAAGTTTTCGTGTCGAATTCATATCTTGCTATCGTATCGTGTCGAAAATTGTCACCCCTAGATAAAACAGAGAAAAGAAATTTCAACACATCCATTTACACTCTATCCCCCAATACTGAATAATAGCATTACTTCTTCATCTAAAATAATTGTGCAATGAAGACTAAAAAAAAAGTATATTGAAGACTCTTTACATATAACTAAGTAAAATGTTCATTGCAGAACTCTCCCACGTACTCTTCACTGCACAATGCACAAATCCAATTCTTGTATAAATGGATATATAGGTACTGTAAATAGAAACAAAACCAAGAAAAACCAAATACCAAATATAACTTTTTCAATCTGATATATTAAACCTTTTTCAATCTCATTAAACCTTTTCAATGTCAAATTTCCCATAAACTAGTCATACAATTCTAAGATTACAAAATAATGGGTTGTAGAGGAGAATAAAAAAACATATAAAAATTGAGACGATACAAAAAACATATAGAAAT